>CM066339.1:12275222-12387722 GCA_033807585.1 Hydrophis major
GTCCTCCAACCAAACCATTAGTTCTCTGTTATGAACTAATAAAAGCGCTTAAATAAAGTTTTAACAAACCTTAAAGAAAAGCAGGGTTCTAATCCTGCACTTCTGATTGGCCGATAATAGCGATATCGGATTGGTCCATTCAGGGGAATCTGATTGGCTGTTAACGAGCCAGTCTCATTGGTTCAAGGGTTTAACACTTCCATGTTTTTCATTAGTTACTAGGTCAGCAGCCTGCCCTATAAAAGGGCTGCTGCTGCCCTAGGGTTTTGCTCTGTTCAGTATGATTAATAAAGAGTTGAAGTTCACTGTTCACTGCCTCGTCTCCGTTCCTTGCACCCATGCACAGAACTTAACACTGGCGATGAGGATGGGATGCGGAGACATCAGAGCTGACTGAACACTACAGAGCACCAAACAGAGCACGTGGCTGAAGGCACATCGACAGCGGAAACCATGTCCGGCGGCACCATACCACCCGCTCCATTAAGAAGACTGGGACTCGTACATAGACCGGTTCCAGATGTTTCTGGAGACCAACAACTTGAAGGATGCCACTACGGGAAAAAAAGCAAGCAGTGTTCCTGACCCATTGTGGGCCTACTGTCTTTAAGATGGCCAAGGCACTGGCAAAACGGGCTGAGGTGAAAACCATGGACTGGGACGTCCTCGCGCCCCTCCTACAGGCCCACTATGCACCTACCGTACCAACGCTTGTCCGAAGACATGAATTTTACCAGAGGGACCAACGGAAAGGAGAGAGTGTTGCAGATTTCATCGCGGATCTCCGGAACCTGGGAGGCCTCTGTGGGTTCGCCGACCTTGAAGAAGCTCTGAGAGACCGAATAATTCTGGGATTAGATGCACCACACATGCAAAGTAAGCTGATGGCGAAAGGCGACATCAGCCTTGCAGATGCCATCCCTGATGCTACTGCAGCAGAAGCAACCAGGAAGTCGGCTGCCTGAATGCGCCGCACCAACGCACCGCTCCGTCAACTCGCCAGCGATACCTCACCTCGCCTAGGGAGGTACACAACGGCAACCCACCACGAGGACATCGAATCGTCATCAGAAAGTGAGGAGGAGGAGGTCAACCGGCTCCGGTCTGAACGTGACCAACGCCACCAGCGGAATCAAAGACTACCGCACCAATGCGCGGGTTGTGGGGCAAACCACCCGCAATCAGACTGCAAATTCCTCGATGCGCTCTGCCATTTCTATGGGAAAAGAGGCCACATCGGAAAGATCTGCAGAAGCAAGCAAGGATCCAGCCCATTTCAGAGGGGAAACAACTACCACCAGACCACAGGGAATCGTCCTGTGAGTCGGGAACATTTGAACCACCAATGGAACAACCACTCCTACAGAAATAAACCACTGGCCATTTCAACGAAACGAGAAGAGGCACACCAAACCATTACAATTAGTCACGCCTCATCACTAGATGCAAAGAAGATCCTAGTGAAGGTCGCCATCGAAAACCAGCCCTGCGTGATGGAAGTTGATTCAGGATCGTCCCTCTCGATGGTTTCCTGGAAGACCCTTAAACAATTAATCCCTGCCATCCGGCATCAAGACCTCAGAATCCAAAGAATCATACTCAAGGATTATCAAGGGAACCGAATTCCGGTCGTTGGATCCAGCCAAGTCCAAGTATCATTCAAAAATCGTACTGCGTCATTACCACTGACCGTCGTCGACCATGACCGGCCTAGCTTGTTAGGCCTTCAATGGTTCACCCCACTCAGGATCGAGGTAGCCGGCATTCACCAAACCAGAAGCGACAACTGGGAGGAAGCCCTCGTCCAGGAATTCCAGGACGTCTTTGCAGACAAACTAGGCGAGTACAAGGGGACCCCAATATCATTTAACCTTAACCCTGAAGTAGCCCCCATCCGCCTTAAGCCTCGTCGGGTACCTTTTGCCCTTAAACCAAAGATTGACGAACAACTCGTTAAATTAATAGCCCAGGGTGTTTTAGAACCAACTGACCACGCTCATTGGGAAACCCCAATCGTGACACCCATCAAACCAGATGGATCGTTAAGGATTTGTGGGGACTACCGGGCCACCCTTAATCACGCCCTTCAACAGAATGCTTACCCGGTGCCAGTGGTACAACACCTTCTCCATTCCCTGGGGGGCAGAAAGGTCTTCGTTAAATTGGATTTAGCACAGGCATACCAACAACTGCCTGTAGATAAAAAAAACAGCAGAGGCACAGATGATCGTTACGCACCGAGGCGCCTTTAAGTACAGCCGACTTCAATTCAGAGTGAGCGTAACCCCAGGAATTTTTCAAAGTTTGATGGAGAGACTCTTGCAAGAGATCAAAGGGGTCGTACCTACTTTGATGATGTTTTAATTGCTGCCCCGAATAGAGAAATACTAGAAAAGTGTCTTAAATTTAAAGACTCTGGCCTTAAGGTTAAAAAAAATAAATGTCAACTGTGTACAGATAAAGTAGAGTTCCTGGGGTACCTAATCGATAAACAAGGCATTCACCCCACTAATGGCAAACTAAAAGCAATCAAAAACGTCCCAAGACCCAGAAATAAGACTGATCTCCAAGCTTTCCTGGGGCTCATTAACTTTTACAACATCTTCCTGCCCCAGAAAGCGACCGTAGCTGAGCCCCTACATAGACTTCTTGACAAAAAAGCAACCTGGGTCTGGGGGCACCGAGAGGAGCACGCATTCCGACAAGTGAAAAACTTATTAACCTCAGATGCTGTTTTAATGCAGTATAACGAGACTTTGCCTTTAACAATTACATGTGACGCATCACTGTTTAGAGTAGGAGCCATTTTGAGCCATGTGTTACCAAATGGTAGTGAGGCCCCTATTGCCTATTTTTCAAGGACCCTATCAAAGGCTGAATGTAACTATAGCCAAATCGATAAAGAGGCTCTTGCTGTTGTATCTGCTGTGAAACGGTTTCATGAATATGTGTATGGACGAGTTTTTACTATTGTTACCGACCACAAACCTTTGCTGGGGATTATAGCGGGAGACAGGCCAACCCCCTATATATTATCACCTAGAATGATTCACTGGTCAGAGTTTTTGGCTGCGTACAACTATAAACTACAACACCGCCCGGGGAAAGCTATTCCCCACGCTGATGCACTGAGCCGTGCCCCACTTCTGGAAACCGTCGATGACCCAGCTCCAACCCTTACGACACTCCAGATTGAAATGCTACATTCACCGCCGCTAACAGCCAGAGACATTGCGATCGAAACAAAACAAGATCCTGTCTTGGCGCAAGTTCTTAGCTGGGTCGAACGAGGATGGCCAGTAGAACAAACCCCTGACGACTTCACCCCCTTCAGAAACCTGCAAACAGAACTTTTTTCGCAAAAAGGCTGCATCCTTTTGGGGAGATAGAGACGTCGTCCCAGAGCGGTTACAACGAGCAGTATTGAAAACATTGCATGACGGTCACCCCGGCATCATGCGTATGAAAGCGCTCGCACGAAGCTACACGTGGTGGCTGGGCATTGACAAACAGATCAAAACCTGGGTAAAGACTTGTTTAAAGTGCCAAGAAGTCAGCAGTGCCCCACCTAGAGCAATTCCAACAGAATGGGAAACCCCCCGGGGGCTGTGGTCCCGCATCCACGTTGACTTTGCGGGACCTACTAAGGGACACACATTCCTTCTAACAGTGGATGCCTATTCCAACTGGCTCGAGATCCACGAAATGAAGAATACTACAACCGAGTCCGTCATCTGGAAATTGAACAGGCTATTCGCGACTCACGGGCTGCCAGACGTTCTGGTCTCCGACAACGGACCCCAGTTCACCGCTCTACCCTTTGAATAATACTTAGCGGACCGGGGTATCCGCCATGCGCTAACTTTGCCAGTCACCCTACGGCTAATGGCAGGGCCGAGCGCATGGTACAGTTTGTTAAAAAAACTCTCCACAAAATGGACTATGGGGACATTGAAGACAAAATAAACAGAATACTCCTATTCCAACACATCACTCCACACAGCGTCACCAACAAGACTCCAGCTGAACTGTTGATGGGACGCAAGCTCTGTTCCCACCTCGACCGGCTTCACCCGTCCTATGAGCCAGAGAAACCCTGTGGATCTAGCGGAAAATGCCGCGAGTTCAAGGAAGGTGACTTTGTTTTCGCCAAAAACCTCTCCAGAGAACTATTATGGGTCGAAGCAACTGTAATTCAAACCACCGGACCCAGATCGTACCGTGTGAAAACCTGCGACGGAAAAATATGGAAACGCCATATAGATCAGCTTCGCTCTAGGCTACAACCCAGTTTCCGCAACTCCTATGACTCCCAAACTGAGGGGGGAGGGGATGTCAAAGAAACCGAATTCGAGATGGTGGAAAGCAGAAGCGAAGGAAGTCAGCAATTGGGCGCAATAAATGAAGAAGAATCAGGGAGGAGACTCTCCTCGCCACAGAGGAATACCTCAACGGAGGCAAGCCCACAAAGATCAGAGGACAACAACGATAGCATTAGCGGTACTGAGTCGTCCAGGAAGGATGCGGAACCACCAGTACCAGATATGCCCAAAAAGTCCCGCCAAAACCGGATTACAGACAGGAACCGGTGGGACAGCGCAAATCTAATAGACAGTCAAAACAACCTTCATATCTTAGGGATTACATCATCACATCCCTCAAACGGAACCCGGGGGGAAGGGGTGTTATGAACTAATAAAAACGCTTAAATAAAGTTTTAACAAACTTTAAAGAAAAGCAGGGTTCTAATCCTGCACTTCTGATTGGCCGATAATAGCGATATCAGATTGGTCCGTTCAGGGGGATCTGATTGGCTGTTTACGAACCACTCTCATTGGTTCAAGGGTTTAACACTTCCATGTTTCTCATTGGTTACTAGGTCAGCAGCCTGCCCTATAAAAGGGCTGCTGCTGCCCTAGGGTTTTTGCTCTGTTCAGAATGATTAATAAAGAGTTGAAGTTCACTGTTCACTGCTTCGTCTCCCATGCGCAGAACTTAACATTCTCCATGACTGTCAGATGCTCTCAAAATTCTTGGTGAAAAGAGATCTCTTGCCTTCTGGTGATTACAAAGATTTCAAACCTCTTAACTACAGAGTATTACTAATATATTACCAATAAATTATAGTGCCCAGAATTCAGATCTGGGATATGAAGCCCTCCACCCCATCTTTATGACCAAGATCCTTAACACAAGCTCTTTCTGAACCTTTTAAATCTTCTCTTTTTCTGGGAAGTTTGCACAGTGGATTAAGAGTTGATTTATTTGATGAGCTTCTAATAGCATTTTCCCATCTGCTTAACTTAACTTGTGTTCAAAAATAACTTTTTTGGAGGGGTGTGTGTGTGTCTTCCCAGCCTTGTCTTAAACTCTTACACATTCAGTAAGCGAATGTGAGATCTTTGCTGAAGAATCTCCAACATTTTTTTTTTTAAAAAAAAATACATTTAATAAATAAATACATCGAGCCTTTCTGGATTCCTGAATAACTTACGAGCGGGCAACCTTCCTTCTTTAAAAGAAAAAAAAAATGGCTATTTTTGACTTGAGCCGTGTGGGTGTTTCCACTTTTCTCATTGTGATGACTGCCCGTCAAATTATTTTTGCCTGCTGGTTCATCTTCATCCAGCCGTTGACTAAACCCAAAAGCCGACCTCTTTTCATGCTAGGCTGGTTTTCATGCACGTGGGGCTTTCTTTGATGCTAAAGATGGCAAAACAGAGCATTTGTCTGCTCCTTTTAAAAGAATAGGTCATCTGTTTTTTCCCAGGGAAATTGAACTCCGGCTTCATTTCGGATGCACGGAAGAAAAACAGAGACGTTGGTTTTTTTTTCCTCCAATCTTCCTGATGGAGGAAGAGGAATAATTCAACAAAAAATAAATAAAAAATCAAACCACTTTCTAATCATAGTTGCCAGCTTGGCCCACTGAATCATCTGCCTTAATAAGGGAGAATCAAAATACGATGAGAGCCTTCCTCGAATGCAACACATCACAAAAGAACAGGCATTCCAGCATGAGGAATGCAGTTTCGGGTATGAGAGCTCAGAAACTTGGATTAAGGAAACCACAGTTAAGACAACTCCTGCAAATGGAGCCAGTGAATCAATCAATCAGAACAGAGCTGGAAAGGAGCTTGGAGGTCTTCTAGTCCAACCTCCTGCTCAGGTAGAGTCAGACTCTGAGGGAGAGGAGGAACAGCCGACAGGGAGTGTGGCTCCAGAGGTTGTGGAGGAGGGCAGAGGCCGGCTGAGGAAGGGCAGAGGCCAGCTGGGCAGTCAGAGGAAGAACCAGGCCCATCCCCTCTTCATCCTAGGACACGCAGGGAGGAATGGAGAAGGGAACAACTTGGCTTACGAGAAAGGAAGCAGCCATGATAACCCTCATTGGTTGCGGCTGGGGAGAATAGTATATAAGAGAGATGGTTAAAACACAGCATTGCAGAAGCAAAATGTGTTTTATTTTAGTCTGAAGTTATCTTGATTGATGTCCTTCCAACAGACCGTGCCTTGTTATCTCCTTGAAGTTGGTAATTACCTACTTATCCTGGTCCATTGTGGAAATTCCTTCAATTGTAGTTTGTTTTAGTTTTTTATTTCACCTCTATCTGCTCATTGAGTTCGGACTGTATTGCTTTCTTTGGAAGACTATTTTTGAGTACGTTTTATCTCCAGATGAGAATTATTGAACAGTGGGGCCAAGTTGGAGGCATTAAAGGACATTTATTTACATTTTGGATTTTGTTACGTTTGTGTTACACTCCGAGTCATCACGGGGAACCCTACACCACACTTCAGACAAATGGTTGTCCAATCTCTTCATAAAACCTTCCAGTGTTGGAACATTTACAACTTCTGGAGGCAAGTTGTTCCACAGGTTAATTGTCTTCACTGTCAGGAAATTTCTCCTTAGTTCTAAGTTGTTTCTCTCCTTGATGAGTTTCCATCCGTTGCTTCTTGTCCTGCCTTCTGGTGCTTTGGAGAATAGCTTGACTCCCTCTTCTTTGGGGCAGCCCCTCAAATATTGGAACGCCGCTATCGTGTTTCCCCTAGTCTTTCTTTTCATTAAACTAGATACGTCAGAACATTTTCTCAACTTCCTGTTCTGCATCCCAGCCAGAAGTTAACAGAATAACAACTGTTGGAAGGGACTTTAGAGGTCTTCTAGTCCCACCCCCTGCTCATGCAGGAAACCCTATACTATTTCAGAGAAGTGACTGTTCAATCTCTTTTTAAAAACCTCCAGTGATGGTCCATCCATGATTTTTAAAAACTTTTTAAAAATAAATTTTATTGAATATACACATTAAAAACACTGAACGCGGTGGTCTTCTTTGCCATACATTTCTGTCAGTACATTTTACATTTAGGAAGATAAAGAAGTTATGTACATTTATATACATATGTACATTTCAACTTTGTAATTTTTAAGTCTTTCTCATTATTCCTTGAACGTGAGGTCCCGCCTCTCTTCCCTTTTTCACTTCAATTCTTATTTCAATTTTATGAACTCCCTTTCATGTCTCTCCAGTAATAAAATTTATTCCATATTTTATGACATTCTGATTCATCTTGGTCTTTCCATTCTAATGTCAACCTATGAGCATCCATGATTTTTGAAGGCAAGCTGTTCCACTGGTTAATTGTTCCCACCTTTAGGAAATTTCTCCCAGGTTGCTTCTCTCCTTGATTAGTTTCCATCCATTGTTTCTTGTCCTGTCTTCAGGTGCTTGGGAAAATAATTTGACCCCCTCTTCTTTGGGGCATCCCCTCAAATACTGGAAAATTATAATCATATCCCTCTAGTCCTTCTTTTCTCTAGACCAGCCATATCTGAATCCTGCAACCGTTCTTAGGTTTTATTCTCCAGAAATTGCTGGCTCTGTGTCTTCTGTTAAGGCACTACGAGGTAAACCCTCAATTTTCAATCATTTGTGTATCAACAGTTCAAAGTTACAATGGCATGGAAAAAAGCAACATGGCCAGCCCTCACACTTATGACTTCTGTAGCCTCTCCAAGGGATCATAATTTGGGTACTTGGCAACTGGCGTGTGTTTATGACGGTTGCAATCAACCCATGGAACAGAAGTCGCCTTTGGAAGTTGTGGGAACTTCATCCCTGGAGGCTTTCAAGAAGAGACTGGACTGCCATCTGTCAGAAATGGTGACGGGTCTCTTGCTTGGGTGGAGGGGTGTTGGACTAGATGACCTCCAAAGGTCCCTGTTATTCTATATTCAGCGGAACTACTACTTGCCTTCTGAAGTTGTGGGAGCTTCATCCCTGGAAGCTTTTCATGAAGAAACTGGACTGCCCATCTGTCAGAAATGGTGTAGGGTGTAGGGGTTGGACTAGATGACCTCCAAGGTCCCTTCCAACTCTGGTATTCTATATTCAGCGGAACTACTACTTGCCTTCTGAAGTTGTGGGAGCTTCATCCCTGGAGGCTTTTCATGAAGAAACTGGACTGCCCATCTGTCAGAAATGGTGTAGGGTGGAGGGGTTAGACAAGATGACCTCCAAGGCCCCTTTCCAACTCTGATAATGTATCTATGCTTCAGCCTCCCAGGGTCACATGATCACCCTTTGCAACCTCCCCAGCCAGCTTCTCTGATGAGTCGATAGGGGACTGCCTGACTCACTTGAACAATGTCATCCATTCTTTTAACAAGCATCGCCAAACAAAACCAAAAATAAACAAACCAATAAAGCCAGGAGCGACTTATTGAACACAGGCCTTGCTTAGTGACAGAAGTTCTTTTCCGGATCTGGTCTTAAGTCAAGAAGTACCATATAATAAAGGATATAACTTTCTACCCTTGCAAGAGAACGTAAGAATGGGAATTGGTTGCAAAACCAACAGACGGTCCTCCCTTCAATCAATCAATTTCAGTGCAATTTCAGTTGCAACGCCGCACGATATAAAAGGACCGGAAAAGAAATTAAGCCCTGAAGTTGGAAGGTAGTCAAGGTTCTTCTTAGGAACACCTTGTGGTTCAGATGTTGGGGGGGGGGGCAATAAACTGAATAAATAAACAGAATGGGGTGGTCATTATTATTATTATATTATGATTTCTACCGGTTTGAGTTTTGCACCTTCTCCACCAGAGACGATTCTCCCCCCCCCCCCCAAAAAAAAAAACACACCACCACCTTTTCCAAACTCTTTCCGGAGCTCTGCCAGCCTTTAATAAGAACCACTCCTTTTTTCTTTTTTTTTTATGGATGTGAGGAGGTGAAACCTGTTGCAAAGCCCACCTCTTGGGGATGCACAGAGGCAGGGAAAAGCTGAACGGGGTTACGGTTGCTTGTCAGCCGAAGCAATTTCTGAACAATTGGGAGCAGTGGAGTGGATAATGTGGATCCCTCACAGCCAGCTTGAAAAAAAAAAAAAAAAAAAAAAACGATTGCAAACTGCGGGTAGAGAGCCAGAACAGGAATGCCACCCATCAGCCTCGGATCCCAAGAAGGGAGATGGAAGGCCTGGTTTGCCCCTGGCGCTGAGCCAGCCTGCCGACCTTTAAAACATCTTCAAGAATGCATGGGTTTTGTATCATCTTCCTTTCCTTTCCCTTCCTCCCTCTCACCTTCCTCCTTCCTTCCTTCCTCATTTGCCTTCCTCCCTTCCCCATTTCCTCCCTCTCCTCTTCCTCCCTCCCTTCTCATTTGCCTTCCTGCCTTCCCTCTCCTCCCTCCCTTTCTTTCCTTCCTGCCTGCCTCTTCTCAATTTCCTCCCTTTCCTCTTTTTCTCATCCCTCCCTCCCTCCCTCTTTCTTTTCTCCCTCTCATCTCCCTCCCTCCCTTCTTCTCTCATCTTTCCCTCCCTCCCTCTCACCTTCCTCCTTCCTTTCTTCCTCATTTGCCTTCCCCCCTTCCCCATTTCCTCCCTCTCCTCTTCCTCCCTCCCTCCCTTCTCATTTGCCTTCCTGCCTTCCTTCTTCCCTCTCCTCCCTCCCTTCTTCTCTCCTCTTTCCTTCCTTCCCTCCCTTCTCATTTGCCTTCCTACTTTCCCTCTTCCCTCTCCTCCCTCCCTCCCTTCTTCTCTCCTCTTCCTCCCTCCCTCCCTCCCTTCTCATTTGCCTTCCTACCTTCCCTTTTCCCTCTCCTCCCTCCCTCCCTTCTTCTCTCCTCTTTCCTTCCTTCCCTCCCTTCTCATTTGCCTTCCTACCTTCCCTTTTCCCTCTCCTCCCTCCCTCCCTTCTTCTCTCATCTTTCCTTCCTTCCCTCCCTTCTCATTTGCCTTCCTACCTTCCCTCTTCCCTCTCCTCCCTCCCTCCCTTCTTCTCTCCTCTTTCCTTCCTTCCCTCCCTTCTCATTTGCCTTCCTACCTTCCCTCTTCCCTCTCCTCCCTCCCTCCCTTCTTCTCTCCTCTTTCCTTCCTTCCCTCCCTTCTCATTTGCCTTCCTACTTTCCCTCTTCCCTCTCCTCCCTCCCTCCCTTTTTCTCTCCTCTTTCCTTCCTTCCCTCCCTTCTCATTTGCCTTCCTACTTTCCCTCTTCCCTCTCCTCCCTCCCTCCCTTCTTCTCTCCTCTTTCCTTCCTTCCCTCCCTTCTCATTTGCCTTCCTACCTTCCCTCTTCCCTCTCCTCCCTCCCTCCCTTCTTCTCTCCTCTTTCCTTCCTTCCCTCCCTTCTCATTTGCCTTCCTACCTTCCCTTTTCCCTCTCCTCCCTCCCTCCCTTCTTCTCTCATCTTTCCTTCCTTCCTTCCCTTCTCATTTGCCTTCCTACCTTCCCTCTTCTCTCTCCTCCCTCCCTCCCTTCTTCTCTCCTTTCCTTCCTTCCCTCCCTTCTCATTTGCCTTCCTACCTTCCCTTTTCCCTCTCCTCCCTCCCTTCTTCTCTCCTCTTTCCTTCCTTCCCTCCCTTCTCATTTGCCTTCCTACCTTCCCTTTTCCCTCTCCTCCCTCCCTCCCTCCCTCCCTTCTTCTCTCATCTTTCCTTCCTTCCCTCCCTTCTCATTTGCCTTCCTACCTTCCCTTTTCCCTCTCCTCCCTCCCTCCCTCCCTCCCTTCTTCTCTCCTCTTTCCTTCCTTCCCTCCCTTCTCATTTGCCTTCCTACCTTCCCTCTTCTCTCTCCTCCCTCCCTCCCTTCTTCTCTCCTCTTCCTCCCTCCCTCCCTCCTCCCCTCCCTCTGCGCTCAGCCGCTCTTCCGTTTTTGGAGGAAAACAAACCCCTCCCTCCAGCTTTCTCTTGCCCTGGATAGTTTCCACGCTGGACCCCAGCCAAACAGGAGGGGTAGAAGTCCTCCCCCCTTTACAAAGGCACCTTTGTCTTGGCTTCCCCTCCCTCCCCTTTCCTCCCCCCCCCCTCCCAGTGAGCAGAAGCCTCTCTCTTTTGGCCAGGCTGTGCTGAGGTCGATCAAAGGGTCTGCAGGCGGCCTTGGCAAGGAGCCATAAATGCAGAGGGAGACTGTTTTTGCCTGGGTGAATTCATTCCCAGACCCCTTCCCCTTCTCCTTCCCTGCTTCACAAACACATCTCTCCCACTCCCCAGCTCCATGGCAGAACAGCTGAGTCAGTTGCTGCTTTGGGCCACGGCCAGAATGAAGCCCTGAAATTCCTGCTTTGCACAAGAACCCAAATCCCAGGAAAGAGGGGTGCACAGCAATAAAAGGAGAGTGTTGGTAGCTTGGGGTTGAAATGAGGGGTCCCTGGTGCTACTGAACTTGGTGGTTTTCTCGCAGACGTTTCATGACCCAACTAGGTAACATCGGCAGTTTGTAGAGAGGAGGAGGAGGAAGAAGACGAGAGCAACGAAGATGATTAGGGGACTGGAGACTAAAATATATGAAGAACGGTTGCAGGGACTGAGCTTGGCTAGTCTGGTGAAGAGAAGGACCAGGGGAGACAGGAGAGCATCTTCCAATATTTGAGGGGCTGCCCCAGAGAGGAGGAAGGGGTTAAGCTATTTTCCAAGGCGCCTGAAGGCCAGACAAGGAAGAATGGATGGAAACTGAACAAGGAGAAATTCAACCTGGAAATAAGGAGGAATTTTCTGACAGTGGAAGCAATCCACCCATGGAACAGAAGTTGCCTTTGGAAGTTGTGGGAGCTTCATCCCTGGAGGATTTCAAGAAGAAGAATTGGATTGCCATCTGTCAGAAATGGTGTAGGGTCTCCTGCTTGGGTGGGGGGTTGGATTGTATGACCCACAAGGTCCCTTCCAACTCTGTCAATCTGAAGATGATCAAAGGCCTAGAGGCTCAAATATAAAATGAATGGTTGCAGCAACTGGGCCTGGCTGGTCTAGTGAAGAGAAGGACCAAGGGGAGAGAGGAGAGCATCTTCCAATATTTGAGGGGCTGCAACAGAGAGGAGGAAGGGGGGTCCAGCTATTTTCCAGAGCACCTGAAGGCCAGACAAGGAACAATGATAGAACAATTCATCAATGGAACAACTTGCCTTCGGAAGTTGTGGGAGTTTCATCATCACTGGAAGCTTTTCAAGAAGAGACTGGACTGCCTGCTGTCAGAAATGGTGCAGGGTCTCCTGCTTGGGCAGGCGGGTTGGACTAGATGACCTATAAGGTCCCTTCCAACTCTGATTATCTCTATCTGTGGTTTCCTTGGTGCTCTTTGAACTCGGTTGTTTTCTTGCAGACATCTCACCTCCCAAACTAGGTAGCATCATCTGTGCTAGCAGAGAGTGAGGTTTGTAGCGAGGAGGACTGCGGGGTCCTTGGTGCTCCCTGAGCCTGGTGGTTTTCTTACAGATGTTTCACTACTCAAACGAGGTTACATCCTCAGGGCCAGTGAAGTTACCCACTTTGTTATCCAGCACCGATGATGTTCCCTAGTTTGAGTAGTGCAAGAAAATAACCAAGATCAGAGAGCACCAAGGACCGCTCGCTCCATTTCAAGGATGCATGTGCAAAGGACTTGTGGCCTTTTGCAAGTGTGCATCTTTGCCCCCATGGAGATTGGTTGTCTTTACACACATGCCAAACCTGAAGCAGTGTTCACGCGCAACTGCCCCTCAAGCAACCAAGCCAGGTGTAAACAAGGCATTGTATAGGCAGGATACAAGGATGTTAAGATGCTCTTGTAAATCGCAGTTCGGAGTTGAGTTGCATTGTTGTAGGAATCGAGCGATGGTAAGTCTAAGATATTCTTGTGCTTTGTAGTTTGAGAATGACGGTTTGGTGCTTTGTGGTTGTGGTGTTGCACAAATCAAGCGGTCGTATGCTGAGGACTAACGTGCCTGCATCAGGCAGGCTCAGGAGCGACTGAAATGTGTCAGAGTCATCCTGAAATTGATTGCTCCAATAATGTTGTTTTAAGAATTTAAGTCAGGTCGAGTGAACCTCTCCTTCATGGTTTAAACCAGGGGTCCCCAACCCCCAGGGTTTGGCCCAGTGCCGATCCACAGCCTGTTCTGATCCAGACTGCAGAAGTGGCAGGCAAATGCACGTTGGGCATGTACATGCATGAAAAGCATTTGAAAGAGGTTGCATGTGCACTCATGCAAAACCAAACACTCTGCCTCCCCACGCCATGGCTGCCTCTGTTGGTCTAAGCCAGAAAGGTTGGGGAATGCTTGTTTAAATATCATAGTTTAGGACTGAATGAAGCAATGGAACAGAAGTTGCCTTCATAAATGGTGGGCGCTTCATTATTGGAAGCTTTCAGGAAGAGACTGGATTGCCATCTGTCAGGAATGGTGTAGGGTCTCCTGCTTGGGCGGGGGGTTGGACTAGATGACCTACAAGGTCCCTTCCACCTCTGTTAATCTGAAATTTTCTGGATCTACAAGGCACTTGAGAGGCCACAGCCCCCCCAAAAAAGTATTTGCTTCATGATATGCTCCAGGGTTGGCCTTCTGAAGCCAACATTACCAGGGACGTTTGAGTTGTTGTCTTGGGATGGCAAGAAATGGATTAATCAGTGGAATGACTTGCCACTAGAAGTTGTGGATGCTCCAACATGGGAGGTTTTAGGCTGGACACTTGTTTGTCTGAAATGGTCTAGTGCAGAGGTCTCCAAACTTGGCAACTTGGAGACTTGTGGACTTCAACTCCCAGCATAGCTGGCTGAGGAATTCTGAGAGTTGAAGTCTACAAGTTTTAAAGTTGCCAAGTTTGGGGATCCCTGGTCTAGTGCTTAAGCATGGGGGGGATTGGACTAGAAGGCCTCCAGGGTTCCTTCCAACTCTGTTATTCTGGTTAAACTGGGCTTCCCACAAGCCATGCTCAGGGAGAGACGTTGAGCTGGAAAGGAGAACAAACATTTCTCCAGAGTTATGACGCCTTCACATCCTTCCAAGGTCAACGGGTCCTCTGAACTCTTTTGCTTTTCAACAAGAATAGCTGGAAGGCAAGCATTCCAGGTGATCAGAGCTTGGACAAAAACAAGAAAAAAAATGGAAAAAAATGAGAGAACATCCCATCAGATGAGGATGTAATTTGGAAAATACTAGACTATGTGGAGATGGAAAATAAAGGATGACCTTCCAACTGTTATTGTATATTCAATGGAGCAACTTGCCTTCAGAAGTGGTGGGAGCTTCATCACTGGAAGCTTTTCAAGAAGAGACTGGACTGCCCTCTGTCAGAAGTGGTGTAGGGTCTCCTGCTTGGGTAGGGGGGTTGGACTAGATGACCTACAAGGTCCCATCCAACTCTGTTTATCTAATCTGAAGGTTTCCTCCAACCATGTTGAAGGAAAACATGGCTTATTCCGATGGGCAAATGAATCCAATCTGATTCTTCCAAACCATAACCCCGTTCTAAAATCCTGCCAGGTTAAGAGCAAGCGTTTTTAAAAATTAGGCCCTTTTCTCCTTGCTAACTTCCAAGTTAAGCACTGTTGCAGGGAGGAATGGTATCAGGAATTCTCTGTGGATATTTAAGAAATTAGCATGTCTTGTGGTACGTGTGTGTGTGCGTGTGTGTGCGATAAACTGGCAGACTGGTAAATGCATCTAAAAAAACTGACTAATTTTCTAAGCCAGCCCGCCCGCCTACGGATCCCTTCTGTTCTCCATTTCAGCTTAAAATGGGGAGAGGAGAGAAAAGAGGAGCCATTCTAAGTATCTAGAACCAATCGTTAATTCTGGAACTGGAAGATTTTCTGGAGAGGATGAACAAATTCTGAGACGTTATTACAGATATTACAGATTAACAGAGTTGGAAGGGACCTTGTAGGTCATCTAGTCCAGCCCAAGCAGGAGACCCTACACCGTTCCTGACAAATGGCAGTCCAATCTCTTCTTGAAAGCTTCCAGTGATGATGAAACTCCTACAACTTCTGAAGGTAACTCCTGTTCCATGGGTGGATTGCTTCCACTGTCAGAAAATCTCTCCTTATTTCCAGGTTGAATCTCTCTCCTTGTTCAGTTTCCATCCATTATTCCTTGTTTGGCCTTCTGGTGCTTTAGAAAATAGTTTGACCCCTTCCTCTCTCTGGCAGCCCCTCAAATATTGGAAGACTGCTCTCCTGTCTCCCCTGGTCCTTCTCTTCCCTAGACTAGCCATGCTCAGTTCCTGCAACCCTTCATCATATCTTTTAGCCTCCAGTCCCCTCATCATCCTAGTTGATCTTCTCTGCACTCTTTCTGTCTCAGCATCATTTTTCTAAGTCTCAGCATCATGTGGTGACCAAAACTGGATGCAGGATTCTAGGTGTGGCTTTATAGAGTGGTCTTAGTACCTCCCTTGATCTTGATTGTATCTCTCTGTTAATGCAATTTAGGATTGCATTGGCTTTTTTAGCTTCCACCGCAGACTATTGGCTCATATTTAATTATGCGAAGGAGATCCTGCATCTTACAACCATTCATTTAGTGATGTGATTACAAGAGCAATGAAAATAGTGACTTATGATTGATCCTCGCACTTGTAACTTTAGCAGCATCGCCAGAGTCACATGATCAGAATTCTGAATGCTTGGAAACTGGCAGATATTTGTGACCCTTGCAGAGTTCTGGGGTCACGTTATCAGCATTTGCAAGTCAATTAATTGTAGTCATTCACACTTAACAACTTTGGCAAAACAAATTATAAAATCAGGTTTTGATAACAAACACCCTTGCTTAGCCACAGAAATTCTGATCCCCATTCTGATTGTCAGCCCACAATTCACTTAATGACCATGTGGTTCACTTAACAACCATGGGGAAAAAGTTTTTTAAAAAGTCAAACTTCACCGCTGCCTCGCTTAGCAACGGAAATTCTGCTTCCCATTGTGGTTGTAAGTGGAGAACTACCTGTATGTTTTTATTTCTGAAGTTTGAACCAACATGTAAGACTCGTAAATGGATTAGCTGCCGTGTCTTATTAGCTCTCTTTAATTCAAGCTCGCTTAAGGGTTCAGGCAAAAGTTATTAGCAGATATATAGGCCGCAATACGCTAATTATATATCTTGACAGATGGGAGATGCTGGAAAGTGATGGGTTTTGTGTGAGAGGGAACCATAATGGTGCGCTGAAGATTATAAATGAATATTGATTTAATGGCTGCGAAGCAATTTATGTCGGGATGGGGTGGGGTGCAGGACTTGGTTTATTCCAGACAGTGGAAATCAGCAAAGTCACATGTGAAACAAGAACACGTGTGGCTTTTGGCACTGAGTGGCTGCATCCTGCAAAACAGCCACACGCTAATAAAGGTACCTAGGTGGCTGGCATTCCAAGGCTTAACCGATGGTGCCTTCTTTAACTGCAAGTGGATCTCAACTTATGACCACAATTGCCACTAGGAACAGAGGTTGTTAAGTGAGTTGCATCTGATCCGACGGGCCTTTTTGCCATGGTTCTTAAGCAAATCACCCCCTTTTAAGGCTCAGTGCAATGGATCTGGAACCCTGCTATGGAATAAAAACCTGGTCTCCTTCAGCATCCACATTAACCTGGGGGTCTTCTTTGGATTGGATGCCTCCCAATCACCCCCAAATGACCTGCAAATTGCCTCCCAGGACTTGCACCTCCCAGAGGGCCCCCCTCTTCTCCCCAACATTTGCCCCCTCTATCCCCCTCCCCACCAAGCCCCCCTTCCCCTTCATTCAAGTCGCCCACCACTCCTTCTGGAGAGCTGTAGGGGAGGCGGAAGCCTCCCATGCAAATCTCCCCTCCCCTCTTTTTTTTCCTGGGGAAGGGGCTAACCTTCCTCTCTCTCCCCCCCCCCCCAAGCTTCAGAGACGTCGGAGACGGCGCCGTTCCCTTTAAGAGTGTCAGCCAGGCTGCTGCAAACCGTGCGCCCCAGCTCGGGCTCAATTCTTCCTGCTGTTGCGGCGGCTTCAACAAGGGGAAAGGGGGAGGGGGCGTCCTCCTGCCTTCCCCTCTTCTCCTCTCTCCCTTCCCTTCCTCCTCCTCCTCCTCCTCCTCTTCCTCCTCTGCGGAGCCAAGCCGGAGCTCTCCGCAAAGTTGAATCCTTTGCAAAATAAAATCCAATAGATCCGCTTGCAAAACGCAGCCACCGCAAGCTTGCAAACTGCGGGGCGCGCGTCGGCGGTGGCGGCGGCTGTTGCTGCTGCTGGCTGCTGTCTCCTCCTCTTCTCTTCCTCCTCCTCCTCCTCCTCCGGCTGGGAGCTTCAGACATCTTAGGAGAGGCGGAGGAGGGTGAGATTTCCGGGCCCCCCGAAGCGGACGGAGCTTTCCAAGCCAAGCCAAGCCAAGCCAAGCGCCGGGTAGCCTCTCTTTCGGATTTTTACGCACCGCGCCGAGCCCATGGGAAGCTGCTCCGGCGGGGGGACCCCGAGGGAAGAGGATCGCGGCGTGGCAGGGCTTGCGCCGTCCCCTGGGATCTGCTTTTTGGCTTTTCTTGATTAATTATTATTTTTTAAAATCATTTATTTTTTTTGCAACCTCCCCCTCCCCCCTTTAAACACACACACACACACACACACACTCCCCAAGAATCCGCTCTGCTGGAAGCTTGGCACGGATTTTGGAGACGTCTTTGGATGCGCAGCCAAAGGAATTATTATTCTTATTTTTGTATGTGATTATTTTGGTTGGGGGGGGTGTTTAAGGGAAAAAAAGAGAGAGAAGGGTCAGCGGCCTTGCACGGAGCGGCTCGGGCACTAAGGTAAGGTCGGAGGACAAGCTCGCTTGGCGGAGCTCACTTTCTCTTTGTTTTGTGTGTGTGTGTGTGTTTTGTTTTGTGTTGTTTCACTCTCTCCGCGAAAGAATATCAATATAGAGCAATATATATATTTGTTTTTTGTTTTTTGTTTTAAAAACAAGCAAACCAACCAAGCAACCGGAAAAGGCGGGGGGGGGAATTTGCTCTTCTTTAAAACAAAACCAAAAACAATTGATTTTATTTTATTTTTCTGTTGCCTTGTTTTGCTCGCCCCGAAAAAGCGCGACGAGAGTCCTTTTCAGCACTTTCGGGGCGGCTGAGAAGGAAACGGGGAGGCAGGGGCGGGGGTTGAGGGAAGAATAGTCTGCATTTGCAAGTGGGCGCCCGCAGGAAGGAAAGGAGAGAGAGAGAGAGGTGGCAGGAGAGGAGGCGGAGAGGGAAACAGCGTGGAAAGCACACGCGTGTATACGCGCGGACACACATGGTTCGGGGAGGGGGGTCTTCTTAGCCTTAGCCGGAAAACATGTTTTTTTTTTTCCCGTTCCCTTCGTGGTCCCCCCCCCCCATGCCTGGTTGGACCCTTGGAACAGTTTTGGAGGGGTCTCTTTGGGGGTGAAGGCTTCCTACGAGGTCTGTACTCTTGGGTCCAGTGGGGACCTTGGACCCATGGGAATTGACCAGGAGTTGTGTGA
Source organism: Hydrophis major (assembly GCA_033807585.1). Taxonomy (NCBI): domain Eukaryota; kingdom Metazoa; phylum Chordata; class Lepidosauria; order Squamata; family Elapidae; genus Hydrophis; species Hydrophis major. Next base: position 12,293,932 of record CM066339.1, read on the forward strand.
ACTTCGCCAACAAGGCTCATTTTAGAGAGCCCAACACCTTGGAAATGGAAACCCCCTTGGTTGGATTGAGTCATGGAAGTTTAACCGTGGTTAGCTGAGCTGAGTTCTTGGGTCTGCGGGGCCTGACCACCAATGCACTCTGCATTGTGTGTGTGTGTGTGGGGGGGGGGGGGAATAACCGGTTAGGTCGTGGGAATGGCCCTTGTGGGCTTGAACCTTTGGCCTGTGAACGGGCCTAACTCTGCAGGGGACGAGTTGGAGATCACTGGGAGCTTCCCCCCCAAGCCTTGGGGAGTGTGAAAACCCAACTGTTGTGGCTGCTATACCAGGTGTGCAGTGTTGCATCCTTTGCAGATGGAACTCGTGGGACAAACTTTGAATTGCTCAACCCGGGTCAGCATCTTCACACCCAGCTTACAGCAAGGAAGAAGAGGGATCGTTCAGGCTTGCAGGGCTGTTGAATTGAACAATTGGCAACTTTTTAGCTTGAGATCCCTCTGGGCTGGGGGAGCGGGGTGAAGTTACAACTTTTAGGAAATCTTTTCTGTTTTCACCTTGTTTGTCCCCCCCCCACTCGTACAACCCACAGGGTAAACAGCCGAACTACACAGCCTTTGCAAACAGGAGCAACAGGGTTAAACTTCCTCCATGCACTCAGCTTTGAATTGTTCCGGATCTGTATAATCAAATCTACCTAGCCTTTCTTTATTATAGATGATATTTCAATGTAGTGTTTTGGTTTTGGTTTTATCCTTTTATTTAGTCTTTCCCAGTGTTTTTAGGTCTTGGAATCAGAGTTCCTGTGGTTGCTCCCAGGCGGTGTTTTTTTTTTGGTGGCTGCGGAAATGGTGTTTTCCTCCCTGAGGCTGCTGGGAACTGCAGTTTGTGAAGTTTGAGCGAAAGCTTTTTAGCTTGAGATCCCTCTGGGCTGGGGGAGCGGGGTGAAGTTACAACCTACAAGGAGGGTGTGTGTTTGCACTGGCGGAGGGACCGGGCCTGCTTGGCCTCCAGTCATGTTGGCCTGCCCTGCTTTCTCTCTGTAATAATTTCTTGCAAAAACCAAAAAACCCAAAACCATTTGAAATTGACAGGCGGAATGTGAAGGAATTGATCAGGTTTGGCTGGGTTTTCAACTGAGCTTGCAAAGGGTGGATGTGCAAATATTGGTTGGAGAAAAATCCCTGGGGCTTTCAAAGGATCCTGCTATTTGTAGGAAAATAGCAGAGGGCCGTTGCTGTTTTCAGTTGGAAGCATCAGTGGGTTCAATTTTCAAACAAGCAGCCTGCCTTTTTAAGGTAGAAACTTAACGCAGATATAGTTAAATCAGAGGTCTCCAAGCTTGGTAACTTCAAGACTTGTGGACTTCAACTCCCAGAATTCTCCAGCCAGGCTGGAGAATTCTGGGAGTTGAAGTCCACAAGTCTTGAAGTTGCCAAGCTTGGAGACCTCTGAGTTTAAACGCTTGCTTGACACTTGGCAGGCTAGGTCTTCCGAAGTTTTGATTGCGATTTTAAGTTAATAAGTGTGTTTGGTTCTGTGTTTCCTTTCCTTGTGCAGTACTCTTACTTAAAGCAGCAGGGGAAAAGTCAGGATGACTGCTGGGCCAAAATGCTTCTTTCTTTTCTTTTTTTGCATCTTAATGCAGCTCATTTTCCAACTTGCCTGTCTGTGAAAAATAAAATGATGAAGTGGCTAGAACTCTGGGCATTGAAGTCCATGTTGAATTGAGTTGGCAAGTTGGCAAGGTTGAAAAAAATTTTACCATATGGATTAAATGATTAATAGTTAAACTCTCATTAAACTCTCATGTGGTTTGGGTTAAATTATGTGGTTTGGTTGGCCGAGTCCTCTGAATGCCAATACAGATGGTAACAGAAACCTGTTTAATATGCAGAGTGCCAAGCCCAACCAGGTTGAATGGTTGGGGTGCAGATTTAATCAGGAGAGGGCTTGGAATGGATGACCTTTGACCCTGAGCACAGGTAATTTGTTTCCCCAGGCGAGATAAATGTGTCCAGTCTGCCTGTAAAATCTCTCCTGTATTCAGAGCTGGCGCCCCCAATACTGGGACAGCTTTAAATCTTCCTATAGAATATAATCTTCAATTTACAATTTACAATCTTTCATTTAGTGACTGAAGTTACAACGGCACTGGAAAAAAAGGGACTTATGACTATACTTACGACTGTTATAGCATCCCCATGGTTGTATCAAAATTCAGACATTTGGTGGAGGAGTTAAGAGTGAAGTAAACCACATTTAGTTGAGTTTGCACATTGACGAAGCCCTAAACTGTGGCTTGGCTTACGCTCATGTTTTTACACACACCCTTGCTCGATGGAGTTAAATTGAGAGCAAAGTGATCCAGAAGGAAAGCATCTGTAGATTAGAGACCAATTCACACATGTTGTGGAGTCTTGGATTAATTGTGATTTCCATAAGCCACATTTAGTTGGGTGTGCCCATTAAGGAAGCCTTAAACTGGCTTGTAGCATCTTGGTTTACACAATCCCTTCCCCCCACAAAACGCAAGACCCACCAAGACTTGATAAATTAGAGCAGGGTTCTTGAAACAAACCAACTTTAAGTTGGTTAAGTCAACATCTTCCAACAAGACACTCATGGAAAATAATTGGAAGCGAAACATTCTTGAACTCTTCAGCTCAATCATGTCCCATTCAATTACAACTTTAGTGGATGATCTTCACTTGACAGAAAACATTTTATTTACGTTGCAAATGTAGACAAGAGAGGGCATTTTATTGTGTGTGATCATCCTGTAAAAAAGCTAGAAAATTCCAGATTCAGAGATACATTACGTGAATGCAGAGGATTTTAAGAATTAATACAGGTAGTCCTTAATGCACGATCATAATTGAGCCCAAACTTCCTGTTGTTAAGTGAGACATTGAATTTTGCCCCATTTTATGACCATTCTTGCCTCTGTTAAGTGAATCATGGCAGTGGGTCTGTTAGTAATCTGGCTTCCCCACTGACTTTGCTTGTTAGAAGGTCGCAAAAGGGGACCACATGACTTTGGGATTCCACAATCATCATAAATATAAGTCAGCTGCCAAGCATCTGAATTTTGACCACCTGATCATGTGGATGCTGGAAAGGTAACTGTGAAAAACGGTCATAAGTCACTTTTTTCAGTGCCGTTGTAACTTTTTACAGTCACTAAACAAACTTGTAATTCGAGGACTTACCTGTATACAGTTTGAGACCAGAGGTTTCTGCTTTTGAACTGAATGGAAGGATAGTTGGGAAAACATTGGAAAACATTGTGGATGTTTGTTTTCATAGGTTGATAAGCCCAGGAGCGAGATGGTTGTTTGCACAACGTTGGAAAAATTCGGGATTGCCACCCAAGGTTGCTGAAGATGATGGAACTTGCTCAGATGTCTAAATTGACTTTGATTAGAGGAAAAGATAATATTTAAGTTGATTCCTGCCTGGAAAACAATTAAAGGCCTTTAGGCACAAAGCAGGGGTGGGTGGGAAAGATCTTGCAATTTATTTCTATGATTAGACAGGATAAAGTTGATAAAGGAGAGCTAGGTTTTAAGATGGAGTAAATTTGAAATTGTTCTTTTGATAGCTGAAAAGAAAAGTGGCTTCTTCTCTACTTTCCTTCTACTTTCCCTTTCTTGTATTTTTCTCCTTTGCTTTCATTTTTATCGTCCTTTTGAGAAATATTTAATAAAAAAAATTAGGGAAACGTACAGATCCTCTACACCCAAAACTACTACACAAACTGCTACTATATCTACCTCTACACCAAAAGATAAACACCCCTATGTCTTCAGAAGAATACAGAATAACATAGTTGGAAGGGACCTTGGAGGTCTTCTAGTCCAACCCCCTGCTCAAGCAGGAGACCTTATGCTATTCCAGATCAATGTCGGTTTGATTTCTTCTTGAAAACCTCCAGGAATGAAGCACCTCCCTGGGAATTTTCTATTAATGTTGTTTCCCTCCGAAGGACATCCACATCCCCCTTGTAAAATCGGTCCCCTGCATGTCTCACGATGGCTGCATTTATTTTGGGGTGGGGTGTATTTGCTCTCATTCCCCCCCCCCCCCCCCCGTTTGGAGGCTAATGTTGGTGGCCGCTGTCAGGAACCCTTGATGATAAGGACCAAGGCTGAGATATTTGAGCTCAACACCAGCAGAGTCGGTTTGTTTGCTCAACGCACAACGATCGGTGGGCCATCTTGAAGACTTGAAAAAAATAATTACGGAGGTGCGAAGTGGTTGGGTTTAGCAACTTCCCCTTCTTTCACTTCTAGCTTTCTCTGATTCATTTTTCTGACTTTGTTTTATCTTCCTTTTGAGAAATTTAGAAATTATGAAACTGCAAAGATCTGTCTTAGAACCTTAAGGTCTGAAATACTTCTTCTCTGCAAAATCTTCACGCAGGAAATTTGGGGTGACTTTCTTGCACCTGCTTAGAAACTGACAACTTTTGCGTTCTGGTCTTCTTTTTTTTTTGGTCAGAATTGAAAGGTTTTCTGGTCCTAATTCTAAATTTTGCAAAAGCCACGGTTCTGTTTCCACCATCACTCTGCTGTGTGTCTTTCAGATTTCTTCTTGAAATGATTTTGGGTTAATTGGGAAAAAATAATAATACAAGAATCCCTTTTGGTTAGTCAACAAGTCATTCAACTTCCACCCGGTCTGGTCCAGAGAGGAGAATAGGAGAATTCAAGGAATACGAAAAAATGCAGAAAGAATTTAGATGCAAGTAATATCAAGTGAGAGTTATATAAGTGGTCCTTGACTTACAACAGTTCATTGAGTGACTGTTCAAAGTGACAGTGGCACTGAAAAATGTGATTTATGACCATTTTTCACACTTAGGACCGTTGCAGCATCTCCGTAGTCACGTGATCAAAATTCAGATGCTGTTCTGACCCAAACCCCTTTTCCAATAAAACAAACATGAACCAAAGGGGGAACCAGAAACCTTTTAATGATTCTTATAAATCCCCGGTTAAAAGGCTGCTGCAAACTAAATTAACTTCGATAAGCACGAACCTCGCCAAAACAGTGCGAGGCTGCCAAGAATCACAGAGAAGAAATATTTCACAACACAAGAGTCTTCAAATATCAACTTAAGATACTGGAATGTCCACGAGGCTGGAGTTTCAAAACGTCTTTGCTTCCTGCAAGGAACGTCCAGTTTTACAGCTGGCTTTTATTTTCTTGAAGGAGGGGCCATTACCTTGCAGCCTTACTCCCGAGTCGCCAATGCTGTTGCAGCTGCTCTTTCCTGCGAGTAGTCCTGTGTGCATGCACGCTTAGCACAGGCTCCTCAGCAACCTCCTCATTGCTGCTGCCAGCCCCCACAATCTCTGAAGGCAGCAGTCCACTCCCTAATGGTCCTGGCTCCTCATCTGTATCCTCGCTCTCCTCAGCCATCTGCACCTGCTGCCGGCTAACCACAACAGATGCTTGGCAACTGGCATGTACTTATGACAGTTGCCATGTCCCAGGATCACGTGATTCCCTTTGGTGATCTTCTGACAAACCAAGTGAAGGGTCACTTAACAACTGTGTGACTTATCAACCTCGCTGATTCGTTTAAGAACTGTAGCAAAAAAGGTTGTAAAATGAGGCAAAACAACTGTCAACAACTGTCTCATTTAGCAGCAGAAATATTGGGCTCAATGGTGGCTGTAAGGTGAGGGTTAACCGTGTTTCTCTGAAAATAAGACTGGGTCTTACATTAATTTTTCCTCCAAAAAGACGCATTAGGTCTTATTTTTTGGGGAGGTCCAGTACTAAATGTGTCCGTCTGGCTGACGATTTTAGCTTAATTTTGGGAAAGGGCTTATATTACAAGCAGAGCTGAAAAATCACGCTAGGGCTTATTTTCTGGTGGGGGGGTCTTAATTTTGAGGAAACAGGGTACCTGTAGAAATATTTTGTGCCTTGGGTGGAGGGATAGAAGCTTTACCTCAAACCTGCCTGGTTTAATTGACTCATCAACTGACTGAAATCCTTCTGTTGCAGAGGTTGGTGCTTGCAAATGGATTTAATTCAGGTAATCCACTCCCCTTTTGGGCTCCACAATTGCAAAAGAGCCACTTAAACAGTAAAATAAATGTTTCACCTTTAAGCCAGAGGATCAGATGTGCTTATTAAGATTGGCGGGTCTTAGGAAGGGCCCAGAGCCATCCTTAATGATGACGGAAGCTGCCTTTTGACTCCATGAGGTCTCAAGAACGTGCACCCAGATAGTCAGTCCTCAATCCTCAGTTGCATTAACAGAGAGATACAATCAAGATCAAGGAAGGTACTAATTCCACTCTATAAAGCCTTAGTAAGACCACACCTAGAGTACTGCATCCAGTTTTGGTCACCACACTATAAAAAAGATGTCGAAACTCCAGAAAGAGTGCAGAGAAGAGCAGCCAGGAGGATTAGGAGATTGGAGGCTAAAACCTACGATGAATGGTTGCAGGAACTGGGCATGGCTTGTCTAGGTAAGAGAAGGACCAGGGGAGACAGGAGAGCAACTTCCAATATTTGGGGGGCTGCTCCAGAGAGGAGGAGGGGGGTCAAGCTATTTTCCGAACACCCGAAGGCCAGACAAGGAATAATGGATGGAAACTGATCCAGGAGAGATTCAACCTGGAAATAAGGAGGAATTTTCTGACAGTGGAAGCAATCCACCCATGGAACAGAAGTTGCCTCCCGAAGTTGTGGGAGCTTCATCAATGGAGGCTTTCAAGAAGAGACTGGACTGCAATCGGTCAGAAATGGTGTTGTAGGGTCTCCTGCTTGGGGGGGGGGGTTGGACTAGATGACCTACAAGATCCCTTCTGTTACTCTGTTAAGCACTTTGGATTGCAAGTCGAGGTCTGTCTGTAAATGTAGCTTGAGCCATTGCTGCAAGAAAAGGTGTATGACTCTGCAATAAATACAGTTAGTCCTTGACTTACGACCACAGTTGAGCCCCAAATGTCTTGCTAAGTGAAGCAGTTAAGTGAGCTTTGGCCTATTTTATGACTCTTCTGGCTGTTTTGACATAAGTGTGTCAAGAGATTAAGCGCGAGATCATTGCTTGGAGAAGGAAAACCAGGAATTAGCAAGGATTGGAAGAGGGCTACAACTGTAACAAAGGCAGTCCTCGACTTACAACCATAATTAATGAGTTCCAAATTTCTCTTGCTAAGTGACACATTGGTTAAGTGAGCTTGGGGTGACCCAGAGGGGCGTGGCACAAAGGCAACACAGTCAGATAAGCAATAAGAGTCCCTTTATTAGCTCCAACTTTGCCCCCAATGTCCTGGTTATCTTCTGGGCTGGAGAAAAGCTCTCCCAGGAACAGCCTTGGGCTGCAGAGAATCAAGTCCAAAACGTGGTCAACAAAAACTGTAACTATAAGTCCAATCAAGGGAAAATGAGGTAATCAGTCTGGCACGGCAGAAGCAAGAATTCCAGACGATGCCAGGAACACAGATAAGTAAAATCAACATAAGATAAACTCATGTTTGCTCCCAGCAGCTGTTGCAGACAGCTTGCATCTCTTTTAAACTCTCATTCCCAGGTGTGCCTAATGAAGGGAATCAGGGCCCTTTCCTCCCCTCATAAGCCATGCAGCCACGTTGCTCCCTTCTCTGTTTCTCCTTGCGTGCCCTAGGGAGTAGGCCTGGGTCTTCCTCTGAACTCCCTCTCTCTTGCTCTATCTCTCCCCTGCTCTGCCCAGCTGGACTTTGCCCTTCCCCAGTTTCCTCCACAGCCAATGGAGCCACATTCCCACTCCCTGTGCCAGCTGTTTGCCTTCCTCCTCGGATTCAGACTCCGACATAGGCATGACAGAGCTCTGCCCTATTTTACACCCTTCCTGGCCACGGTGGTTAAGTGAATCACTGCAACTGCAAAATTAGTAACCTGGTTGTTAAGTGGATCTTACTTCCCCCCCCCCATGACTTCGCTCGCCCGAAGGTTGCAAACAGTAACGATACTGCGACGGTCATAAATACGAGTCAGTTGCCAAGTGTCTGAATTTCGATCGTGCGACCACGGGAATGCGCCAGTGGTCAGATGTGTGAGAAACATTCTTAAATTGCTTCCCCCCCCCCACACGCTGTTGTAACTTGCAGTGAACTGTTGTAAGTCGAGGACTATGCGAATTAGCGGTTTGTTTCTAGGAAGGGACCGTGGCCAACAATGCACACAAGGCCCCTGAGCAAAGAGGGGAAAAGGAGCTGGGATAACTTTCTGCTGGGGGGGGGGGGAAGAAATAGGTATATTCTTAGTTCTGGAATTTGAGATCCTCCCGGTGTGACTTCCCAAAGCGTGACAACTTCACTGCTGTCTTTGTAAAGTGGGGGTCAGCCCTGTTTGCCTTCCAGAGTCCCTTTTAATGGTCTTATTTCTTAAATATAGTTTTAATTTTTTTCATAAACATTTTGAATAACAAGTGTATTGTCAGGGAAAATCATGAGTGAAAAAGCAAAAGAAAAAACAAACAAACACCAACATATATGCTGGTAACAATGATGATAGCGTAACAAAATAATTTTAACTGAGTTTCTAATATTAGCTTATTTATAGTTCTACTAGCTGGGTACCCGTGCTTTGCTATGAAACTATGCGGTTGGGCTTAGTTTTTGGAGAGGAAAATAAGGGGGGAAAAGTATCTTTGCCTCTGCCTACCAGCATCCATGGGTATTCATCTGGCTAGCGTCCTGTCTGTGTGTGAGAGTTGAGGGCTGTTTGGAAACTGAAACAGTATTTGCTGTGTGAGCAAGGAGGAGACAGCAAGGAGCCTGGGCACGGCTTAGCTCAACTGTTCTGTACTAAGGCTGCTTGATGTTGTGAAACTAAAACTGATACTCCTCTGCTTGTGTTTTGCCTTTGGAAGAGATTTCTTTCCAGGTGAGGAAGGCGGAGTAGAACTCCTTAGCATCAGAGCATGTTAATAATAATATACAAAATCCTAATGCTCTGATGGTTGTTTTGAAAAACCCTTTCTTAGTGAGCACCTAGAAGCCAAGAGGAACCTACACGCCAAATTTCAAGTTTGTAGGCTTTACGGCTCTGGAGATTCTGTGATGATGCATGAGTGGTATTTCACTTTAATATAGAGAGAGATTTTTATTCATAAACATTTTGAATAACAGTGTATTGTCAGGGCATATCATTTACAAAAAAGCAAAAGAAAACAAACAAACAGAAATATCAACATATATACTAGTAACAATGATGATAGTGTAACAAAGTAATTTTAACTGAATTTCTTGCATTACTTATTTATATTTGTATTAACTATATCGACGTGTTTCTAATTGTCAGCCTTCTTTGTATTTAATTCTTACATAACAATCACCTTTCTTCACCTGGTTTCTACCTTTTATCTCTGGCCCCTCGTAAAATATATTCCAGGTGAAGTGATATTCTTTATAACCTTTATCTTTAACGTCCATCTAAACACCTTTGCACTGTCTAGTACAGGGATGGCTAACCTTTTCGTCGTCTGCATGCTGAAAGTACATGGGTGCACATGCATGAGTGTGCCTGCACCCATAATGCAATGCACGTGTGACATCCTTGCCCTGCCCGCTGCGCAGGTGTGCCCGATCCCCCGTGCCCCATTTTGGGTTTAGTAGCCCCGCCCTGCAGCCTCCTGGGACCAAAACCACCGCCTCCTGCCCATGTGTATGTGTCTCCCCCCTGTGCATTTGCGTCAGAGACCCGAAAAATCAGCTGGGAGGCGGGAGATGCACACACATGCGCAGTGGAGCTGAGCTGGGGCAGTGGCTCTCCATGCCATCTGTGGCATGCATGCCACAGGTTCGCCCATCATGGCTCTAAATATTTTCCGAATTACATCCTCATCTGATGGGGGATGTTCTCTCATTTTTTTCCCATTTTTTTTCTTGTTTTTGTCCAAGCTCCGATCACCTGGAATGCTTGCCTTCCAGCTATTCTTGTGGAAAAGCAAAAGAGTTCAGAGGACCCATTAACCTTGGAAGGACGTGAAGGCGTCATAACTCTGGAGAAATGTTTGTTCTCCTTTCCAGCTTGTGGGAAGCCCAGTTTAACCAGAATAACAGAGTTGGAAGGAACCCTGGAGGCCTTCTAGCCCAATCCCCCCCTCCCCCCCTGCTTAAGCACTAGACCAGGGATCCCCAAACTTGGCAACTTTAAAACTTGTAGACTTCAACTCTCAGAATTCCTCAGCCAGCTATGCTGGGAGTTGAAGTCCACAAGTCTCCAAGTTGCCAAGTTTGGAGACCTCTGCACTAGACCATTTCAGACAAACAAGTGTCCAGCCTAAAACCTCCCATGTTGGAGCATCCACAATTTCTAGTGGCAAGTCGTTCCACTGTTTAATCCATTTCTTGCCATCCCAAGACAACAATTCAAACTTCCCTGGAAACATTGACTTGAAGGCCAACCCTGGAGCATATCATGAAGCAATTGCTTTTTAGCTGAGCTCAGTTTGGGCTACCGGCTTCTTGAGTGCCTTGTAGATCCAGGAAATTTCAGATGAACAGAGTTGGAAGGGATCTTGTAGGTCATCTAGTCTAACCTCTTGCCAAAGCAGGAGGCCCTACACCATTTCTGACAGATGGCAGTCCAGGCTCTTCTTGAAAGCCTCTAGTGATGAAACTCCCACAACTTCCAAAGGCAACTTCTGTTCCATGGGTTGATTATTCTCAGGATCAGAAAATTCTTCCTTATTTCCAGGTTGAATCTGTCCTAGTTCAGTTTCCATCCGTTATTCCTCGTCTGGCCTTCAGGTGCTTTGGAAAATAGCTTCACCCCTTCCCCCTCTCTGGGGCAGCCCCTCAAATATTGGAACTCTGCTCACCTGTCTCCCCTGGTCCCTCTCTTCACTAGACTAGCCAGGCCCAGTTCCAAATAGGGCGCACTGACTCAATCAACTGTGGTTAACGTCTGTAAGGTAGATAATCATCTATGGAGATTCTGTCATTGAGGTCATGGTGGTCGCAAAGGTGCTTGTTTTTTTTGTTTTTTTTTTTTAAAAAGAAATCCAGTCAGAGCTGAAGAAGCTTCTTGGATGAGAAGCGAAACGTCTTCAAAGAAAAAACCAGAAAGTCTAGTTGTCTCTTGAAAAAAAGCACCTTTGGGAGAAGAGTAGGTAACTCGGTAGAGGAATGTGGGGAGTTGTCTACTGAAAGGTCTAGATTTAGGAAGGACTTTACAAATCATAAGGGGATGCGGTGGCTCAGTGGCTAAGATGCTGAGCTTGTCGATCAAGAAAGGGTCGGCAGTTCAGCGGTTCGAATCCCTAGCGCCGTGTCATGGAGTGAGCTCCCATTCCTCGTCCCAGCTGCTGCCAACCTAGCAGTTCGAAAGCACGTAAAAATGCAAGGTAGAAAAATAGAGATCACTTTGGTTGGAAGCTAACAGGGTTCCGATGCACCTTCGGCGTTTAGTTCTGCCGGCCACAGGACCATGGAGACGTCTTCGGACAGCGCTGGCTCTCCGGCTTTGTAACGGAGATGAACAGCGCCCCCTAGAGCCGGAAACGACTAGCATGGATGTGCGAGTAAAGGAATCTTTACTTTTACCTTTCACAAATCATGTGAAATTTTTAACAGTTCACGGTGGGCTCATTCTTGGTTGCCCCTTTTTTAAAAAAAAATCTCTCCCGCTCCCCAGTTGGATCCAGTTGGAAGACTGGGCTGAAAGGGAAAAAATAGAAGCTGTTCTGATGAGCGAGTGACAAATGCCTATAGGCCTCAAAAGATGGGGGGATTCCTGGCTGGAGAACACTGGATCTGAAAAAGATTTGGGTGGGGTTGTTGACAGCAAGTTGAATGTGGGCCAGCAGTGTGGAAACGACTGGTCTAAGGCGCTTCTGCGCTGCATTAGAAGACTTATATCAAAGACACATGAAGTCATTGTTTGCCTCTACTCGTGCTTGGTGAGATCATACTTGGGGGCTCAGTGTCCTTGAGTCCTGTTTCCAGCAGGAGAAAGGAGACTGTTGGGTTAGAGCAGCTTTAAATGAAGTCATTGAAGATGATAGATGGAGCAGAGGCTGGAGGACCTGGGGACTTAAAGGGAGACCTAAGTAGCCAGGTTCAATTCCATAAAGTTGGAATAAAGATTATACCAGGACCAGAAATGCTTATAAGTTGCAACTACTAAGATCTCATTTAACGGTGAGGTGTATGTATAGTGGTTTTTCCATCTCTGGAGGTTTTTAAGAAGAAACTGGACCATTGCCTCCCATGGATGGTGTCATTGGTTCTTTTTCAATGTGGTCCTTTCCAACGTGGTCCTGATTTGTGATCAGGTCTTCCTCAATGTGGCCTCCTTTTGAGTTCTCCAGAGATGGAACTGAAGAGCCATCACTTTCCAAGTAATCGTTCAAGGAGACCCTCCGTTTTGAGGTATGATGCCATATTTGGGAAAGTGCTTCCCTGAATCCTTTGCAAACCTCACGGCTTGTGAGACATGGGTGCTGAGGACAGTCTTCAACCCAAACAGGGTGCCTGAAATCCAGATGTTTTCAAGAGAAAGAAATTGCATGAGGCTATCAAACTGACCTTCGGAAATGTTTTCTGTGCTTCTCGTTGCCCTGGGTCCAATTTAAGAGAATAACAGAGTTGAGGGACCATGGAGATCTTCTAGTCTAACCCCCTGCTCAAGCAGGAGACCCTTTATTCTTTCAGACAAATGGTTGTCCACTCTTTTTTTGAAAACCTCCAATGATGGAGCCACCCACAGCTTAAGGCAAGCTGTCCCACTGGCTGATTGCTTAGGAAATATCTCCTTAGTTCTAGGTTGCTTCTCTCATTGTTTAATTTCCATCCATTGTTTCTCATCTTTCCTTTTGGTGCTTTGAAAAATAGTTTGAATCCCTCGTCTTTGTAGGAGCTCTTCGTTGCTCTTCTCTGCACTCCTTCCGGAGTCTCAACCTCTTTTTTTTTTATAATATGGCGAGAACAATAAAACATTTTATTTCCCAACATCCTGATATAGATTTTGCTCCGTGTTTCCAGGTCAGTGGCTTTTGCTCTGCAGGTTGAACTTTGCTGACTCGGTCTGCTGGTTTTCAGCAATGTGTTCTCCAATGGTCTCTTTGGTCAAAATCAGGCAGAGGGTTAGAAAAAAGAGAGAAAGAAAAAGAAAGAAAGAAAAAGAAAGAGAAAGAAAGAAAGAAAAAGAGAGAAAGAGAAAGCGAGAAAGAGAAAAAGAAAGAAAGAGAAAGGAAGGAAGGAAGGAAAAAAGGAAGGAGGGAAAGGTTCTTTGAACAAAACGGCTCAATTTTGAATTCGAACCCAAAGAGATTGGGTTACACAACCTATCATTAAAGTGGAATTGAGTATTCCACTTTCCAGGCAGTTCTCGGCTTACGACCATAATTGAGCCTGAAATTTATGTTGCCAAGTGAGAAATTTGTTAAATGAGTTTTTGTCCCATTTTACGACCTTTCTTGCCACATTAATGAAGTGAATCACTGCAGTTGTTGACTGAGTCATGCGGTTGTTCAGCAAATCTGGCTTCCTTGTGGATTTTTTGCATATCAAGTTTGCAAAAGGTGATCACGTAACCTGGGGACACAGCGACCGTCATAAATAGGAACCAGTTGTCATTCTGATCACGTGGCCATGGGAAGGCCGCAACAGTCATAAGTGTGAAAAACGGTCGTAACTCACGTTATAACTTCGAACACTCACTAAAAGAACTATTGTAAGCTGGGGATTACCTATATTAGGTAGCCTGGTACACAAACGCTTTGTCCTTTGTTTGCCTTCTTTGACTTCCCCAAACTCCAAAATCTTCAACATTAGACAGTCTAATATTGACCTCACCCCTTTCCTAAGAGGTCTGTAGGGGGCGTGCATAAGCGGACCTTTTTATTCCTTATTTGTATCCATTTCATGTATTTATAACCATGTTTATACTTACACCTGTTATCGAATAATTGTTTGACAAAATAAATAAATAAATGATTTCCGTTCCCCACATTTGATAATGCAGGAAAAATAAAACAACAGCAATAGCCCCTTAGACTTATATACCACTTCACAGTGCTTTCCAGCCCTCTCTAAGCAGTTTACAGGGACAACCTCTTGCCTTCCAACAATCTGGGCCTTCATTTTACCCACCTCGGAAGGATGGAAGTTTGAGTCAACTTTGATCCAGTCAAGATCAAACTGTTGGCAGTGGGCAGAGTTATGGAAGGAAGGAAGGAAAGAAGGAGAAAAAGAAAGAATAATAGCAATAGCACGTAGACTTATATACTGCTTCACAGTGCTTCACAGCCCTCTCTAAGCGGTTTACAGAGTCAGTCTTTTGCCCCCAACAATCTGGATCCTCACTTCGGAAGGATGGAAAGCTGAGTCAACCTTGAGCCAGTCGGTTAGGATCAAACTGCTAGTGGTGGGCAGAGTCACCCTGCAATACTGCATTCTAACCACAAGGAAGGAAGGAAGGAAGGAAGGAAGGAAGGAAGGAAGGAAGGAGAAATAGCAATAGAACTTATATACCGCTTCACAGTACTTTCCAACCCCCCCCCTAAGCGATTTACAAAGCCCGCCTCTTGCCCCCAACAATCTGGGTCCTCATTTTACCCACCTCGGAAGGGATGGAAGGCTGAGTCAACCTTGAGCTGGTCAGGATCGAACTGCTGGCAGTGGGCAGAATTAGCCGGGAATCCTGCCATTTCGCCACTGCACCACCGCAGCAGTCCTACCTCGCAGGAGAGTTGTAACAGCCGAGAGGTCTGCAAGAGAAATTATTAGGAGCACTTAAGGGAAAAAAAAAAGACACCTAATCAATAATGAATATATTTGTGCCTCTTGGACTTGCAGTATGACCAAAATTGCTTCCTCTTTGATTTGTATAAACGGCCTTGCTGGGCTTTTGAGTTTTAAATCACTGGGCAGGATGGCTTCAAACTATATGGTGATTTGATTTGGGATTTCTCTTCTCGTTTTCCTATCTTGGCTCCTTCAGAGGTTGCAATCAAATAAAATGGGTTTGAAAAACCTCTGTGCTGGGAAATCAGCCCCTTCTTCACAATTGCTTGCGGTCTTCTCTGTGTGACTCAGAAAGAAGAAAAAAGTTTCTGATACAATGCGTTTGTCCTCTTTTTTTAAAAAAAAAATAATAATATTATTTTCCTAAGCGGATTGAGAGGATTTCTACCACCTGCGTGGGATTTTGTGCCTTGGCTTGAAGGTCAGTAAAAGAGTAACATCAGGTCGGTCACATAGGGAGATCCGTGATCCTGAGTTACAACCGTAAGTAAGGGGCAGGCTATCAACTCATAAAATATTTCTATGGCCTCTCTAGAGTTGCCAAGAGATAGGGAAGAGGGACAGCGCAGCAGCTTGGAAACCGAAACTGCATTCCATAAATGTTTTCAAAGATAGCAGCTGGGCTGAAGTTTCTGCCGTGCAAAATTCTAACTGGAGAGCCCGATTGATGACTCTTGGCTGTGGAGGTGTCCCAGTGGAGAATGTGAATTAGGATACACCCAGGGTGTGGAGGGAAAAACCAGGGTCAAGGGTGACAGTGAACATCTTCTACACCAAAACTAACTACACACAGCAAAACTTTCACCTCTACACCAAAAGACAACATTTCCCTACATCCTCAGAAGAATACGGAATAACTTGGTTGGAAGGGACCTTGGAGGTCTTCTAGCCCACCCCTCTACTCAAGCAGGGGACCTTATGCTGTACATTCCAGGAATGAAGCACCTCACTGGGAATTTTCTGTTAATGTTGTTTCCCTCCGAAGGACATCCACATCCCCCTTGTAAAATCGGTCCCCTGCATGTCTCACGATGGCTGCATTTATTTTGGGGTGGGGTGTATTTGCTCCCCCCCCCCAGTTTGGAGGCTAATGTTGGTGGCCGCTGTCAGGAACCCTTGATGATAAGGACCAAGGCTGAGATATTTGAGCTCAACACCAGCAGAGTCGGTTTGTTTGCTCAACGCACAACGATCGGTGGGCCATCTTGAAGACTCGGAAAAAAATATTTACGGAGGTGCGAAGTGGGTGGGTTTGGAGTCGGAGCTGCATTTCTGTAGGTTTGGATGGTTACGTACTCATTGGAGCCCAGGGGGATTGGCTGGCCCTTGATTAGACCGTGGTTGGTTTGGAAGCCTTGGTGGGTCAGAAGCGTTTCCAGAGAGCTCCAGACATCGCTTACAAGATAACAGGCGTAAGTATATACATAGTTATGAATACATGAAATGGGTACGTATAAGAAAAAATAAAAGAAACAATAGGACAGGGACGGTAGGCATGTTCATGTGCTTATGCGCATCCCCTACAGACCTCTTGAAAGGGTCTTGTTCGAAGCTCACCGCCTTGGGGTTCGCGAAGCTTGCAGAGAAGAGGCCGGGACCATTTCCACGGTGCTGCTCGGCGAGATAGCATGACAAGTTCTACTTCTGCATGAATTCACTTACCTAGAGTCCTGCATCCAGGTTTGGTCCCCACCCTAGAAAAAGATGTTGAGTGCAGAGAAGAGCAAGCCGAGAATGAGGAGGAGACGGGAGGCTAAAACCTACGATGAACGGTTGCAGGAACTGGGCCTGGCTAGTCTAGGAAAGGGAAGAAGAAGCAAGGGCGACATCTTGCAGATGAACAGAGTTGGAAGGGACCTTGGAGGTCATCTAGTCCAACCCCCTGCCCAAGCAGGAGACCCTGCACCATCTCTGACAAATGGCAGTCCAGTCGGGTGTGCATGTGCAGCGGTGCATGGCACGGAGGGGCACACGTATGTGCAGGAAGGTGGGGAGGACACACGCATGCATTGCACTATGGGTGCAGGCATGTTTGTGCGCTTTTGGCATGTGATGACAAAAAGGTGAAGCCCTCACTGCTATTTCAGACAAGGGACTGTCCAATCTCTTCTTAAAAATCTCCTCTTCTGGATTAGTTTCCATCCATTGTTTCTTGTCCTGTCTTCAGGGGCTTTGGAGAAATAATTTGACCCCCTCCTTCTTTCTGGCAGCTCCTCAAATACTGGAATACAAAGGCCGTAAGTGTGAAAAATGGTCATGAGTCACTTTCATCATTGCCGCTTTAACTTTGAACAGTCGGTAAATGAACTGTTGTTAAGTTACATGCTGGCTGTCAAAACCCCTCAATTTTTGATCACACAACCTCGGGGAATGTTGCGACGGTCGTAAGTGCAAGGACCCGGTCTGCAAGTCACTTTTTTTCCCCAGTGCCGTTGTAACTTTGATCCATTGCTAAAGGAACGGCCGTAAATCGGGGATTGCCTGTCATTAAGAAATGAGCTTTTTATCTTTGCAAGCAAGGGCAAGTGATTCAGGGATAAAGATTTTCGTTTTATTTGAGCGGGACTTCAGAAAAAACAACAACAACAACAACAACCACAGAATTGTATACACTTGGCACCGTGAGTAAAATCCTGAGTAAAGATTAAGTAGAAAGTTCTCTGCTGGTGGATAATCCTTCCAAGGGAGTTTATATGGGAGCCTCCGCCAAGTTGGCAGGAGCCCACCGGGGATGGAGAAATCTCCCTCATCTTTCATCGTGGACCCACTACTAAAGGTTCCCAACAACTGTTGCCCGTTCCTGATGTAGATCGTGGTGTTGATGGGATCAGCAGGGAGGGAAGTCAGTCCCAGCTCTGCTAAGTGACCTTGAAAAAAAAAATCTAAATGGAAGGTATGGGCAAAGTGGGCGTGCAGCACTTCTCTTCTGGTTTGTAGCCCATGGTTTAAGGTGAAACATGGCCAACACGTCTCTTGATGCCATCAATTTGCAAGTCACTGAGTTATTGTGCCATGAAAGTGCCAAGGAATTTAGAATAGAATAGAGCTGGAAGAGGCCTTTGAGGTCTTCTAGTCCAGCCTCCTGCTCTTCTGTCTAGACCAGTGGTGGCTAACCTTTTTTGTCATCGTGTGCCGAAGGTGTTGCACACATGCGTATGTGCCTGCACCCATAATGCAATGCACGTGTGACCTCCACCCTCTGCATCATGGGCGCCCCTCTGTGCCAAGCCCTTCTGTGCATGCGTGCGTGACCTCCCATGCACACCCCGCCTCCCGCGCCTGCGCAGCAGATACCCAACAATCGGCTGGCGGGAGGCTGCGCGCATGTGCAGCGGATCTGTTCTGGGTGACGGCTCGCATGCCGGCAGAAATGGCTTGGTGTGCCACTTCTGGCAGGCGTGTGGTATAGGTTCACCATCACAGGTCTAGACTTCTTAAAAACCTCCCGTGATGGAGCACCCACAACTTCTGGTGGCAAGCTGTTCCACTGGTTGATTGTCCTCACTGTTAAAAAGTTTCTTTCTAATTCCAGGTTGCTTCTCTCCTCGGTTAGTTTCCATCCATTGTTTCTTGTCCTGCCTTCTGGTGCTTTGGAGAATAAATTGCCCCCCTGCGTCCTCTTTGTGGCAGCCCCTCAAATACTGGAAGACTGCTATCATGTCACCTTAATTCTTCTTTTCTCTAGCCAAACCCAAATCCTGCGGCTGTTCTTCATATGTTTTAGTCACCAGGCCTTTGATTATCTTCCTTGCTGTTCCCTGGACTTTTTCCAAAGTCTTAACATCTTTTTTGTATTATGGTGACCAAAATTGATTACGGTATTGCAGGTGTGGCCTTAGTAGGCTTTTATAAAGTGGTACCAATACTTCACGTGATTCTGTGCCTCTTTTTAGTCTCTAAATCTTTCTGTTCTTGAAGTGGTATTGAAGGAGACCTCTTCTACTTTTTATTGTCTTTTTTAGTTTTAGTCTTTAGTTTTAGTTTACTTTTATTGTCATTGCACCTCACACAACGAAATCAAACACCATCTTCAGTGCATGACCATCACCATGAAAATAAACACAAACACACATCCTTCACCCTCCACACATTGAACCGGAAACCCCCAACACCACACCAACACTGCACTATACAGCAGAATTCAACAGAGCTACTGCCCTGGGATAGAAGCTGTTTTTCAGCCTATTTGTCCTTGTTTTGAATATTCTGTACCGTCTGCCAGATGGTAATAGTTCAAAAAAAGGGTTCGCAGGATGAGATGGACCTTTGAGAATGTTTTGAATTTTCTTCAGGCAGCGGGAGCTCTAAAGCTCTTCCAAAGAGGGGAGAAGTCAACCCATGATCCTCTGAGGGGCAATGATGTTAACCCTCTGGAGTGTTTTCCTATCTGCCATGGTGCAATTGGCAAACCATACAGAGGTGCAGTAAGTTAATACATTCTCTATGGTGCAGCGGTAGAAGGTCCCCAGCAGTTTTTCATTCAGTTGTTGTTTCCTGAGAAGCCTCAGGTAGTTTAATCTACCTGCATTTTTAAGTTCTTCCTCATGATTTTTGGTTGAATCCATGTTTTGGCTCAAGAATTGTGAGGTCTTTGGTACTCTGTGACTTGGTGATTTTCTTGCAGACATTTCATGACCCAGCTACCTATCATCATTAGTGCTAGAAGCGGGTGGGACTCTGCCGGTTTGGACCAGTCGGAGCAAATCTGTGCCTCTGAAGATCAGTTGTCTCCAAATGGGTTCGCTGCGATGATTACGTGGGCCCACCTACGCAATACTGTGCGGTACTGACCTTTATCGTCCCAGCTGATTAGTGCAGAAGAGTGGATTGCATTATGTTGATGCACATGCAGCGATCACCAAACTGATTGTTATATCGGCAGCATCCCACCAGTGGTGGGATTGAAACATTTTTACTACTGGTTCTGTGGGCATGGCAAGGGAAGGTTACTGCAAAATCTCCATTCCTTCCCCAACCCACTAACTTGCTTTTCAGCTCTGTTCTCCTGGACAGGGCAACCAAAGGAGACCCAGCCGAGGCAGAGAATTGATGGGGTTGGTGGGGCCGGTCAGAGTTGGCATTGACCAGTTCCCTGAACTCAAAATTTTCACTACTGATTCTCCAGAACCGATCAGAACCATCTGAATACTACTTCTGCATCCAACTCCTGGCTAGAAGGGAATGGAGGAGGAGGAACGTGGGGTCTCTGATGCCCTTTGAGCTTGGTTGTTCTCTTCAAGGTGTTTCATGATCCAACTAGGTCCTATCAGTGCTAGCTTGGGTAATGATTAACTAGTTTGGTTGATAAAATAATGCAAGGAAACAATGAAGCTCAAGGACCGCACAGTTCTCTTCCTCCACTCCGCAAACCCCACTTCCTTCTAGCACTGATGATGTTCCCTGGTTGGGTCATGAAATGTCTGCAAGGAAACAACCGAGCTGAGAGGAGCACCAAAGACCCCACAGTCCTCCACTCCCTTCTAGCAGTAATGATGTTACCTAGTTGGGTCTTGAAATGTCTTCAAGAAAACCACCACGCTCACAAGAGTACTAAAAAACCTCTCAATTCTGTGCCAAGAAAAATCACTTCAACCCTGAGCGGCAAATGCTTTATCCTTTATTGGCTCAGAGTTTTTGCCTGTGCAATCTGGAGTTGGCTCTTTTTGAGAGTCGGTTTCTGCGAAGAGTGCATCCGCACTTAGGGATTCACGGAGGAGATGGTTACTCATGGCCCGGGAAATTGGCTTTCTCAGAAGCCCACCCAGCATTTAGCCCCGAGCAAAGTTCATGTCAGTTCACTTGGCTTGGAATTGGGGCAGCCACCATTTTGAATTTCTTGGCCCTTCTCCCAGCTGCGGAAATCCTTCGCTTTGTGCAATTTTCAAGCGACGGAGTTGACTTTCATGTATAGGCAGAGAATGTTCAAGCTGTCCGAAGTAGGAGAAACGTCTGGATTGGGTTGAAGCTTTGGGGTTTCTTCTGATCTTTGGAATTTCTTCTAATCCCTGATGATCCTTCTCCTCTTCTGGAAGGCCTCCTGAGCAATGAACCTCATCCCATTCTTTGGAGTCATGCATTCCACTAAATAATGACGGCTTGCGTAAGGAATGTCTGGTTTCCTCGGTTGCAAATTTACGGTAAACGACCAAAACTGGTCCTACCAAGAAGCAGGAAAAAACCTCCCCATCTCTCTTGAGATTTGTAATTTTGCAAAGCTCTTTCATTTAATCCCAGGTCTTTCCTAAACTTGAAATCAATCAATCTCTCTCTCTCTCTCTCTCTCTCTCTCTCTGTGTGTGTGTGTGTGTGTGTAAAGATGCCCTTTCTCTCTTGTTCTGTAACTGGTCATTTTTTTCTCCTTTTTTTCAGCTGTGCGGGAGGCTTTCAGAGATAAAACTGTTGGTATGATGCGGGTTATTTCTAAAAATGGCCACGCTGAGGTTTTGTTGAATTTATTTTTTTCCAAATTTGGAAAGGAAGAAGACACCCCCCCCCAAAAAAAAAAAATCACTTGGCTGGTTCAGTGGGATTTTGGACCTTCAGCCCAAGAACGATGGGATCACAAACCATTTTGTGAAGGTGGTGGAACTGTTAAAAAAAAAAAAAAGGTTTAAATTATTAAGTTAACAGAGTCCAGGGTTTTGAAACTTTCCAGGAGTTATCCAATTTACAGAGTTTCCTAATAAAGTTTAGTCACCACTAGTGATGGTTCTTTATGAAGAGATTTGAGTGAAAAACACATATAGGCAGTTCTCGACACTGAAAAATGTGAGTGTGTTCTGACCCAGGCTTCATAAACCATAATGATTCACAAACTTGTTTTAAAAGCAAAACCTATTTTATTGCAACACTGGGATTGTTGCAATAAACTGGAATTGTTTTCATTCCCAGCCGGAATTAATCTCTAACAGTCCCCCAAGATAAGCACACACCTTTCAGTTCTGCGAAGTGCTGCCAAAAACGGAAGTATCAAATTAACTAGAAAAGAAACCAACCGAAGTGCAAAAGAGCTTCATGGATGACTTGGAACTGATTGAACTCTTTGCTTTCTGCAAAGGTTTTGTCATTTAGATCTGAGTTTTATCCCTTATGGGAGGGGAAATCACTTCCCAGCCTTACTCACGAGTCGCCTCTTTTGTCTCAGCTGCTCTCGCCTTCTAGCAGCTCTCTGCATACACACACTGGGAACAGGCTCCCTCTATTCCTCTGCCTTGCTGCTGCCAGACTCTGGAGCTTCAATGGCAGCACCCCACTCCCAGATGGTCTTGGCTCCATCTTTGCATCGGACACATGACCCTCGTCCAAGTCCTCTCCTGACTGGTCCCCGTTCTTCCCCACTGTCCGATTCCACTGCCGTCTGCATCGGCTGCTGGCGAACCACAACAGACTGATGCACATTTTTCACACACACCATTGTGGCATCCCCACGGTCACGAGATTCAAAATTCGGAATGCTTGGCAGCTGGTTCCCATTTATGACGCTTACCGTGTCCAGTGGTCATGCAATCCCCTTTTGTGACCTTCGGATAAGCAAAGTCAACAGGGAAGCCCGATTCACTGAACAACCAGATTCACTTAAAAGCCCTTGCTACTAACTCAGCAGCTGCAGTGATTCATTTTTAACAGTGGGGGGGGGGGCAAGACAGGTCATAAAATGGGGAGCCCAACTCACTGACCCAATGTCTCAGCAGCATTAATTTTGGGAGGGGGGTTCAGGGATGGTCATAAGGAAGAGTCTTGCAATGGAGGCCTTTTGGGAGGGGAGATTGTTGTTGCCTGAATTCACCGTTGGCTGGTTTTTCTATTTTTTCCTCCCTACATGGTTCTCTTTTCTCCGACAGTTGGGTTAAAACACACACATACACACAGCTTTGCTGCACGGAGAAAAGCTTTGCAATTGATGGCCTCTTGGGGGATGTCTGGAGGGACCATAAAACCCGAGGGAACCTCTCTCTCTCTCTCTCTCTCTCTCCCCTCTTGCACTCAACACATGGATAAATCATGAGTTTGCTCCTTTGACTTGACAGGGCAATCCGATCCTGGGAAGGCAGCTTTTGATAAGAGCAAATTCAGAGGGGGAGGAGGTGGTGTCCTGCGTGGCAGAGGGTGGGGGGGATGGGACTCAAAGGCCATGTCCCAAGAGAAGGAAAAGGAAACGCTTAATTTTAAAAAGAGACTGGGAAGCTCTTCGCTGGGAGTCGACATAGGCCTGGCAGGGTATTTTTGCTGGCTGCTTTGCAAACAGAATTTGCCATTTCAGAACAGAACAGAAAAGCAGAGTTGGAAGGAAGGGACCTTGGAGATCTTCTAGTCTAGCCCCTTGCTCCAGACCAGTGACCGTTCCAAACCAGTGACTGTCCAGACTCTTTTTAAAAACCTATAGTGATGGAGCGCCAACAGCTTTTGGAGGCCAGCTGTTCCACTGGTTAATTGTCCTCACTGTTTCTCCTTAATTCCAAGGTTGCTTCTCTCTTCGATCACTTTCCATTCACTGCTGCTTATCTTGCCTCGGACTCTACTTCCCCAGTAAAAAATCTTGACCCTGGTACGCGTTGAGTGTGGCGCACAGGTTTCACTCCCACCCTGGGCTCAAAAGTGGACACCAGGGCGGGTAATCCTTCACTTACCACCGTTTTATTGCAAGTCCCTAATGTGTGGGATTCCTCTCCCCTCCACCAAAAGCAGCTGGACTTTCTTGGGTGTTTTGTTTTTTTAAAAAAACACGTTTTGCTTCTCATCCAAGAAGCTGCTTCCGTTCATTTCAGAAGAAGCTGCTTGGACGAGAAGCAAAATGTTTCCAAAGAAAGCACCCCAGAAAATGCAGCTGCTTCTACTCCAGCCCCTTGCTCAAGCAGGAGAACCTATCCCCGTGATGGTGAACCTGTGGTACGCGTGCCACAGGTGGCACACAGAGAGCCATTCGTGCGGGCATGCAAGTCCGTAGCCAAGCTTACCTGCACTGTGCATGCACACGCCTTCCAGCTGATTTTTGGCCCATTTGAGGCCTTTTTTGGTCTCCCGGAGGCTCGAGGAAAGCCTCTGCAGCCTTTAAAGGCCGAAAAAGAGGCCCATTTTTCAGCCTTCAAAGGCTGCAGAGGCTTCCCTCAAGCCTCTGGGAGGCCGAAAAAGGCCACAATGGGCCAAAAATCAGCTGGGAGGCAGTGTGCGCATTCGCAGTGCAGGTAAGCTTGGGGAGGGGTTGCCTGTGCATGTGCAAGGCACATTACATTGTGGGTGCCGGTGCATGCATTCGGCACACCACAACAAAAGGGTTCGCCATCACTGACCACCATCCCAGAGAAATGACAGTCCAGTAAATATAATGCCTTGTCTAGCAGTGGAAATTCTGGTTGCAATTGTGATTGTACGTCAAGGACTACCTGTATTTTTTCTGGCCAGTATTTTCCCTCTCTCTTTCTCTCTCTTTTTCTTTTCCCAGGGAAGCCAAGTTTTTTTTTCCCCTTTCAAGCGAGACAAGAGGGGGGACGGGGCAGGGAAGCAATGAGAACAAGTCCTTGATGTCTCTCGGTGACTGAAAAATATTCCTTTTTTCACCTGCCAACTCGCTGGCGTTTGGCACTTCGTCTAACGTGTAACGGCAGGACACAGTGTTGTGTTTTATTTTTAGCCCCTTCTGCATTAGTAATTAACTTGTCCTTTCGCCCAGCTCTGTCTCTTAGCGGTGGCGGGAGAGGAAGTCTCGAGGCTGTGCCATTCCTAAGCCTGACGTCTTGCTAAAATTTCTTCCACCTGAAAAACGTGGTGGGAGGAATAAATCAGTGTTCGATTTGCTTTCTGGGATGGATATGACTTTGCTTCTCAAACCCATGAATCCCCCAATTCCCACTGAACGTGCAAAGAGAGATTCGCCAGTGGAAGCCTGCCACAGACTAAATTAATTGGATTAAAAGCAGAAGAAGAAACAGAAAAACCAGCAGGGTTGAATTGCAAAGATGGCTTAAGCCCTTGATGGCATACCTGTGGCATGCAGAGCCATTTGTGCGGGCATGCGAGCCCCAGCCAAACTTAACCTCCACTGCATATGCGTACACCTCTCAGCTGATTTTTTTTTTTGCCTGTTTGAGGCCGTTTTTGTCCTCTCAAGGGAAGCCTCTGCAGCCTCGGGCGGCCCAAAAACGGGTCTTCCGGAAATACCAGAAGTGCTGAACCAGGCCTGTTTTTCGGCTTCCCGAGGCTGCAGATAATTCTCTCAAGCCTCTGGGAGGGCGAAAAAGGCCTCAAACGGGCGGAAAATCAGCTGGGAGGTGCATGCATGCACAGTGAAGGTAAGGAGGTGGGTGGGTGTGTCGCGCACACACATGCTGGGGGGATGCACGCATTGTATTGTGGGTGCCCCCGCATGTGTGCTTTCAGCACACCACAACAAAAAGGTTCATCATCACTGGCTTTAGCTATGTACCGGCATTCTTTTGGCTAAAATCTGGAATTAATTCTCTTTTTTTCCTTGATTTTATTCAGTCTGGGCTTAGTACGAAAAATCTTGGAAACCACTTATTTGTATCTTTTTTTTCTCTTTGTTTTCTATTTTTCTTCCACTTTTTTGCTTTTCCTTTTTTTCCCCTCTTCCTTGCTTTATATTAGTCCGTATTGATTTTTCATAGTCTCTTCTAAACAGTGTGTACAGGTGATTTATCTTGGTGTTGATGGCTGAGCCACATTTTTTTTAAAATCAACCCTGGCAGGACAAGCTCTTTTAGATGTATATTATATTATATTATATTTATATTATATTATATTATATTATATTATATTATATTATATTATATTATATTATATTATATTATATTATATTATATTATATTATTATATTATAATATTTTTATTTTATTTTTATTTTTATTATATTATTTTTATATTTTTTATATTTTATTTTATTTTATTTTATTTATACTATACTATACTATACTATACTATACTATACTATACTATACTATACTATACTATACTATACTACACTACACTACACTACACTACACTACACTACACTACACTACACTACACTACACTACACTACACTACACTATATATTATTATATTATATATTATCTGCCTATTTATCCATTAGAAATTATGTGATATTCCTTGCTGCTTTTCAGATCTGCCCTTAAGTCCTACCCTAAAATAGGCTTTGGAAATAACACTGGCTACACGAGAGTGTTCGGCAGATAGTACTTCAGTGTGAAGAACAAAATGAAAAGGGGATTCAGTTGTTGATGGCGCAAAAGTTGGGCCTTCCTCCAGCCATTGTGGAGAAGTGGAATTTCCATTTCCCTTCTCTGTGTTTACACAGTGACGGTTGGAATAACTCCAAGATGACAACAAGGAAAGGCTGCAGTGCTTGCCCATTTCATACCATTCTCTTACATTTGCTTACTATTTTTAAAGTCTTTGAGCAATGCTTTTTGTGGCTTCAAAACCCTTGGAGGCCACCAGATCAACTGCAGACTTCCAGCACACATCCTGGGAATCTTCTGGAGCTCCAAAGGAGCCAATTTTGAGTCCTCCAGTTTTTTGCTCACAAGCAAACGGTTGACTTCAAGGTCTATTTCTCCAAGATGTAGGTGTTGGATTGTTCAAGGCAAGAAAGTCCAGATCTTGATCACCTAGGAAGGACCCCTGGGTAACTTTCAAGATGCTTTTGGTGGTCCCAAAAGTACTTTTCAAAAGATAAACTGGACTTACTTTGTTTTTTGAAAAGCACCTTTGGGACAGATTTAACAGATAATCAGAGTTGGAATGGACTTTATAGGTCATCTAGTCCAACCCCCCCGCCCAAGTGGGAGACCCTAAACCATTTTTGACGAATGGCAGTCCAATCTCTTCTTGAAAGTCTCAAGTGATGGTGCTTCCACAACTTCCAAAGGCAACTTCTGTTCCATTGGTTGATTGTTCTTACTGTCAGAAAGTTTCTCCTTATTTCCAGGTTAAATCTCTCTTTGTTCAGTTTCCATCCATTATTCTTTGTCTGGCCTACAGGTGCTTTAGAAAATAGCTTGAACTCCTCTTCCTCTCTGTGGCAGCCCCTCAGATATTGGGAGACTGCTATCCTGTCTCTCCTGGTCCTTCTCTTCCCTAGACTAGCCAGGCCCAGTTCCTGCAACCATTCATCGTATGTTTTAGCCTCCAGTCCCCTCATCATCCTGGTTGCTCTTCTCTGTACTTTTTCTAGAGTCTCAACATCTTTTTTATAGTGTGATGACCAAAACTGGATGCAGTACTCTAGGTGTGGCCTTACTAAGGCTTTATAGAGTGGTATTAGCACCTCACTTGATCTTGACTGTATCCCTCTGTTAATGCAATTTAGGATTGCATCGGCTTTTTTGTCGGCTGCTGCCACACTGGTTGGGACAACCATGAACTGAATGATTAAGAAGCGCCATAGATATCAAGCATTTGATGGATTACTAAGTTTATCATTTTCTAAAGGGAGGATTTTTTTTCGAGAAGCCAATATTGAGTTGAGTTCACCTTGTAAGCTTTCCCCAAGCACGGTGGTTGAGTTGCAGCTTGAAAGTTCTCAGATCTTGTCCCGATGCAAAATGTATTCAAGGACAGTGGTCACCAACCAGTGGGCCGGGGACCACTGGTGGTCCGCAAGAAAATTGGAGTGGTCTGCAGAGAAATGTGCCCCCCCCAAAGCAATTAATCCAGGCTCCATAAGGCTGCACCACCCACATGGCCTACCCACCCCACTGGCCCCCACCCTTTGGCCGAGCACAAACCTTACCTAGAGCAGAGCCACCTGAGCTGGAACTGGAAGATAAGACCAATGGCAAGGAAGGGACATCCGCCCCGGGGTGGCATGCTGACGTTGGTGAGAAACGTGGTCCCATATTCCAGAGCTGTAGGAGTCACAGGACTGGCCCTTTGGTCATCCGGAGCAGCTCCTCCTCCAGTCCATGGTAGGCTGGTGCACCCAGGTGGAGGAGCAGCTGCTCCGGGATGACCAAAGGGCCAGTCCTGTGACTCCTGCAGCTCTGGAATATGGAACTGACTTTCCCACCAACGCCAGCAAGCCACCATTAGTCAAAATTCATATTAGTGGTCCGCGGGATTTAAAATTATGTGTTTGGTAGTCCCTGAGGTCCAAAAGGCTGGCAATCCCTGTTCATGGGACGCTTTTTTTTTTACTACCGGTTTGAGTGAATGGGCCGAACCGGTAGCATACCACCACTGGTGTGGTGAGGGTTGAGGACCCAGGTTTGGCCTTTGCATGGAAGTGAGATTCTCGGGGTGTCTGTGGTGGGCTGGGAAAGAGGACATTTCACTTACAGAAATTCCTTAAGCATGAAGGCAATTGCCAACAGTGGATCTTCCATCTTTTGTCACAATATTCCTTTTCAAGGTAAATTACATTAGGCAAAGTGCAGGAAAATAACAATGTTGGAAGTTAGGAAGCGAAAGATAAAAAGGGAAAAAGAAAGACTGAATCAGATTAGCTCCCTGGAGAAGTCTACAATGGTGGGAAGATGGAAGGAAATAGAGGAAGAAGAAGAATAGTTCGAATTTAATTTACGGAATACAAACTAAAGAACCCTTTTCCAACGGTGACCGCAATATGATTGACTTTTGTCTCAACATATGCCCCCACAAAAAATCATCACAATGACATAATCCCCAATTATAACTTCAAAAAAGGCAACTATGATCTTATAGACAACGATCTCTCATCCCTTGATTGGCAATTTCTATTCACCGGATGCAATACTGTTGAAGACCATTACAACATATTTTTACTTGAAGTCAAAAGAATCATCAAACTATATGTACTAACAACAACTCCCAAAACAAAAACAGATTACCCATAGCAATAAGGAAGCTTCAATCCAAAAAGAGATCACTTTGGCGGAAAAACAAATCTGGTCACACTGCCAACTTCAACAGCCAATACAAAAATTTATGCCACCAGATAATGACTGAATGCGCCAATTATCACATTAAACAAGAGGAAAACCTTCTACGCACCAATTCCACCAGCGCTTTCTACAATTTTGTAAACAACAAACTAAAAGACTCAAGGTCCATCCCACCCCTGAAAGGACCTAATGGTAAAGACTGCAACAACGACACCATTAAAGCCCACCTCTTTAACACATTCTTTGGCTCAGTATTTGTAAACAGCAATGGATCATGCCCAGTATTTCCTAGCTGAACCACAGACAACTACAATGATCTAATACATATCGATTTTACAGAAGACAATGATGAAAAATCACTAGGCAATGTAAAACCATCTCTATCTATTGGACCGGACGGAATATGTGCCTACTTCTTAAAAAAGCTATCCATTACCATAGCCGAACCTCTAAACATAATCTTTGAAAAATCTTTCAGGACCAGCTCCTTGCCTAACCTATGGTCACAAGCCATGGCCATCCCCATCTTCAAAAAGAGAGACCCCAGCCTAGTTGAAAATTACAGACCAATCTCCTTATGCTGCGTCACCTGTAAAGTCATGGAATCAATTATTAACCAATCCATTATCCTCCACTTAGAGACAAACAACCTACTCTTTAATAAACAATTTGGTTTCAGAAAAAACTATCCTGTAATCTGCAACTCTTACGCGGCAAAAATGAATGGACTACACAACTCGATCAGGGCAAAGCAATAGACACAATCTACATATAATTCTGTAAAGCCTTTGATTCAGTGGTACATGACAAACTACTCCTAAAACTAAAATCTTATGGTATCTCTGGAGACCTGCATAACTGGATAGAAGCATTTCTGTCAAACAGACAACAAATGGTCAAAATTGGGAGCGTCCTATCAAATTCTGTACCTGTCAGTAGTGGTGTCCCCCAAGGCAATGTTCTTGGACCAACTCTTTTCATACTCTACATAAATGACCTCTGTGATCATATCAAGAGCAACTGCATTCTTTTCGCTGATGATGGAAAGCTGTTCAATACCACAGACAATACTGCTTCCCTTCAAAAAGATCTTGACTATGTATCAGAATGGTCAAACAAATGGCAACTTCAAATCTCAATAAATAAATGCTCTGTCTCACATATTGGCAAAAAAAATCAGAAAATAAAATACAAGCTGAATAGTCAAGACCTTGTTGATGATCCAAGCTCTGTAAGTGCTAGCGCTCACTGTAACTACATAGCCAAAAAGGCATTAAGACTTGTTAACCTAATCCTACGTAGCTTTTTCTCTGGTAATATCACACTACTTACTAGAGCATACAAAACATTTGCTAGACCAATACTCAAATACAGCTCATCAGTCTGGAACCCACATTACGTATCTGATATTAGCACAGTTGAGAAAGTCCAGAAATATTTCACAAGAAGAGTTCTCCACTTCTCTACTCGTAGAATGCCTTAGGCCACCAGACTCGAAATTCTAGACCTAGAAAACCTAGAACTACGACGCCTTCGGTCTGACCTAAGTATAGTATATAAAATCATACATTGCAATGACTTACCTGTCAATGAATACTTCAGCTTCAACCATAACAACACAAGAGCACACAATAGATACAAAGTCAAGGTTAATCGCACCAAACTTGATTGCAGAAAATATGACTTCAGCAACAGAGTGGTCAATGCCTGGAATACTCTACCTGACTCTGTGGTTTCTTGCCCAAACCCCCAAAACTTTAACCTTAGACTGTCTACTATTGACCTCACCCCTTTCCTAAGAGGTCTGTCGGGGGCGTGCATAAGCGCACCAATGTGCCTACCATCCCTGTCCTATTGTTTGTTTTATTTTTCTTACGTGTACCCATTCCATGTATTCATAACTATGTATATACTTATACCTATTATCTTGTAAGCGATTGACAAATCAAAATAAATAAAAATAAAAGATAAATAAAAAAGAGGGATGTTTAGAAAGATGGATAGTTCTGATGATGGGGTTGATGACTCCCTTGTTTGAAGAGATGGATGAGGATGTAGTCTTTTGAGCAGGGTGGTTTTCTTGCAGATGTTTCATTATCCAAGTAGGTAATAACATCAGTGCTAGAAGGGAGAGGGATTTGTGGAATGGAAGAGGAGGAGAACTGTTGGGTCCTTGATGTGCTCTCTGAGCTTGGTGGTTTTATTGAAGACATTTCATGACCCAAACTAGGTAATGTCACCGGTGCTGAAGATGTTACCTCGTTTGATCATGAAACATCTGCAAGTAAACCACCAAGCTCAAGAGAGCGCCAAGGACCCTACACCACCACCATTCCTCCTCCTTCCCCCCCTCCTCTCTACCAACCCTCCTCTCTTCAAGCACTGATGATGTTACTTAGTTTGACAATAACGTCTGGCAGAAAACAAGCTCAGAGAGCACCAAGGACCCCACAGTTCAACCTTGAGCTACAAATATTCTCCTTTATTGAAGGCATGAATGAGTTAACAAGCCAACCATTGAATCCAAACAAAAGTTATTTAAAAACAAACACACCACCCTGATGGCTTTATCAGTTTTTGTTACCTTTCAAACTTAGATTTACCCGAAGTGTCCGAAACTGAAACTTAAATAGTTTTGTTTGCTTTCCTCAAACTTTGCAAAGTGCGCCACTCAAGCGAAAAACCTGCCTGCAAGCAAGCCAGGAAGCCACCTGTTGTAACCTTAAGCCAGGCATTTAGGAACGCAAGTGTGGGGAGTCATTCACGCTGCAAAAAAAACAACAACAACAACCTCAAATCAAATAAAAATAAAAATGAAAGGATGTCGGTCTGATTCCAGTATAAAAGATTGGCAATGTGGGGTTTATTGAGACACAAAAGAACTTCCCTGCAATGAAAAATGAGGGCTCAAAGCTTCGCCCACAGTTGCTTTAAACGGTAGCCAGAGTTTCCATAGCTACAGAAGAATAATTGGTGGCAGCCAGAAACATTAAGGGAGGCAGAGAGAAGTGAATTGATCCTCTTTGGGGTATTTTTTTTTCCCTTTCCTTTTTGCTTTGATGCAATTTTTTTTTTTTTTTTTTTGTGGAGCATTGGGTAGCCTGGGAAAAAAAAAACCCTGCTGGTCCCTTAGAATTTGCAAATAGCTTAGTGTTGTGGCCTGCCAGCAAACAGTGAGGAGGTTGGGAAGGAACCTGGGCCGGTCCTGGAGTCTGGAGAAGGCACTGACGAGGGCTCTGCATCTGCCTTCAGAGTCGGAGATCAGTGGGGCAGAAGAACAGCTGGAACCTGTTCCCGATGTGCATATGAGCAGAGCTGCCAGGGGAAGGGAACATTTAAGGAACAAGGGTCGACTTGGGAGTAAAGGGACAGGTGGACGGTGAATGGTCCCTCCCATAGGGAATAAAGAGAAGCGAAAGGGGAATGGGGTTTGCAGGAGACAATTAGTTCAATTCATTAGGTTGAAGATTTGTTTGTGACTCCTTGCCCAAGTATTTTCTGGTACAATGTTGCACTTGAAAGCTGTCCTGCCCTTGTTGGAGTCTGATTCTGAGGGGGAGATTGAGCAGCTGACAGGGAGTGGGAATGTGGCTCCAGTGGCTGTAGAAGAAATGGGGGAAAGGCATAGTCCGGTTGGGCCTTTAGACGAAGATCCAGGGCCACCCTCTCCTCATCCTAGGGCACGCAGGGAGGAACGGAGAAGGGAGCAATGTGGCTTACAGGAGAGAAAAGGGCCCTGTGATCCCTTTCATTAGTTGCAGCTGGGAGAACAGGATATAAGAAGGGTGTTTGCACACAGCACCTTGCTGGAAGCAAAGCCTGCCTTATCTTTGTCGAGGCTTATCTGGGTTTTGGCGTCTTCCCAACTGTGTGTGTGCTTCGTTATCTGTTGGAAGTCTGCAATTTATTATCCTGGCCTGTCATGTAAATTACTTCAGCGTGGTTTGTGTTGGTTTTTTTTTTTAATTTCTAATTTATCTCTACTTTGGGTTCGGACTGCATTTTTTTCCTTTGTAGACTGTTTTTGGAGGGGTTTGATCTCCAGCCGAGGATAACTGGACATTTGGGGGGCCAAGTTGGAGGCATTAAAGGGAATTTATTCTACTTTTGTGACTTTGTTATTTTTGTGCCATGGCCCAGGTCATCGTAGAAGCTATTAGCCTGGCAACTCTCCAAGCCTGATCAGATCCGTGGTTGCAATTCACCCTTGAAAGATTGTTTGAGGGGACTTTGCTGGATGTGAATGGGAGGAATTCACATTAGCTTAATAAAAAGAGCTTTTCTGCTTCGTGATTTTGTGAAGCCTAGGTCAGAACACCTGGCGGAGATCCGTGTTGGGATTGTTGAGTTGGGTATGAATCCAAAAATGAAGGCACAGATGGTCCTTGACTTACAACCACAAGAGAGCCCCAGACTTACGTTGCAGTATCCTTCCCCTGTCCCTCCCTCCAAGCCACGCCCACCAACCCACGCCTACAGAACCAGTAGTAAAAAAAAAATTTGAATCCCACGTTCAACTGGTGAGGCCACTTTTTCCAACCTTTTCCGGGCCGAGCAGAGAGGGAAGCTGAGCTACTATCCAAGAATGAAACCTCTGGGGACAGTTTTGCAAAGAGCCCCTTTCGTTACGCAACCTCGGGAGCAAATTCCGAGGAAGCCGAATTCTGTTGGTGGTACGTCGGACTTCCTTTTTCTCTTCCCTTTTGGAAATCGTGCATAAGGGAGGGGGGGGGGCGCGGAGGAAACTATTTCAATGCTGCAGTGGATGAAGGGGAAAGGAAATGAACAAAAAGCAAGCTTGCTTGGGAGAAAACGGTTGGGTCAACTTTGCAACTGCCATAATTTATGCAAGGTGTAACTAAGACTTATTTCAGGATAGGAGTGGAGGGCTTATTTAAAGCACCTGTAGGTTAAGTGGAACACCTGGAGAACTGGGGGGGGGGGACTTTTAATAGAAATCCTGACAAAGCAAAGTGTGCCTTCCTGTGTATAGGTAGTCCTTGAGTTACGACCACATGTTCCTGTTGTTAAGTAAAGACATTTGTTAAATGAGTTTTGTCCCATCCCAAAGGTGCTTTTTCAGGTGATAACTACACTTCCTTGTTTTTCTTTTGAAGGCATTTCACTTCTCATTCCAGAAGCTTCTTCAGCTCCAACCGGGTGGTGGGGAATGGAATGATTTGTATTCCTGGTAGACAGTTGGTCATTTGCATCCTTTCAGAGGGTGGTTGAGGCCACCTGGAGGTTTATCTGTGTCCTCAGGGTCGCCTGAGTGGTGCAAATGGTTCCTGTGGTCTGCAGTTTTCCTTTTTCTCTGGAAATCAATTCCTATTAGTGCTAAAACTCCCAAGCGGCCTCAATGACCCTCTAAAAGGATGCAAATGACCAGCTAGCTGTCTGCAAGGAATAAAAATCTTTCCATTCCCCACCACCTGGTCAGAGCTGAAGAAGCTTCTTGAAAGAGAAGCAAAATGCCTTCAAAGAAAACCCAGAATGCCCAGAAAGAAGTAAATTATTGTTGTTATTGTTGCTGTTGCTGTTGAATTAATATCAACGGAGTGAATTTTCTTGTAAACATTTCAATTCTGATATTTTAATAAAATAATTGCACCCAGACAACACACTGCTTAATTGTAATTGAATTTTTATATGTTGTATAAATAAAACAATTTTAAAAATTGGGGGGAAAAGACCCTGTCTCAAACTCACCCCCCCCTTTTTTCCCCCAACAGGACTCTAATCTAACCTTTGTTTCCATTACAGAAGCAACAGGAAATGGCCGGGATGAGCATCGTGGGCCCCATCGTCCTTAGTGCGTTGCATCGCTGATTCTTAGGAGAGGCCCCCAAAAGAAGACTGCTCCCACCAAGCCCCCTTTGGCAATGGCTGGATCTACGCAACCGGCAACCCAGACCTGGCGAGGGGCTGAAAGCCACTACCCCTCCCATGCCATGTCCTACCCTGTGGCGTTAAATCAGCCCCATGTGGTGAGTTGTCTTCTCTTCCCTCCTGGTTGGACTGAGCAGAGTTGAGTTGAGTTGAGTTGAATTGTGTGTGATGGGACACACAAGGAATTTGTCTTGGTGCAAATGTTCTCAGTGTAGATAAAAGATACATTCGTCAAGAACCATCAGGTACAATGGTAGTCATAGTGTACAATAAGACTAGACTAGACTAGACTAGACTAGAATTCTTTATTGGCCAAGTGTGATTGGACACACAAGGAATTTGTCTTGGTGCAAATGTTCTCAGTGTACATAAAAGAAAAGATACATTCGTCAAGAGTCAAGAACCATCAGGTACAATGGTAGTCATAGTGTACAATAAGACTAGACTAGACTAGAATTCTTTATTGGCCAAGTGTGATTGGACACACAAGGAATTTGTCTTGGTGCAAATGTTCTCAGTGTACATAAAAGAAAAGGTACATTCGTCAAGAGTCATCAGGTACAATGATAGTCATAGTGTACAATAAGACTAGACTAGACTAGACTAGACTAGGGAAGGGAAGGGAAGGAAAAGGAATAGAATTTTGTATTAGCCCTGTGTGAGTGGACACAAGAAATTTGTCTTGATATAAACGCTCTCAGTGTACATAAAAGAAAAGATACAATCATCAAAAGTCAAGAATCATCAGGTACAACACTTAATGATAGTCATAGGGTACAAGACACAATCAAATCATACTAGGAAACAGTCCATATAAATCATAAGGATACAAGCGACAAAGTTACAGTCATACAGTCACAAGTGGGAGGGGATGGGTGATAAGGAGTGATGAGAAGGCTAATAGTAATAGTAGTGCAGACTTAGTAAATAGTTGGACAGTGTTGGGTGAATTATTTGTTTAGCAGAGTGATGGCATTTGGGAAAAAACTCTCCTTGTGTCTAGCTGTTGTATGTAGGGCTCTATAGCGTCGTTTTGAGGGTAGGAATTGAAACAGTTTATGTTCAGGATGTGAAGGGTTGTAGATATTTTCACATCCCTCTTTTTGACTCGTGCAGCATACAGGTCCTCCATGGAAGGCAGGTGGGTAGTAATTGTTTTTTTCTGCAGTTCTGGAGAATCACTCTCTGAAGTCTGTGTCTCGATACAGACACATTGGACATCGTTGTCGTTGGCTGGCTGTGGGGCCTGCCAGTGGGGTGAGAGTGGGCTTCTGGGTCATGAGGACTAGAGCCTTGGGGGTGGTCTTGGTGAAGGCGATGATCGCATGATCGGAATTTCGGGGGTGCTTGGCCAGCAGGATGCTTTAAAACAGTTGCAGCTTCCCCAGGGGGTTCTGGCTTCACCATTTCTGAGATTCCAAGCCAGCTTCCGACAAGCAAAGTCAATGGGAGAAGCCGGATTTTCTCAGTGACCAAGCAATTCACACTTAAAAACCACAGTGGTTGACATAAAAACCTGGCACAAAAGGTGGTGCAAGTGGTTAGAAGGCAGTTTTGCAGGCTGACTCTGCTCATTGCCAGGAGTTCGATCCTGACTGGCTGAAGGTTGACTAAGCCTTCCGTCCTTCCAAGGTCAGTAAAATGAGGATCCAGATTGTTGAGGGCAAAAGGTTGACTCTGTAAACCGCTTAGAGAGGCCTGTAGATCGCTGTGAAGTGGTATATAAGTTCTATTGCTATTTCTCCTTCCTTCCTTCCTTCCTAACTTCGCACAATGGTTGGAATGCAACATTGCAGGCTGACTCTGCCCACTGCCAACAGTTCGATTCTGAGCGGCTCAAGGTTGCCTTGTCCTTCCGTCCTTCCAAAGTGGATAAAATGAGGACCCAGATTGTTGGGGGGACAAGAAGCTGAAATGCTTAAGAGAGGGCTGGCTGCAAAGCACTGTGAAGCAGTCTATAAGTCTTAAGTGCTGTGACTGCTGTAAAGTCAGAAGCAATTCCCTTAACCTACTTCGCTTAGCCACGGAAATTACTGCCATCGATCAAGGGCTACCTGTACAGTTACTCCTTTGTGTTTGCTGGGTCAGCCCTGAGGCTGACATTTATGGATCTTCTGTGGACGAAGGGGGATTGGAAGGGAAACCCCCATGTCTTCCCTTGTGTGCCTTTTAGAAAGTTACAAAGTCTGGACAAGGCCTGCCATGCTACATTTTTGGAAACAAAGCCCAGCTGAGCTGAGGTCAGATTTCTTTCAAGCAAACTTGAGAGAACAGAGAGACAGCCGGGAATGGGAAATACACTTACAAGGTCAGAAACTGAGTTTAAAATTCCCCACTCCCACCCCCAAGGGAAGAGGCAGTCTCCTTGCAGGCAGAAAGTCTGCATAAAATAAACCATAATTACTGACACTCATATGGGACTTACTTGCACTTTTGTTCCTCATTGTCCCGCGACTCTGGAATGGATGTTTGTTTTCCTGCTTTGTTTTCTAGATCCAAAACAAAAGACTCTTTTTTTTTCTTTTTTTTTGGGAAGGGAGAGCAGAGAAAAGAGATCAAAAGGAGCCCATTGTAATATAAGATTTGCCCAAAATAGCCACTGAGCTCAATTAAAAAAAAGAAAGAAAAATACCGCAATCTTATCATGAGAACTTAAGACTCTTAGAGGCAGGGAACTGTGCCAGGTATTATTATTAGCATTTGAATAATTTCGACTCCCCGCAGGCTTACAAGATAAAAATTCAATAAAAAGGAAGAAAAGGGACGACAAGAATGTAAGGTTAACCCACCCACTTAAGCACAGCCTGAACTCCCAAATGGCTTGTACGTAAAACCCAAAACGGGGATAACAATAGCAAGATCAAAAGTGGAACAGTAGAACAGAATAACAGAGTTGGAAGGGACCTTGGAGGTCTTCCAGTCCAACCCCCTGCCTAGGCAGGAAACCTTAGACCATTTCAGACAAATTATTGTCCAATCTCTTCATAAAACCTTCCAGTGTTGGAACATTTACAACTTCTGGAGGCAAGTTGTTCCACAGGTTAATTGTCTTCACTGTCAGGAAATTTCTCCTTAGTTCTAAGTTGTTTCTCTCCTTGATGAGTTTCCATCCGTTGCTTCTTGTCCTGCCTTTGGATGCTTTGGAGAATAGCTTGACTCCCTCTTCTTTGGGGCAGCCCCTCAAATATTGGAACACTGCTATCATGTCACCCCCAATTCTTCTTTTTATCAAACTAGACAGACCCAGTTCCAGCAACTGTTCTTTATATGTTTTAGCCTCTGGTCAGCTAATCATCTTCCTTGCTCTTCTCTGCACTCTTTCCAGAGTCTGAACTTGGGTGATGGCAAATGATCACATCTCCAAAGCTTGATGGGGAAAAAAAAAATTCTAAACCTTCCCAATAACTGAGTAACTTTTTTTTCTTTTTCTGGGAATTTGGCTGTTAATTTTATTAATTTATCAGCAGCGTAGATCCACCTCCCACTTCCTCAATCTTGTTTGGAATTTCCCTGGTCAGTTGGAGGCCCTTGAAATGGCTGGCAACCTTCCCGAGCTGTCGAAATCCAACCATCTTGAGAAGAGAAGCTTTAATAATCTGCAACAAGAGTCTCCAAACTTGATGACTTTAAGACTTGAGGACTTCAACTTCCAGAATTCCCCAGAAAGGCCCTTAATAATCTACAACAGAGGTTTCCAAACTTGATGACTTTAAGATGTGGACTTTAACTCCCAGAAATCCACAGAAAGGCCTTTAATAATCTACAACAAGAGCCTCCAGACTTGATGACTTTAAGACTTGAGGACTTCAACTTCCAGAATTCCCCAGAAAGGCCCTTAATAATCTACAACAGGGCTTTCCAAACTTGATGACTTTAAGACTTGTGGACTTTGACTCCCAGAATTCTCCAGAGGCCCTTAATAATCTACAACAGACTTGTGGACTTCAACTCCAGAATTCCCTAGAAAGGCCCTGAATAATCTACACCAAGAGCCTCCAAACGATGACTTTAAGACTTGAGGACTTCGACTCCCAGAATCCCCCAGAAAGGCCCTTAATAATCTACAATAGACTTGTGGACTTCAACTTCCAGAATTCCCTAGAAAGGCCCTTAATAATCTACACCAAGAGCCTCCAAACTTGATGACTTTAAGACTTGAGGACTTCGACTCCCAGAATTCCCCAGAAAGGCCCTTAATAATCTACAACAGACTTGTCGACTTCAACTCCAGAATTCCCTAGAAAGGCCCTGAATAATCTACAACAAGAGCCTCCAAACTTGACGACTTTAAGACTTAAGGACTTCAACTTCCAGAATTCCCCAGAAAGGCCCTTAATAATCTACATCAGGGGTCTACAAACTTCACAATTTTAAAGCTTGTGGACTTTAACAGCCAGCTAAATTCTGGTGATGTTCCCCATGCTGGCTGGGGAATTCTGGAGGGGCCGCAAGCCTTAAGTTTGCCAAGTCTGAAGAGTCTCTAAGGTAAAAGAAGGGGAGATACAATGTTTTGATGAAACAAATGGGCTCCATCAGAGTTGGAAGCCTAGTTGGATGGCTTTACACGGTTGATGGATTGTTTTCTTCAATCTCCAAGTATTTCTTATAGCCTCCTTGACACTATGGATGATAGTTAATGGGTGCCCAGATGGGATTTAGGGATCCACTTTAGGATCCCTGTATCATGATGGTGATTTATTGAAAATGTTGGCGTTCTCCAACAACTGCAGCAGATGCTTTGCTTCGTGTTGTTGAGTTCAGAGTATCAACTGAGCAGAGAAGTGGTTGGTCAGTAGTTGATTCTCTTTCTGCTGTTCACACCACTGTTCTTCAGCCCTACCTCAGAAAGGCAGGATAAGAAGCGATGGGTTGAAGCTTGTCCAAGAGAGACCCAGCTTAGAAGTAAAGAGAAATTGCCTCACTGGAGGTTTTCAAAACTAGACTGGATGGACAACCACTTGAATGGGATGGCGTAAGGTCTCATGCTTGAGCAAGAAGACCTGAGGTCCCTTCCAGTGCTGTGATTCTAGGGTTCTAAGGTACCCTTTGGAAGCTTTTGAGATGAATGAGGTGGCATCTCCAGGCATTGAGAATCGCTATAGGGGAGTGTATGAATTAACTTGCCTAGGCAGGGGGGGTTGGACTAGAAGACCTCCAAAGTCTCTTCCAACTCTGTTTACTCTCCTCTCCTCTCCTCTCCTCTACTCCCTATTCTATTTTATATTCCATTCCATTCTGTATTCTGAGCAGGGGGCTGGACTAGAAGACCTCCAAAGTCTCTTTCAACTCTGTTTACTCTACTCTACTCTTTCCTATTCTATTCTATTCTATTCTATTCTATTCTATTCTATTCTATTCTATTCTATTCTATTCTACTCTACTCTACTCTACTCTACTCTACTCTACTCTACTCTTTCCTATTCTACTCTACTCTACTCCCTATTCTATTTTATATTCCATTCCATTCTGTATTCTGAGCAGGGGGCTGGACTAGAAGACCTCCAAAGTCTCTTCCAACTCTGTTTACTCTACTCTACTCTTTTCTATTCTATTCTACTCTACTCTACTCTACTCTACTCTACTCTACTCTACTCTACTCTACTCTACTCTATACTCTACTCCCTATTCTATTTTATATTCCATTCCATTCTGTATTCTGAGCAGGAGGCTGGACTAGAAGACCTCCAAGGTCCTATCCTATCCTATCCTATCCTATCCTATCCTAATTCTATAAAGGAGAACATTTGTAGCCCAGGGTTGAACTGTGGGATCCTTGGTGTTTCTGAGTTTGGAGGTTTTCTTGCAGACATTTCATGACCCAACTAGGTAATATCATCAATGGAAGCAGGAGGAGAAGGAATACGGCGACTGGAAGGGCATCTGGCCATTAAAACTATCCGCTAGCTCCATTCAGTTGCCCAGACTCCACCTTGCAAGGGATTATGGGGTTGTTAAATGAAAGTGATTTCATGACCCAACTAGGTAACATCACCACTACTAATAGAAAAGAATATTTGTAGCTCAGGGTTCAACTACGGAGTCCTTGGTGTTCTCTGAACTTGGATGGCTACTTGTAGGCATTTCATTGCCTAACATCAGTACCAACAGATATTTGTAGCTGAAGGTTCAACTGTTAGGTCCTTGGTGTTCTCCCAA
Source organism: Hydrophis major (assembly GCA_033807585.1). Classification (NCBI taxonomy): domain Eukaryota; kingdom Metazoa; phylum Chordata; class Lepidosauria; order Squamata; family Elapidae; genus Hydrophis; species Hydrophis major. Next base: position 12,334,613 of record CM066339.1, read on the forward strand.
GTTTGCTTGCAGACATTTCATTGCCCAACTAGGTAACATCATCAGTACCAACAGAAGAGAATATGTGTCACTCAGGGTTGAAATGAGGGATCATTGGTGCTCTCTGAGCTTGGCTGCTTTCCTGAAGAAATTTCAGGACCCAAACTAGGTAACATCTTTTTATTCCCAGACAAATTAAGGAATGGCTTAATTGAGTTGCAAAGAAATCTATGGCCATTTTCTACTTGATCTGGGTTAGCACATTGGGTGAGTCTAGCCCTTTATTGGGTTAGTTAGCCATGACAGGGCGTTTAAGCTTCGTCCAATGTAGTTAAGCACAAACTTGTTTTAAAAGCAAAGCCTATTTTAATGCAATGCTGAGAATTATTTCCATTCACAGCCAAAACTAATTTAAACAGATAAGCACACCCCTGTCAGTGCTGTGGAATGCTGCCAAAAACAGAAGTATCCAAATTAATTAGTGCCAGAAAAAAAAAAAAACACGACCAGAATCCGCAGAGCTTTCAAGAAGGACTCAGAATATCTTGAACTACTTTGCTTCCTGCAAAGAGTTCGTCATCGAGGTCTGACTTTTATCCTTATGGGAGAAGCAATCACCTCCCAGCCTTATTCCCGAGTTGCGCCTTCTGCTTCAGCTGCTCTCGCCTTCTAGCAGCCCTGCACACACGCACCCTGGGAACAGGCTCCTGCTGTTCCTCTGCCTTGCTGCTGCCAGAATCTGGAGGCTCTGAAGGCAGCACCCCACTCCCAGACGGTCCTGATCCCATCTCTGCATCGGACGCAGGACCCTCATCCGAGTCCTCCCCAGACTCCCGGACTGGTTCCCTTCACTGTCCGATAGCTCTGCTGTATGCACCGGTTGCCAGCGAACCACAACAAAACCTGGAGTTGGGCCTAAAGTGCAAACCTGAGGTCAGACCCTGTGGGAATGGGAGTCTGAGGATGGGGAGGTGGTCCAGACAGTGTCTTGAAATGAAGGCAGAGCAGGGATAACTCAAGTACTGTGGGAAAAAGAAAACAGACCAGGAAGGAAATCTTCACCAAGATGTAAACTTCTGGAGAATATCTTGGTACAGTTGATGTGGTTTTGACTCTAAAGATGATCGTTAATTTTGAGGAAGTTTCTCTTTTGACCAAAGAGTTGTTTGACTAAGGGTTTTCTTTACTTCTCCTTTATTTTCCTGAGTACTTTTGACCTAGATGTATACATTGTGGAGTCTTCACAGTACCTCAAAGTTCTCCAGACTTTCCCATGCACTGAAGTGTGAAGATGTTTCCTCAAACTGTGGGTTTCCTCTCTTGTTGCATCACTCTTAAGTTTCTCTGCTGTGGCTTCATCAGGAGGTTACAGAGAAAACTCAACCCTTTGGTTTCCAGTTCTGGCCCTGCGGAAAGAAAAGAGTTAGCTTGGTGGTTGCAACTGCAAATACAGTCGAGATACAAGAAAGATGCAAAAAACATGGGTTTTACAAAGAACCAACAACATTTGATAAGATATTATTAGTGGCAGATAAAACTGATCAAAAAATATGTAATTACTTATTAAGTTATAAAATGAAAAAGGAATAAGTCAAAGAAACAATGATTGTACTGGCAACATTTTTTGATTATACTATAGAATTAGATAATTGGCAAAAACTTTGGGATAGGAATTACAAACTGACAAGGGCTACTGCATATAAAGAAAATCTGTATAAAATGTTTTATAGGTGGCCCTTGCCACCGGCAGGATTAGCAAAAATGTAAGCAAATGTGTCCGCCAAGTGTTGGAAATGTCATCAGATCCCAGGTATTTATTATCATATGTGGTGGACCTGAATGAAAGCAAGAAAATATTGGACGAAAATACATACATGGTTGGAAAAGATAATCAAGCAACATATAGATCTGAAACCAGAAATATTTTTGTTGGGTATAATGCACAACAAAAGGGGATATGATAAGGGAACTATATATCTAGTTTTGCATATATTAGCAACAAGGATTGTATTTGCATAATATTGGGAAAATGAGGACACTTCATCTGATGAGGATGTAATTTGGAAAATATTAGACTGTACAGAGATGGATATTAAAAATAAAAGATAAGAAGACACATAATATTATTTAACATGGAATAGATTTTACGAGTGGCTCGAGATAAGAGGTAGAAATTAGATGAAGAAAGATTATTGCCATGTATGAATTAACCATAAAGACGGTTTATAATTAAAAATATGCCAATATAACTAACAGAATCACAAATAAGCTAATATAAAGAGAAATCTAGTTAAAATAATTCTGTTGGAATAGAATGGAATGGAATAAAATAGAATATAATTCTTTATTGGCCAAGTGTGATTGGAAACAGAAGGAATTTGTCTTGGTGCAAATGCTTTCACTGTACATAAAAGAAAAGATACATTCATCAACAGTCAAGAATCATCAGGTGCAACACTTAATGATAGTCATAGGAATATGACAAGCAATCAAATCATACTAGGAAACAGTCAATATAAATCATAAGGATACAGACAAAGTTACAGTCATACAGTCACAAGTGCGAGGAGATGGGTGATAAGGAGTGATGAGAAGGCTAATAGTAATAGTAGTGCAGACTTTGTAAATAGTTGGACAGTGTTGAGGGAACTATTTGTTTAGCAGAGTGGTGGCATTCAGGAAAAACTGTCCTTGTGTCTAGTTGTTCTGACTAGTTGTTCTGAGCCCTTTTGTGACGTTTTGAGGGTAGGAGTTGAAACAGTTTATGTCCAGGATGTGAGGGGTCTGTAGATATGTTCACAGCCCTCTTTTTGACTCATGCAGCATACAGGTCCTCCATGGAAGACAGCTTGGTAGCCACTGTTTTTTCCGCAGTCCTAATTACTCTCTGGAGTCTGTGTCTTTGCAGAGCCAAACCAGACAGTTATAGAGGTGCAGATGACAGACTCCATCATGCCTCTGGAGAACTGGATCAGCAGAACTGTTATGCTATTATTATTGTTATTAGTATATATGTTAATTTTTCTTTATGTTCTTTCTTTGCTTCTCTGCAAATGATATGCCCTGACAATACACTGTATTCAAAATGTTTATGTATGTGTGTGTGTGTGTGTGTGTATGTGTGTGTATTTGTTTTCTGAGGTTCTCGCGGGTATTTGTATGTGGATCTTTGGTTATTCGGGTTTTCTCCCGTGTAAGATTGGAAGTATCTAGGCAACGTTTCGATGAAGTCTCATTCATCATCTTCAGGCTTGGTCAGAGAGAAGCACAGAGCTGAAGACCAAGCCTGAAGATGATGAATGAGACTTCATCGAAACGTTGCCTAGATACTTCCAATCTTACGCGGGAGAAAACCCAAATAACCAAAGATCCATATATATATATATGTGTGTTTTCTTAAGTTTTCGCGGGTACTTACATGTCTGGCATTCAGCTTTGTTCGGGTATTTTCCCACGTCATAGTAGTGGTGCTTTTAAAGTTGTAGCAACATTTCAGCAGAATCTCATCTGCCATCATCAGGCTTCTGTATGGTGTTTGTCTATATACACACACACACACATAAAAAAAAAAGAACTGTTGTAAGTCGAGGATTATCTATATATATGATTTCGACCTGAAGTTTTATGACTTGGTTTTGTGTCGTCTGTTTTAGGATGTGAGCCTCTTGGAATATCAGCATCATCCCAGAGAATACACTTCCCACTTGCCTCCAGGATCTCTCTTACACCCACAACGACGCAGGCCCTCCTTGTTATCCGAATTTCAGCCGGGAAATGAAAGGTAAGACTAAAGAAATGGGACGCATTTGGGGTTCCAACCGATTTTTTCCTTCCCAAAAGATATTCAGGACCCAGTTTTGAAGTCTCTCTCTCCCCCCTCCCTCTCTCTCTGTCCCTCTCTCTCTTTCCCTTTCTTTCCTCTCTCGTCTCTCTCTCTCTCCTCTCTTTCCCACTCTCATCTTCCCTCCTCTTTCCCTTTCTCTCTCTCTCTCCCTTTCTCTCTCCCCCTCTCTTCTCTCTCCTCTCTTTCCCTTTCTCTCTCTCCTCTCTCCTTTCTCTCTCCTCTCTCTTTCCCTTTCCCTTGCTTCTCTCTCTCTCCCTCTCTCCTCTCTTTCCCACTCTCATCTTCCCTCCTCTTTCCCTTTCTCTCTCTCTCTCTCTCTTCTCTCTCCTTCCCTCTCTTTCCCTTTCTCTCTCTCCCTTTCTCTCTCCCCCTCTCTTCTCTCTCTTCTCTCTCCTCTTTCCTTTCTCTCTCCTCTCTCTTTCCCTCTCCCTTGCTTCTCTCTCTCTCCCTCTCTCCTCTCTTTCCCATTTTCATCTTCCCTCCTCTTTCCCTTTCTCTCTCTCTCTCTCTTCTCTCTCCTTCCCTCTCTTTCCCTTTCTCTCTCTCCCTTTCTCTCTCCCCCTCTCTTCTCTCTCTTCTCCCTCCTCTTTCCTTTCTCTCTCCTCTCTCTTTCCCTTTCCCTTGCTTCTCTCTCTCTCCCTCTCTCCTCTCTTTCCCATTTTCATCTTCCCTCCTCTTTCCCTTTCTCTCTCTCTCTCTCTTCTCTCTCCTTCCCTCTCTTTCCCTTTCTCTCTCCCCCTCTCTTCTCTCTCTCCTCTCTTTCCCTTTCTCTCTCTCCTTTCTCTCTCCTCTCTCTTTCCCTTTCCCTCTCTTCTCTCTCTCTCCCTCTCTCCTCTCTCTTTCCCTCTCTCTCTGCCCCCTCTGTCTCTCCTCTCTCTCTCTCTCTCTCTCACACACACACGGACAAACACCATCTGTGTGCTGGACAACTGGTCACGTGGCTGCAGTTACCACAATTTTTGCTCAAAACAATGACAATTGGACTATCACTGCATTCACTAGGCAACTCTAGTGTGCGCGTCGCAACTGCTACGATCACGCGATGATCCGCTTTACGACTTAAACCGGTTGTAATTGCCAGACTCAATTATAGTTGTAAGTTGAAGACTCTGTATGGCAGAGTTTGTGACATCGTACAATAATATTTTGCGAGATCGAAGGTGTTTGGACCCGGCTCCCCAAACACAAAAAAACCCTCTGTATGTTGCCCTTTATTAGGAGCGCCAGCAGCCCCGGCAAAAAGTTCTTCTCTCAACGCAGGCTAATAAGTCCATCCGACAGGGAGATGAATAGTTGTCTGCCACATCTATTCATCTCCTCCCCCTGTCTTTTATCCCCAGAGCTAGGGTGGAGCCTCGCTAGCAGCAGTGGCTCTTCCATCCCAAGGACCGGCCCATAGATTTCCACTGCTCTCCTCTCCTCTGCCTTCTGTGCATCCGTGCATCAGGCAATGGACCCAGCTGTTCCTCCTCTTCCTCATCAGCCACCTCCAAACCTGGGGGCTGTTGACTCTCCATCTGAGGGCTGACGGATGGCCAGACTCCACCTTTGTCTCTATCTCTCTATGTGATGACCCAGGAAGCAGCACACATGTAATAAATTCCCAAACATAAATAAATTTCCTTTAATGCCTCCAACTTGGCTTCACTGTTCAATTGTTCACAGTTGGAGATTAAACTCTTTCCAAAATAGTCTCCAAAAGAAAGAAAAACAGTCCAAACTCAAAGAACAGATAATGGAGAAATAAAAAATCAAAACAAACAGCACTGAAGAAAGTTCCACACCAGACCAGGATAATTAATTACAAACTTCAAGAAGAGAACAAGGCACAGTCTGTTGGAAGAACGCCAACCAAGATAAACCTCAGCCAGAAATAAAACATGCTTTGCTTCTAGCAATGCTGTGTTTTAAATGCCCCTCCTTTATACTATTCCCCCCAGCTGCAGCCAATGAGGGGGATCATGGCCGCTTCCTCTCCCATAAGCCACATTGTTCCCTTCTCTGTTCCTCCCTGCGAGCCCTAGGATGAAGGGGGGATGGGCCTGGGTCTTCCTCTGATTGCCTAGCCGGCCTCTGCCCTTCCCCAGCCTCCTCCACAACCTCCGGAGCCACACTTCCTCTCCCTGTCGGCTGTTCCTCCTCTCCCTCGACTCCACCAAGGGCATGATACTCTGCCAGCTCTATTTCCTTTTCCCCCTTGGAGTTCCCAGATTGTCTTGATGCTGACCCTGACTCGCATGCCTCCTCCTCTGATTTGGCTGCTGGATGGACCAGCAGCCAACAGGCCACAAAAGTGGGTCGGTCACTAGGAGCAGAGATTTACTCTTCCAAGCATTCGAACTCATGCCAGAGCCCCTCTTCAGGGAATTTCTCTCTACTGAAACATGACTCACAGAACAGCCCAAAAGCCTGTATGTTGGTAGAGGGAAATACCCCGAAGATGGGCTCTGCCATAAGTCCGAAACGCTAAGAAGAATAAATATCTGGTTCCGGTGACTGACCCACCTTCAATCTCATCATCCTGGGACACATAATATATTCAACGTTTTGCAGCGTTAATTTAGTGCCAGAAAAATAAACACAGATGGCTGATGCTTCATTTAACGTCTTTGTAAACATAATAAGTAGATTTTACAAACCAGTTGTAGATTTATCTTAACATAGAGCAAACTCGGACAGAAATAAACATGTTGCAAGTAACTTCAGAGTAGAGCTCCAATCTTCAGTGAGCAAGCATGTTAGTTTCTCTTTTACTTTAGTTCAGCAGGCAAGCAAGAGGAGAGAAACATTTCATTTCAATAGACAGGCTCAGAATTCAACATAGCTTCAGAGCTGCAGAGCTTAATATAGAGCCACACCTAAGCTATTTCCAGTTTCAGTTTCCAAACAGTTCTCATTGGCTGATTTAGTTGCTATGCCTATTCATTGGCTGTATTCCAGTTCATGAATATACTGACAATATATTTGCTTTCATTCATAATAATAATATTTTGCATTGCTCCTACCGTGATGTTGGATTCCTTAAGGAGCCGGCTATTATTGATGAATATAAAATACAAAAAAAAAAATTTTTTTTTAAATTTTTCTTGTTGCTTTTTAGTTCGACTTTGGAGTTTGCCTTTGGGGCATGTGAAGCTTTCTTTTAAGATTATAAAGATGGCCTTAGTTTAGTTTACTTTATTGTCATTGTACCTCGTACAACAAAAACAAACACCATCTTCAGTGCACATCATGACCATGAAAATAAACACAAGCACACAACTTTCACCCTCCACACATTGAACCGAAACCCCCCAACACAGCACCAACACTGCACTACGCAGTGGAATTCAAAAGAGCTCCTGCCCTGGGATAGAAGCTGTTTTTCAGCTTATTTGTCCTTGTTTTAATTCTCCTGTACCGTCTGCCAGATGGTAATAGTGCAGAAAAAAAGGGTGCCCAGGATGAGGTGGATCTTTGAAAATATTTTGAATTTTCTTAAGGCCAGCGGGAGCTCTAAAGCTCTTCCAAAGAGGGGAGAGGGCAACCCAGGATCCTCTGAGGGGCAATGACATTCACCCTCTGGAGTGCTTTCCTATCTGCCCCTGTGCAATTGGCAAACCCTACACAGGTGCAGTAAGTTAAGATACTCTCTATGGTGCAGCAGTAGAAGGTCACCAGAACTTTAACGAATTGTATTGGGAGAAACGGTCTAAAAAAAAATATACCCATTGAAAATCAATCGGCTTGGAGCTCCTTGTCCCATTCTTTGTTCTCTTCCCTGCAGATCCCAGGAGACGCACGCTCGGGCCGAGTCCCATTCCTATCTCTCGGATCTGAGCAAACCGTCGGAAATCGAATTCATTGAGACCAAGCGGCCTCGGATGGAGCTGTTACAGGAGCCGCTGCTGAGGCCTCCGACTCTGCTCAGCCAGGCGGGAACAGAGGGTTTCTCCAGGGTAAGTTGGAAAGAGTAGCTGTGCAGGGAGACCTTGAATTACGACTCTCATCGAACCCGTTCATTATAGACATAAATCAATAGAATGTTTGTAGCTCGGGGTAGAAAGGAGGGGCCCTTGCTGATGTTTCATGACCCAACTAGGTGACATCATCAGTGCTAGAAGGGAGTGGGGTTTGTAGAGTGGAGAAGAAGATGGGGGAGGAGGATGACAACTATGTGTGCTTTCTGAGCTTGGTTGTTTTCTTGCAGATGTTTCACGACCCAATTACGGAACATCATCAGTGCTAGAAGGAGGTTGGGCTTGTGGAGGAGGAGGAGGACTGTAGGTTCCTTGGTGCTTTCATAGCCTGGTAGTTTTCTTGCAGACGTTTCACGACCCAATTACGGAACATCATCAGTGCTAGAAGGAGGTTGGGCTTGTGGAGGAGGAGGAGGAGGACTGTAGGTTCCTTGGTGCTTTCATAGCCTGGTTTTTTTCTTGCAGACGTTTCATGATCCAACTACATAACATCATCAGTGCTAGAAGGGTGTGGGGTTTGCTCGCTGTTTCTATACAAGTGGCCTGCCCTGTCCGTGTTGGTGGGAGTATTTCTTGGTGGTTCCTTGATAGAGCAGCTGTTTACTGTTCGAAGGTTTGTCTGAGTTGGAGGTTGGACATGCTTCAACTTTGGCAGAAGCTGAGATGGCTAAATCCTGTGCGTTGGGGGGGAGAGGTGGTGGTGGGGATGAATAGGCCATCTGAGATGTTCTGTGATGACCCAGGGTGGGATACAAAATAAACACAGTCACAAAAAACAGGTGAAACCCCTTTTATTCATTCACATTGCTTCCAAGCTACAAATATCCTTGACTGGAGACAAAAAAAAACAACAACAACTCCCACACAAACAGTTACAAGAAGGAGGAAATGTCTATAAATTATAAAGAGTAAAAAACAACACAAACCAGACAAGATAAGGGTTGGAGGACATCCACTGATACCAGAACACACATTGGGAAGGACACCAAACTCAAAGAGGAAACATAAAGGAGAGGTATTGCCAAGCTTTGTTTCCAGCACTGGCCCGTATGCATGTCTGTCCTCTTATCCAGTTGTCACAGCTGCAGGCCGTAAAGAGGATCCAGGCCCTCTCCTCCCGAGTAGACCACATCTCTCCCTTATCCTCTCCTCCCTGCGTGCCCTAGGATGGAGAGGGGATGGCCCTGGGTCCTTCTCTGACTGCTCAGCTGGTCTCTGCCCTTCCCCAGCCTCCTCCACAACTTCTGGAGCCAAACTTTCACTCCCTGTTGGCTGTTCCTCCTCTCCCTCAGAGTCAGTCTCCGCCAGGGCATGACGTATTCAGGGGCCTGCCAAGATGATGGAGAGACTTGGCCCCTCCCTGGTGTTTCTGACCATGGCTTCCTGAGACAGTAACAATCACATGCTGTTCCCAAAAACCTTGTTTTTATTTCAACGGCTATGAATTATATGCATTCACAACCCGTCATGAGTCCCAAACAGTTTATGAATAGTCCCACAGAAGTCTGCCAAAGTCTTTCAGGATAAGGCTGATAAGCACCCACCTTTATCTCCCTTGAAATGCTGCCAACAACTAGATTTCCAATTAGCTGTACAAGGCCAAAACGGAGCATGAAGTCAACATGGAGCTTCAGAATTTAAACCGACCAGAATGGACAAAGTTGCTTCCTGCGGAGGCTCCTGTCCCTTTGGCTCCTCCTTTATGTCTTATGGGAGGGGCCAATCACCTCCAAGCCTTACTCCCAAGCCCCTCCTTTTGTCTTAACTGTTCTTGCCTTCTGGCAGCTCTGCGCATAGGCGCACTGGGAACAGACTCCCCCTCTTCCTTTACCTCCCCGATGTCAGATTCTGGAGGCACCAGCGTCTGCACATAACTCACACATGGCCCTGTCCTCATCTCTGTATTGGACGCAGATCCTTCATCCGAGCCCTTCCCAGACTCCTGGACTGGCCCGTGTTCCTCCCCATTGTCCAACTCTGCTGCCAGCTCCGCAGGCCGCTGGTGGACTACAACACCTGGTGGCTTCAAAGAAGGCAACCATCCCAGCCAGCTGTCGACAGAAGGAAGTCGAGTTGTGAGGAAGGGAGTTGCGGATCCTTCTGGAGGACACAGAGAGAGTGACCTTTGGTATCACGGGACAATGAGGGTCTTGTCTTTCTTCCCCACGAGTTAGAAATTGAGACGGCCAGCTTGGATGAGATCTCCTGAAGGGAAGCAGCTGTTTTGAGGGCCAGCCAGGCAGTTTCTCCCTGGTTTAAGGTTACAGAATGGAGTCATCTGGAGAAAGATGGAGCGTCTGGGTGTGAGGAGGGAAGGACAGTTGCCAAGTCAACAGGCCCACGTGGGCTGCCTTCAGAGGACAGAAGCGTTGCCTGTGTCAACTCATAACACATTTCTAGGGTCTTTTTAAAGTTGCCAACAGAAAGTGAGGTGGGGGGAAAGGGGTCTGAAAGAGCAGTGCGGCAGCTTGGAAATCGAAAGGGCATTCCGTAAATAGTTTTTCAAAGATAGTAACTAGGTGACTGAAGTTTCTGCCGTGCAAAATTCTAACTGGAGAGCATGATTGATGACCCTTGGCTATGGAGGTGTCCCATTGGAGAATATGAATTAGGGTACACCTGAGGGTGGGGAGAAAACCAGGGTCAAGGGTGACCATGAATGATGTGTCTCAGAGTCGGCTACACCCAGGCGGTGCTGGACAAGTTAACTCCCAATAAATCCTTTTGAAGTTTTGCTCGAGACTCATGATTTAAATGGGGGGAACTGCCGGAATCCTGACAGCGTGTTCAAGAGGTTTCCTAGAGATACTCCAGACAGGTAGAAGAAGCTTTCTTCTCATGAACTTCCTTTCTCTCTCCCCCAACCTGCAGGATCGAGGCATCACCGGGAAACTGGAGCCCGTTTCTCCCATCACCTCTGCCCATTCTGATTTGGAATTGGATCTTCTCCCATCCCGGCTCTCGAAGGAAGAGCTGATCCAGAACATGGACCGTGTGGACCGAGAGATGACCATGGTGGAACAGCAGATCTCCAAGTTGAAAAAAAAACAGGTAACAAGACCTCTCCTTCCCCAAAACCGACGTTAACAGAGATCGGCTGAGAGTTTTTCATCCAGATTTCAAACCAAGAAGGTCTAGGGCAGTGATGGCGAACCTTTTTGATCTGGTGTGCCGAAAGTGCATGCATGCGTGCAATGCACTCTGCCCTCCTGCGCATGAACGCGCAACACCTTCCTGCCTGACCTGCATTGCGCATGCGTGCGCCTCCCAGCTGATTTTTGGCCCGTTTGATGCCTTTTTCGCCCTCCGGGAGGCTTGAGGGAAGCCTCTGCAGCCTTGGGAGGCCGAAAAACTGCCTCAAACCAGCTGAAAATCATCTGGGAAGCGCACGCAGGCGCAGTGCAGGTAGGTTTGCCTGTAGCTTGCATGCTGGCACAAATGGCTCTGCATGCCACCTGTGGCACATGTGCCATAGGTTCGCTATCACAGGTCTGGTCACAGCCACGAATCTATTTTGATCGGGTTCTAGGTGTGACTAGGTCATTTCCTTTTGCCAGATGGAACACAGGGGCCACCATAGCATGAGGGAGGATGTGCCAGGGAGACAATGCAGCTTTTAGGGACTTGGGAGCATCAACAAAACCTAGATTTCCCCAGGATTGGGCCTGAATGACAATAGCGTCCAGATGCACTTGACTTAATGGCCAGCATTGGGACCAGAATTTTGGTTGTTAAGCGAGTTTATTGCATGACTGGCTCCGATGTTGCAACCGTTTTTGCCGGGGTGTTCAGTGAATTCATGCAGTCATTAAATGAACCCTTTCCCAAATTGAAAACTCTGCTTGGAGGGAGCCACTCGGAAAGTTCCTGAATCACAAGCCCAGGGCACTGCAACCATCATAAAGGCGAGCCAGGTTGTTGCGACGGTTGTAACTTGGGTGGGTTGCAAGTCGCTTCTTCCAAAGCGGTCTTAAATTTGAACTACCGTGAAGCGACCTGTTGTAAGTCGAGGACGGCCTGTGTGGCAATTTGTAGTGGTGTGTGTGTGTGTGAGTGGGACATTCCAGGGAGCGCTGGTCCCTGGGAGAGGGGGACTTCCAAAGAGTGCCCCCTGCCTGATTTTTGATTGCTCCTCTTCTTCTACAGCAACAGCTGGAGGAAGAAGCGGCCAAACCGCTGGAGCCCGAGAAGTCCATCTCTCCACCACCCCTGGAGTCGAAGCACCGCAGTCTGGTCCAGATCATCTACGACGAGAATCGGGTGAGCTGGGCTCTTGAACCCCGGGTTACAGTTTGGAAGGAGGCGCCTTCTTCCTGGTTTAAAGCTTGAGGGTGCAGCTGGCACTGTTTCTCTCTAGGAGATCCCAGCCAGCTACTTCTCAGGAGAAGAAGGAGGGATGGATGGATGGATGGATGGAGCAATGGATGGATGGATGGAAGGATGGAGCGTGGTTGAGTAGAGGGAGGAAGGGGTGGGTAGATGGATGGATGGCGGGTAGGTTGGATGGAGAAATGGATGGATCGATGGATGGGATGATGGAGAAATGGATGGATGGATGGAAGGATGGAGCGTGGTTTGAGTAGAGGGAGGAAGGGGTGGGTGGATGGATGGATGGAGGGTAAGTTGGATGGAGAAATGGATGGGATGATGGAGAAATGGATGGATGGATGAAAGAGAAATGGATGGATGGAGATGGGTGGGTGGCTAGAGGGAGGAAGAAGTGGGTGGATGGATGGATGTAGGGAGGGTAGGATGGATGGATGGATTCCTACTCCCATTCCTACTCCCACTTCATCCAAAGGGTGTTCGTCCCAAATTGGACTTTTTTCTTTTGAAGACGTTTCGCTTCTCCTCCAAGAATTTTCTTCAGCTCTGACTGAATTGGTAGAGAATGGAAGGATTTATACTCCTTGCAGACAGCCGGTCATTTGTATCCTTTTTAGAGGGTCATTGAGGCCTCTTGGAGGTTTATCTGTGTCCTCAGGGTCAATCATGATCTGGATGACTGAAAATCTCCCTAGACCTTTAGCTATGCTTTTTGGGATGAACACCCTTTGAACGGGGCAGGAGTATGAGTGCATTTCCAGAAAAATTGGAGGCTACAGGAACCATATGCACACTACTCAGGGAAATCTTCAAGTGGCCTCAGCGTCTCTCTCAAAGGATGCAAATGATCAGCTGTCTGCAAGGAATATAAACCCTTCCGTTCCCTACCATCCTGTCAGAGTTGAAGAAGCTTCTTGGAGGAGAAGCAAAATGTCTTCAAAAACAAACGAGAAAGTCCAAGTTGCCTCCTGAAAAAAAAGCACCTTTGGGACTACCATGTCCTGGATGACAGAGAATCTCCGTAGACTTTCAACCTAGAACTAAGGAGAAATTTCCTGACCGTGAAAACAATTAGCCAGTAAAACCAGGTTGTCATCAGAAATTGTGGGTGCTCCAACACTGGAGGTTTTAAACAAGAGACTGGACAGCCATTGGTCCGGAATGGGATAGGACAGGGATGGCGAATCTTTTTGTTGTGGTGTGCTGAAAGCGTGCCTGGGTGCAAGTGTGCCGGCACCCACAATGCAATGCACCCCCATGCTCATGCACGAACAACCCCCCCCCCATGCATGCGTGTGCCTCCCAACGGATTTTCGGCCTGTTTGAGGCCGTTTTCACCCTCCTGGAGCTCGAGGGAAGCCTCTGCAGCTTCAGGAGGCTGAAAAACAGGCCCGTTTTGGCACTTCCGGTATTTCCAGAAGGCCTGTTTTTCAGCCTCCTGAGGCTGCAGAGGCTTCCCTCGAGCTTCCGGGAGGCCGAAAATGGCCTCAAAGGGGCCGAAAATCAGCTGGGAGGCGCACGCATGCGCAGTGCAGGTAAGTTTGGCTGGGGCTCGCGTGCCCGCACAAATGGCTCCGCATGCCACAGGTTCGCCATCATGGGTATAGGGTCTCCTGCTTGAGCAAGAGGGATGGACTAGAAGAGCTCCAAGGTCCCTTCCAGGGCTGTTATTCTGTATTCTGAATATGCATTCTTCGGCATTGCAAAACAAATCTGGCCAAGACCAGTGGATTATTTTTCATTTGTCCCCAAAGCACCTGCAGTTGTTCCTGGCCTCTCTCGCTCGCCTGCCTTGGAGCAAATGCCTGTCAGCTTTCTTTTTGGGAATTGACCTCATCTACGGCTGTTCCTCTTCTCTCTCTCTCTTTCTCTTTCTCCCCTCTCTCTCTCCCTTTCTCTCTCCCACTCCCTCCCTCTTCTCTCTTGTCTCTTTCTCTCTCTCCCTCTCTCTCTCTTTCCCACTCTCCCTCCCTCTCTCTTTCTCTCTCTCTCCCCTTTCTCCTCCCCCCTTCTCTCTCCCCCCCTCTCCTCTCCTCTCTCCCCCTCTCTCTCCTCTTTCTCTCCTCTCCCCTTTCTCTCTCTTTCTCTCCCTCCCTCTCCCCTCTCGTCTCTCTCTCTCTTCTCTCCTTTCTCCTCCCCCTCTCTCTCCTCTCTCTCTCCTCTCTTTCCTCTCTTTCCTTTCTCTTTCTCTCCTCTTCCCCCTCTTTCTCTCCCTCCCTCCCTCTCCTCTCTTGTCTGTTTCTCTCTCTCCCTCTCTCTCCCTCTCTCTTTCCCTTTTTCTTTTCTCTCCCGCTCTCCCTCCCTCCCTCTTTCTCTCTCTTCCCCTTTCTCCTCTCCCTCTTCTCTCTTTCCTCTCTCTCTCTCCCCTCTTCCCCCTCTTTCTCTCCCTCCCTCTCCTCTCTTGTCTCTTTCTCTCTCTCCCCTCTCTCTCTCCCCTCTCTCTTTCTCTTTCTCTCCTCTTCCCCCTCTTTCTCTCCCTCCCTCCTTCCCTCCCTCCCCTCTCCCCCCTCTTTCTCTCTCTCCTCTCTCTATTTTTCTCACTCTCTCCTCCCACCCGCCCATTTTTCCTCTCTGGTGCTCCCAGACGTTCTCTCTCATAGCTGCGGCCCCTGAGTTCATGTGAGGACAGCTACTGCCGCATCCTTTCTGCAGCTTCCCTCCTCCCTTTCCCGCACGTCTGCTCTGTCAAGAAAAATAAAGGGAAGGAATGAAAGAGGCCATTAAAAGGCAGGTTTTCGGAGGCACAAAATCTTTTCCTCCTGGGAGTTGTTGTTGTTGTTTTTTTGCAGTTAACAAGAGTTGGAAGGGACCTTGGAGGTCTTCTAGTCCAGCCCTCTGCTCAAGCAGGACACCCTGTAGCATTGCAATAGTTTTTTACAGATGTCCGCAGATCTTTTCTGAGATTCACGGAGGAGGCTCCTGTTGTGCTCGTGGTGTGTTTGTGGCGGTGAGAAAACAAGCAGTGTTTGCATTGAGAACGCCGAATAAGAGGATTGGGAGGGACCCCGGAGATCTTCTAGTCCAACCCCCTGATCACCCTCTGCTGTTCCAGTAGATTTTACAGATGTCTCACAGAGACAATTCTCGCTGGGCTTGCGGTGATTAGAACACAAGCAGTGTTTGCATTGAGAACATAGAATTAACAGGGTTGGAAGGGGCCTCGGAGGTCTTCTAGTCTAACCTACCTCTGACGCAGGAAGTCCTATACCCGACATGGCGAGCCTATGCCACGTGTGTCAGAGGTGGGCACATGGACCCTAGCCAAACTTACCTGCACTGCGCATGCGCACGCCTCCCAGCTGATTTGCGGCTTGTTTGAGGCAGTTTTCGCCCTCCGGGGGGGCTCGAGGTAAGCCTCTGCAGCCTCAGGAGGCCGAAAAACAGGCCTTCCGGAAATACCGGAAGTGCTGAAACGGGCCCGTTTTTCATCCTCCCGAGGCTGCAGAGGCTTCCCTCGAGCCTCCCAGAGGGTGAAAAGGGCCTCAAACGGGCTGAAATCAGCTGAGAGGTGCGTGCATGCACAGGTAAGGGGGCAGGGTGGGGATATTGAGCACGCAGGGGGGCAAGACACATTGCATTGTGGGTGCCGATGTGCGCACGTGTTTTCGGCACACCGCAACGAAAAGGTTTGCCATCACTGCCCTATACGTTTCTGGACAAATGGCTGTCCAGTCTCTTCTTGGAAAACCTCCAGCGATGGAGCCCCCCACAACCGAAAGGAAGAAGTGGGGAGCCAGGAGAGACTCTGTCCATTAGGAAATGCCTTGATTTAACAAACCGTTCGTTTAGCAACGGTTGGAAGTTCATTGTGCCCCTCAAAAAAGTGACTTGTGGCCGTGACTCGCATTACGACCGTCACAACATCCCCACGGCTGCCTGCGCAAAATTCGAACGCTTTTGCCACTTGGGACCTTCCCAGCCAGTTTTTAAAATCAATGGGGGACTGCACTGCAGATTTGTTTTAACAACTACGTGATTCTCTTCACGACGGCTGTGATTGGCGCAGCCACCGCGATGCAAAAGGGATTGTAAAATCAGGTGCGGTTCGCTTCACCACCTCCTCGCTTGGTAATAGAAATTCTGATCTCAGCTGTTGTCGTAAGTCAAGAACTACCTTCTCAGCTAGTCCTCAACTTACAACAGTCATTTAGTAACTGTTCAAAGTTACAATGGCTCTGGAGGGAAAAAAAAAGCAACAAGACCGTTTTTCACACTTATGACCTTTTCCCCCCATGATCCATGCAATCTAAATTCAGACGCTTGGCTGCTGACTCGAACTTACGACTGTTGCAACATTCCCAAGGTCATGCGATCCCTTTTGAGCGACTTTAGGATGAGCATAGTCAACGGGGAAGCCGGGTTCACTTAACAACCGGGTTACTAAGTTAACAATTGCAGTGATTCGCTTAACAACGGTGGCAGGAGAGGTCGTAAAATGGGGGTAAAAACCCATTTGAACAATGTCTGAACAAATGTCTCAACAACTGACATGTTGGGCTTTATTGAAGTCATAAGTCAAGGACTGCCTGTCTTTTATTTCATTCTATTATATTTTTTTGTATTTTATTTATGTATTTTTTATTTTATTTTCTTCTCTTCTTTTCTAAGAAAATGGAAAAATTCAGTCTGATGCCACTCGACCAGAGAAAAGAGTCTCTTATTGGGCTCTTGGGACTATCAATTACAATCAATAAGGCTGAATTTTAATTTGTTTTCTATCTTTTTCCTTGTACCTCTTTGTTGCTGAATTGTTTATAAATACATCGCTATAGGCTGAAAAACAGAAATTTGAATAGCTGCCCTCCTCATTTTTTAAAAAACGAACTGCTGCAGAATACAATTTGCATTGGCCAATTTATACATTAACGGATGAACAGAGTTGGAAGGAACCTTAAAGGTCATCTAATCCAACCCCCTGCCCAAGCAGGAGACCCTACACCATTTCTGACAGATGGCAGTCCAGTCTCTTCTTGAAAGCCTCCAGTGATGAAGCTCTTACAACTTCCGAAGGCAACTTCTGTTCCATCGGTTGATTGTTTTCATTGTCAGAAAGTTTCTCCTTATTTCCAGGTTGAATCTCTCCTGGATCAGTTTCCATCCATTGTTCCTTGTCTGGCCTTCTGGTGCTTTGGGAAATAGCTTGACCCCCCTTCCTCCTCTCTGGGGCAGCCCCTCAGATATTGGAAGGCTGCTATCGTGTAACCAGTGGAACAGAAGTTGCCTTCGGAAGTTTTGGGAGCTTCATCACTGGAGGCTTTCAAGAAGAGATTGGACTGCCATTTGTCAGGGATGGAGTAGGGTCTCCTGTTTGGGCACGGGTGGGACTAGATCAGTGGTGGGCCGCGAGAAATGTCACCCCCAGACCACCCCCCAAAGCAATTAATCCAGGCTGCGCAGGAACACAAAGCTGCGCTGCCCACATGGCTTGTGGGAACCCTCCCCGCCCCCTCATTCCTTACCCAGTAAACTTGCCTGGTAAATTGCTATTTATCCTTTTTTGTTTTCTGACCATCATCTGTTCTGCTGTGCTGAAAGATTTAGATTAGCTAGGAAGCAGGAAATTGTTGGATTTCTTGCTTTCTAGCTAGTCTTTAGATCTTTTAAGCCCAGCTGAATCGAACTGACTGAAGGTTCTATTATTCAGTGCAAGAGTTACTTCAAGCAAATTTTATGTGGCAGACTCAGGTCGCTGATAGCAGATAGATAGATAGATCACTGAATGATTCTGTGAGCAACTCAATCTGCCTGCCTGCTTTCCCTGATTTTGGGTAAAAGTTGCTCTTTTTTTAATAAAAAATTCAATATTTACATACATGGTGTGTTGTGAGTTAATTTTGTGAGTTTGCTTGTTAGCCAATTTTATGAGTTTGCTTGCAAGCAAATTTTATGTGACAGACTGACCTAGCCGATGGCAGATAGATAGATTTCTGAATGAATCTGTGATTCTGTGAGCAACTCAATCTGCCTGCCTGCTTTGTCTGATTTTGGGTAAAAGTTGCTCTTTTATTTATAAAAAAAAGTTAAATATTTATAATATTTACAAACAAGCCATGCCCAGCTAGTCACATGACCACCAAGCCACACCCACAAATTAGTGGTCACACCCACAGAACCAGTTAGTGGTCCCTGGAATTTAAAATTATGAGTTTGGTGGTCTCTGAGGTCCAAAAGGGGGCGACCCCTGGACTAGATGACCTACAAGGTTCCTCCCAACTCTGTTAAATCTGTAAGATGTCTCCCCTGGTCCTTCCCTTTCCTAGACTAGCCAGGCCCAGTTCCTGCAACCGTTCATTGTATGTTTGAGCCTCCAGTCCCCTAATCCTCCTGGTTGTTCTTCTCTGCACTCTTTCTAGAGTCTCAACCTCTTTTTTAAATTGTGGAGAGGAAGGAATGAAAGAAGGGAGGGAGGGAGGGAGATCAAAATGAGAGGAAGGAAGGAAGGAAGGAATAAGAGGATGAGAGAAAGGAAGGAATGAAGGAAGGAAGGGAGAGAGATCAGAATGAGAGGAAGGAAGAAAGAAAGGAAGGAAGACGTAGCAACAGAAATTTTGGGCTCAGTTGTGGTAAGTCAAGGATTACTAGTATGCATTTTTCCATGCCTGGAAAGAAGTAAGATCGCAGTCTTGGGACACAGACACAAAGGGGCAGTCAGGACCCCCTTCCCCGATGCTAAGCAGGGTTGGACGGGGGAGAGGGGCTCTTTTGAGTCCTTTAGCTATCTTGCTTTTCGAGGGAGGGTTAGCGGTGTCCAACTTGGATTCCCCCCCAGCAGACGAGGGTTGTGTCCAGCCTCATAAATTTCCCGGCAAAGGAGGCTGACCTCAAACAGATAGAGGAAGTAAGTATTGGAAAATTGTTTGATAACAAAACACCGTCTAAGCAATTAGTAATGTTTATGTTTTGACGTTTATTGGTTATGTATGTCTTTTTGGTTTAGTATTTTACAAAATGTTTTCTACTATGTATATATTTTTTAATGTTTAATGAAGTTTATTTTAAAAAAAGAAAGAAAGCCGCAGATTTCTGTTGCTCAACGAGACAGGTGGTTTTGCCCCGTTTTGTGATCTTTCCTGCCACCGTTCTTAAGTGAATCATTTGCAGTTGTTAAAGTCAGCAACATGTTTGTTCAGTGAATCTGGTTTCCCCATATTCAGAAGGTGGCAAAAGAAGGAATCGCATGATCCCGGGACGTTGCAATCATCATAAGAGGAGTGGGATGCAAATATTTTTACTACTGGTTCTGTGGGCGTGGCTTTTCTCTTGGGCAGCACCCACCTACCCATCCTGCACACCCCTTGATGCCTTCTGGGCCTCAGGGAAACCTCCTGGGCGAAGCAGTAAGGCAGGGAGGGGCATCCTGGAACAGCTGATGGTCAGAACAGCTGATCGTCGGGGAAGGGCGAGAAATACTGGTTCAGTCAAACCAGTAGCTTTTTTTTTACTACCGGTTCGGCCGAATGGTAGCATTTTTTTTTTTACTACCGGTTGGTGCAAAGCGGGCCTGATATGGGGAGGAACCCGTAGGCAGATAAAGCAAGAAAGTAGGGGAAAGAGGAAGACTGCAAAGGCTTCTGATCCCTGAGGTGGACAGGCCCATGACAAAAATAATGTTCCATTTCTCTTCTTTAAAAAAAAAAAAAAGAATATGTAAAATAACTTTCTCTTCTCCTGGTAATCCCCCTTCTCCACCCTTCCAAAACCACGGAAGAGCATCCTGAGGAAGAGAAATAGAGGAGAGAGAGAAAAAGGAGAGAAAAAGAGGAAGGAAAGAGAGAGGAGAGGAAGAGGAGAAAGGGAGAAAAAGGAGAGGAGAGAAAGGGAGAAGGAAATAGGTGAGAGAAAAGAGAAAAAGGGAAAAAAGGGAGAGGAGAGAAAGAGAGAAAAGAGGGGAGAGAGAGAAAGGAGAGAGAAAGTGAATGAAGGAAAGAGAGAGGGAGGGAGGAAGGAGACCCGCTGAAGAGCCTGTGCGTGCACACAAGCGTTTTCTCCCTCCTCCCTTTCTCTCTCTCTCTCTCTGCGCTGTTAACTTTTTCTCTAGCCCTGGGGAAGGAGGAGGGCGGAGAAGAAAGTGTGTTTTAATTTGTCATCTCCTGCAACAGATAAATTGGAGCTGGGATTTTGGAGCAGGCTGGTAGAGGGAGGAAGGAGGGGGTGGGGTGGGAAGTTAAGCTAGGCGGGCCACTTTTTCTGCAGCCAAAAAATAAAAAAATAAATCATCATTTTCTGTGCATTTTCTCTCTCCCTACACACTTTGGTCTCCATTCCTTCGTTGGCAGAAAAAGGCAGAAGCTGCTCACCGGATCCTGGAAGGATTGGGACCCCAGGTGGAGTTGGTAAGTGGAGTTTTACGTTCTCTCTTCCTTTTACTCTGCCCCCCCCTTTTTTTTCTTCCCTTGTCTTGGATGGGAGAGAAAGCGGGAGGGGGAATTTTCCTTAGTTGCAATTCCAGATGTCCCTCCTGATCTGCCAGCCGAGCCTTTGAAGGGCAGCCAAAAGCGTTCGGAGGAGAATTTTACACAGAGGGCAGCAGCCAGGAAGTTCAAACCCTTCCTCTCCCCAGCCAACCTCGGCTAATCATCATCTGTCTGGCCGGCTGCCAAGGCAGGAAACCAAACGGCCGGATCACCTGAGAACACCTTTTCTTGGGAAAGGGGCCTTGCCAACCTGCTGGGCACCTGGTTTTGTTCTTTTGTTTTTCTTCTTCTTCCCTTTCTGATTTGAATTGCAAACTGGGCCCAAAGCAGAAGGATAACCATCATCCTTATTTTCTGGAGAGTTTTTTTATTTATTTATTTTTACTATTATTATTATTATTATTATTGTACACCAAAACGACAGCATACACAGCAGACGAGATAACCATGCTGGGTTTCGGTATCACAAATCACTAGTTGAACCCTTCCCAAGTGTTTAGGACTGCGTGATGTATCGGCGGATTATGGGAGCAGATCCCAGTAAGGTGGCCTTCTGCAGCTGACTTTGTCAGCGCCCATTGTTTTCAAATGCTTGCCTAGGTCTTTAGGCACAGCAGCATCCAGTGTGCCCCAGTACCACTGGAACCACCTGCACTGGTTTATGCCAGAGTCTCTGCAGTTCGATTCTCAAGTCCTGATATCTGGTGACTTTTTCAAGTTGTTTCTCATCAATTCTGCTATCACAGGTATGGCAATGTCGATGATCCACACTTTTTTCTTCTCCACAATCGTGATATCCGGGGTATTGTGTTCCAGAACTTTGTCAGTCTGTATTCAGAAGTCCCACAGTAGTTTTGCATGCTCATTTTCGACCACTTTTTCAGGCGTATGATCCCCCCAGTTCTTTGCTACAGGCAGATGGTAGTTGTGACACCAGTTCCAGTGAACCATCTGAACGACTGTATTGTGACGTTGTTTGTAGTCAGTCTGAGCGATTGTCTTGCAACAGCTCAGTATGTGATCAATGGTTTCATCCGCTTCTTTGCAGAGTCTGCATTTGGGGTCATCAGCGGATTTTTCTATTCTGGCTTTGATTACATTCGTTCTGATGGCTTGTTCTTGGGCTGCAAGAATCAGGCCCTCTGTTTCTTTCTTCCGTTGGTTGGCCATAACCAGGTCTTTCCCTTGTCTACTTTTCCTTGGATCTTTTCAAGGAACTATCTATGCAGTGCTTTGCTACACCAGCTGTCAGCCCGAGTTTGCATCACTGTTTTCCTATATTGATTCTTGGTTTGCTGCACTTTGAGCAGCTTCCTCTTGTTGACCTCCATCAAAGCTGGTTCAACACTGTCTTTCACATAATCTGCCAGAGCGTACTTCTCTTCTTCGACTGTCTGCTTCACTTGCAAAAGTCCTCTGCTGCTTGCTTTTCTGGGCAAATATAACCTGTCGACGTCACTACGCGGTGCAGCGCATAGTGTATGGTCATCAGTTTTCTTGTTTTCCCATCCAAAGCTGTCCAGCTCGGCCTGTGTCCAGTTTATGATCCCAGCAGTATGTCTGATGACAGGTATGGCCCAGGTATTTATAGCCTTGATGGTGTTACTGCCATTCAGTTTGCTTTTTAGAAGTTTTCTGACCCTTTGTGTGTATTCTTTGCTGACCACGTTTTTCACTTGCCCGTGCTTGATATTATCCAGCTGCAGTATGCCCAGGTATTTGTAGGCTTCGGGTTGGTGGCACTGGATGGTTTGTCCATTGGGCATTTTGTTTCCATCACTTTCTACGATCTTCCCTTTCTTCAGTGCCACTGTGGCGCATTTCTCCAGGCCAAAAAACTCCATGCTGATGTCCATGCTGAAAATTTGAAATGTATAGGTCAGTGACTGGATTTCAATTTTTCATTTTCCGTATAACTTCAGATCATCCATGTACAGCAGGCGAGAGATTTTCTGTGAATTTTTAGCAGTTTGATAACTCAGGTTAGTTTTCTGTAGAATTGTTGACAGGGGGGTCATGGCAATGATGAACAGCAGAGGTGACAAAGAATCGCCCTGGAAAATCCCTCTTTTGATGTTGACCAGTCTGTAGCTTTCACTTCCAGTAAACAGTTCTGTTTTCCAGTGCTTCATCGCATTTGCGGTGAAAGTACCAATGCACTTGCATATTCCGATGACATCCAGGCACTTGATGATCCAGCTGTGCGGTAGTGAATCAAATGATTTCTTGTAGTCAATCCAAGTTGTATGCAGATTTGTTTTTCGACTTTTGCAGTTCTCTAAAATCATTTTGTTGGTCAGGAGCTGATCTTTTGTACTTCTGTTTTCTCATTTGTTTCTGCTATACTGGCAAGATGTTATTTGCTTCTAGGTAGTCCTGGACCCCCCGTCTGATTTCGTATCTGATTTCGTATTCCCTGTCTGATTCAGACTCCAATAGATAGACTCTGGTCTGATTGGAACAATTGATTTTGTTTGTACTGGATGACTCTGGCTTCGTATCTTTCCATTTTTCTTGCTGTTGCTGTCATCTGCTGCTTTACAATTTCCAATGCTTCGTCAATTTTTCTTGTGCTGAGCCCATATATTTTTTATCAGATGTTTCTTGATCTTGCTGTTCTTCCGTTTTTTTCTCCTGCAAATGCTTCAAGTTGCTTGCATCTGCTCGCAGGCTCTTGATTTTCAACTCCAACCTGATTTTCCACTGCGGTTTTCCAGTCGATTTTCTAGGGGGCTGCGGCTGTGGAATCCCCAGTTCTTCTGTTACTAGGACTGCTGTACTGTAGGCAGGATGATTTGCTTGTTCAATGGATGTTATCTGGGCTGCTGCAAGTGCATAGTTCGCATCCATTCAATGGCGCCAAATATTTTCTAGGCACAGTCTTCCGTGTTGGAAGCCTCCTCCTTTCTGCATTTGTTGCAGCATGTGCCAAGATTTTAGCTTTCAGTTCTTGCTGCCTGGCATGGAGCACTCCTGGTGTTTCAGTGATGACTTCAGGCCTTTTGCTGATCCTGTTTGTGCAAAATATCTGCATTTTTGAATTCAGGCTGTTCAGTGGCTCCAGATATTATTGGAGTATTTTCTGCTGCCACTTCAGAAGTCTGCTGTTCAGCAGTCTGTGTTCCCGTTTCACAATTTTTCCGTATTTCTTCGAGTTTGACTTCACTGAGCACTTTGTTCCGAGTGATGAATGGTTGTTGATTGGCTCGTCGTAATTCAGTTATACTGGTTCTGCTTTTTAGTAGCATTTCATTACAGTGCCGCTTCTGAGGTTGTTCAGCTTCCAGTAGCCCTGCAGGCCCAGGCCCTGGCTGCTCAGCTTTGGGACCCATGGCCTGTAGCCCACTTGTCGACGGATGCCCAGGTTCCCCTGCAATGGTCATAAGTGTGAGACCCAATTGGTCGCAAGTCACATTTTTCAGTGCAATGGACTCTAAACAAATGGTTGTAATTCGAGAACCGCCTGTATCTCCTGTCTGTCTCCTCCTGAGTTGGTCAGGGATCTAAAATAAAATAGCACTTAGCACTTAGACGAAGGGCTTAGATTCTGGATGAATGTATTTTATTTTTTCTTTTATGTACACTGAGAGCATTTGCACCAATGACAAATTCCTTGCGTGTCCAATCACACTTGGCCAATAAAGAATTCTATTCTATTCTATTCTATTCTATTTCAATTCTATTCTTAACTCTTGATGAATTTACCTTTTCTTTTATGTAAACCGAGAGCATTTGCACCAAGACAAATTCCTTGTGTGTCCAATCACACTTGGCCAATAAAGAATTCTATTCTGTTCTGTTCTGTTCTGTTCTGTTCTGTTCTTATTCCCTATTCTATTCTTATTCTATTCTAATTCCATATTCTATTCTATTCTATTCTTATTCTATATTCTATTCTATTCTATTCTATTCTATTCTATTCTATTCTATTCTATTCTATTCTATTCTATTCTTATTCCATATTCTATTCTATACCACTTTACAGTGATTTACAGCTCTCTCTAAGAGTCAGCCTATTGCCCCTAACAATCTGGATCATTTTTACCCACTTCGGAAGGATGGAAGGCAGAGTCAATCTTGAGCCTGTAAGGATCGAACTGCTGACAGTGGGCAGAGAGGAAGGAAGGAAGGAAGGAAGGAAGGAAGGAAGGAAGGAAGGAAGGAAGGAAGGAAGGAAGGAAGGAAGGAAATAGCACTGGCACTAGCACTAGCACTAGCACTTAGACTTCTATACCGCTTTATAGTGCTTTCCAGCCCTTTCAAAGCAGTTTCCAGAGTCAGTCTCTTGCCCCTAACAATCTGGGTCCTCATTTTACCCACCTTGAAAGGATGGAAGGCTTAGTCAACCTTGAGCCTGGTGAGAATCAAACTGTTGGCAGTTGGCAGAATTAGCCTGCAATACTGCACTGTGCAACATGGAAGGAAAAGGAGGAAGGAAGGAAGGGAGGGAGGAAGGAAAGAAGGAAGGAAGGAAGGAAGGAAGGGAAAGAGCAATAGCACTTAGGCTTATATACCACTTCATAGCCCTCTCTAAGAGGTTTACAGAGCCAGCCTCTTGCACCCCAACAATCTGGGGCCTCATTTTACCCACCTCAGAAAGATAGAACCTTGAGCCTTATGGGATTTGAAGTGCCAAATTGCAGCCAGTCAGAAGTAGCCTGCAGTACTGCCCTCTAACCACTGTGGCGCTTTGGCTCATAATATATAATTATAAACAGAAAGGACTTACATCCATTAAAATAACTCTTGCTAGGCCTGGTCAGAAAGCTTGCATGAAGAGCAGAGTCTCTTTCCAGAGTGGGAAAAAAACCCACTTTAATTCATGCACACCATTGTCCACCATTAGAGCAATCTGATGTATAGATGTTGACTGGTTGTGTTGACAATCCGGGATCCTTAAGAGGACATCAAGAAGTGAGGGAACAACAGAAGTGTTCCTAAGGCATCCTCGCTTCCAAAACCTTTTGTCCCTTGAAGGGAAAATTGAAAAAAAAAAAAAAATTGAGAGGAAATCACTTTTGTTTGTTATTTTTTGAGAAGTTTCTACACATGGAGAAGTTCACTGGCTATGCAGTTGTTTCCCTATGATCCTTCCGGTTGAGTAAGTCCTAGGGTGACCAAGTGTCAGAGGAGAATAAAACAAATTAGCTAGAGAAACCCTCTTGGCTGACCATTTTTGTCTTCTGCAACAATTATCTACCATCATTTCGTACCCATCAGGTATATGAAATCACAGTTCCCAACATCTGTCCGTTCTCCAATATGGTCATATAGCTACAGCAGGCAAGGTGGGGAGAGCTGTCATCCTCTGATCAGCAAAGCAGGTCCTTGAGATCTTTTGGGAGATCTTTGGAATTGGAAGACCTCTGGGGTTGGACTAGATGGCCTTCAAGGTCCCTTCCAACTCTTATTCTATATTCAGTGGAATGACTTGCGTTCAGAAGTGGTGGGAGCTTCATCCCTAGAGGCTTTCAATAAGAGAGTGGACTGCCATCGATCATAAATGGTGTACGGCAAGGGCCTTCAAACTTGGCAAGTTTAAGACTTCTGGACTTCAACTCCAGGAATTCCTGAGCTAACATGACTGGAGGAGGAATTCTGGGGGTTGAAGTCCACAAGTCTTAAAGCTGTCAAGTTTGAAGATCCCTGATGTAGGGTACTCCTGCTTGGGCGGGAGGTTGGACTAGATGACCTACAAGACCCCTTCCTACTCTGTTAATCTGTGATGTGAAGCTTGTAGGACCTTTTGACTTTCTAGACCAAAAAAATTCATTCAAGAGTCCCATGGCTGCTCGTTGATTTGATCATCATCTCTGCAGCGTCCCACATTTCCTCCAGATGTTCCACCCAAGGGAGAGCAATCTAGTCACAGTCTTTAATTTTAATTCCGGTATAAGGCAGAAGACCTCTTGAGTCTTTAAGAAAGGATTTCAAGAAAATGGGCTCAGTGCCTGTGGCCCTCTTTTTCATAATGGTTGGAGCTGGTAAGGTGGACGTTGCCTGGTCTTTCTTCTAGAGAAGTTTGCCTGACCTGAGATGTAGTTATCTATTTTTCAAAGTTCTCTCTTCCTTTTTCCCCCCTAAAAAGTTCTTTTAGATGAAAAAAAAACATGGCCTAAGAAAAAGATAGCACTCCCATCCTTCCCATCCTATCTTGGTAACCTTCTTTAGGCAGGACCGGAGGTTGAATGACTCAGTCAGGAATGGTTGACCTAAGAGTTGCAGTCTGGTTGAAGTCATCGATGTCTCTTCCTTCTTCACAGCCCCTTCTCTCCTTTCCGCCTCCCGCTTGGGGGTAGGAGGGAGACTTCCCCATCTCTGGCATGTCCTTACTTGAACAGTAGACCTGGGGAGGTGATGGGGCTGGCCCTGTAGAGTTGGGGCCCTTGTGAAGCTTCCCAGCTCATGAATTGGGCTTAGCCTTGGTTGGGTGACTCATCTGGAAAGAACCCAAAGAGTCATAAATGTAATGAATGATTCATTGGTCTAAATGCTGTTAATGGTGAAGGAGGCTGTAGAAATTCAGTCTTACAGTCAAAGGAGAAAAGCCAAGTTGGCCGGACAGGAACTTAGGATATTCAGTTCTGAAGAAAAGCAGGCTTGTAGGTAACACGAGAGCCTTTTTCCCGTCCCTAACGAGATTAGAGGAAAAATGAGTAGCAATTATTCTCTGTAGCCAACGAAACAGATCAGAAAGAATGGGTGTAAGTAGTGCTTCCCAGATTTCATTTAAAGATAAGGAGAAACTGCCTGGATCTATGACTGGAAAGGTCTATTTACCGTATTTCCTTGGAAATAAAACCAGGTTTCATATTAATTTTTGCTCCAAAAGACACATTCGGTCTTATTTTGGGGAAAACACTGTGCTATATTGACTGTTTCCTAGTATGATTTGATTGCTTATTGTACCCTATGACAATTATTAAGTGTTGCACCTGATGATTCTTGATGAATGTATCTTTTCTTTTATGTACACTGAGAATATTTGCACCAAGACTTGTGTGTACAATCATGCTTGGCCAATAATGAATTATTTCTATTCTAAATGCGTCCATATGACTGGCTGAAAATCTTAACTGGGACTTATTTTTTGCTTATATCAAGAGCATCCTGAAAAAAAATCATACTAGGCCTTAGTTTCTGGCTGGGTCTCATTTTCGAGGAAACATGATTTATTGTTGTGGCTTATATATGGAGCTTTTCAAAACAGCTTGGACAACGACCTCTAGAAGATAGCTTAGTTGATTTTCCTGAAGATTGTCCGAAGGTTAGAGGATATAAGATAAACCTTTATGGTCTCTTTCCAAATCTACATTTTTATGATTTTCTGATAACTGAATATAGGAAAGCTGCGTTCTTGCACTTTGATCTGCATTGCATTTCTTCCAAGATCGAAAATAAATTCTCACGTCTTAGTGTCTGGATTCCATTTTCAGCCTTAGTTGATCTTTTGGGGAGCTTCCGGGCTGCTGGATGGTGCACTTTCCTAAGTGTACAGCTTTCATTTGTCCTTCCAAAGTAATCACATGTTGCTGTGGTTTGTAGAGGTGCGAAGTGACCATTTTTAAATTTCAGAGCAGTTTCTTTCTTTTGAAAGGAATTCCTTAGCTCAACGCTGATTTGGTCAAGGAGGGCCTAAGAATGGAAAGGAATCCAGAGAGAGGAAAAATAATAATGAAAGAGGCAGAAGGGTGCAATCAAAGCAGGGATGTTAGTTGGATATTTGACCAGATTTGGAGGTTCACGAGCACCATCACCCCTGGCTCTCTAAACCTTGGAGACTTCCAAGCAGTCAACTTCTGAACCCCAAAGTGCCCCCATGCTCTCTTTCATGTTTCCAATGCTCTTGTCTCTTTCAGCCACTGTACAACCAGCCTTCGGACACGAGGCAATACCATGAAAACATTAAAATGTAAGTAGCCAGCAGCAAAAGATCTCCCATCTCGGCACATCATGTCCTCTAGCTTTCAAAGGTCCAGCTGGGGGAGAGTGGCTCAAGTGTGTCAAAAATTGGAATGTTTTTTGACAGCTCCCCCTTTTTCTATCCATCTATTTCCATCTATCTGCCTATACATTTATCTACATATCTGTCTGTCTATATAGCTGTCAATTAATCTATCCATTTATCTCTCTATTTCTATCCATCTATCCATTTATCTATATCTACCTCTATATATATCCATTTATCCCTTTATTTTTCTCTATTTCTTTCTGTTTATCTATCTATCTATCTGTCTGTCTGTCTGTCTGTCGGTCGGTCGGTCGGTCGGTCGGTCAGTCGATCGGTCTGCCTGCCTGCCTGCCTGCCTGCCTGCCTGCCTGCCTGCCTGCCTGCCTGCCTGCCTGCCTGCCTGCCTGCCTATCTATCTATCTATCTATCTATCTATCTATCTATCTATCTATCTATCTATCTATCTATCTATCTATCTATCTATCAGCCTATCAGCCTATCAGCCTATCAGCCTATCTATCAGCCTATCTAATTCTATCCATGTATCTCTCTACCTACATATCTATATCTACATCCATCCATTCATCTTTCTATATTCTATATATTGTTTGTCTGCCTGTCAACTATATCCATCCATCCATCCAACCATCCATCCATCCATCTATATCTATCTCTATAGCTACATATCTGTATTTATATCCATCCGTCCGTTCATCACTCTTTCTATATTTTATATATTGCCCGTCTTATCTGTTTGTCTATCATCCATTCATCCAATCTATCTCTTTCTCTGTTCTTTTTTTCTTTTTAGCTGGGGCAAAAGGCATAAGATCCTCCGTGGATAGGAACTTGAGTTTTGTAACCCCCTACCTTGTAGTTTTAAAGCTTCTAATTTTCCTTCTCACGGCCTGGCATCCCCTGCTAAAGATTGGCTGCCAGGAAGCTGGGCCAGTTCTCTGCCTGATTTTCCCCACCCAAGGGCTGCTTGCAAACAATGCCGTGCCTCCTTCCTTCAAGTGTGCATGTTTTCTGTCTAGTTTCTTAGCTGCTGCAGCTAACCTGGGTTTGCCTCAGCTCTGCCCCTGGGAACGAGGCACATGATGCCTGCAGGAGCTGGCCTGGCTTAACCTCTCCACAAACAGCTTCCTATGTTTTGGATGAGCTGCACATTTGCACGGACAAACAGCTTGGCACTCTGTGGCACGTTTGAAGTTCTCACGGGCCATTCCTAGGAGAATTGCAGAGGGTTTGAAAAAGAGGGAGAGACGAAAGAACATCCAGAAGCACCTAGTACGGCTCCCTGGATTTTTTTTTTCTTTTTTTTGCTGACTTTCCAAATGCAGAGGAGTTTGAAGATTGCACAAAAGTTTAAAATGTCAGATTCAGCTACCTTGTTTTTTCCCCCCAACTTCTAAAGACTTGTTTTGGATGAAGTTAGGAGATCCTTGGCAACTTCCAGACCAGAGTTTCTTGTTAACTTTAAGATGGTGGACTTCAATTCCCAGAATTCCCCAGCTAGCTTGCTAGAAGACAGGTGGACTTCGACTCCCAGAATTCCCTAGCCATCATGTTTTAAGGCAAGCGGACTTCAACTCCCAGAATTCCTCAGCCAGCTTGCTTTAAGACAGGTGGACTTGAACTCCCAGAATTCCCTAGCCAGCCAGCTTGCTGGCTAGGGAATCCTGGGAGCTGAAGTCCACACATCTTAAAATTGCCAAGATTGGGAGACACTTTTCCAGATGCTTTCTGCTGCTCTTAAACACACCCAGTTTTCCCTTTCTTTGTCTACAGAGAAGTTTTGTTTCTCCCCGGTTGCCTCCATCCCCAGAAAATGGATCCATGACTCCCAATTTTCTGCATTTAAAATTTATCCTTCATTGTCCAGAGTTTGAAAAGGCCCCAAATATCCCCCTTCCAGGGGTTTAAGCTCTTTAGAAGGTGGTATTTTGATACCATCATACGATATAGAAACACCGAAGTTGGCTTTTACCGGAATGGGCTTCATCTGTAAAAATCAGGTTTAATTCTGAGTTCATTGGAGGGTTTTCTCTTTTTTAAATTACCCACTGCAAAGCAGGTTTTGAAAATACCATAATTTGTCCTCTTAAGTTTCAGTAGGAACTTTATTCCATTATTGTTCTGCATCTCAGCACAGTAGAGAGGTTTTTTTCGGTTCTGCTTTTTACCTTTGTTTGTAAAGTTGGCAGCTGGTGAAAATTAAGGGCTATTTTGTGCTGAAAAGAAGGTAGCTGCCACCTGCCGAATGCTACCTTAGAAATGGA
The DNA here is from genome assembly GCA_033807585.1 of Hydrophis major. Taxonomy (NCBI): domain Eukaryota; kingdom Metazoa; phylum Chordata; class Lepidosauria; order Squamata; family Elapidae; genus Hydrophis; species Hydrophis major. Next base: position 12,365,368 of record CM066339.1, read on the forward strand.
ATTTGGTTTTGGTATTTTTTACAGCTGAGTCCTTTTATTCCAGTCAAAGTGGAATTCAGCTTCTCGGTTTTTCTGTTGAGAACAGATTAGCATCTGCTTCTCCATTCAAGAAGCTGGTTCGTTTCATTTATTTTCTTTCAAAAAGAGCAAATGGGATGTTCCTGTTTTTACAAATGCAGATGTTTTCAACCCAGGGTGCCCAGGTAGCAGGTTGGGTGTTTGTTTGTTTTTTCCTATCACAAACAAATGTTGCTTTTCCTGCCAAGGGAAAATGATAGTAAAATTGTGTTTGCAGGCATCCCATTTGGTTTAGCTCCTGAATTGGCCATGTCCGTGCCTTACATTGGGCCATAAACAATATTATCTATCTAAAATGACAACAGAATAAGTTTTGTGGGCATTGTGTGAATGAAACTGCAAGATTGGAAGTGGTCGAGCTAAACTGGTTGCGTGAATACAACCAAGAGTATTGTGAACTTAATCAGAGTTTATCAGGGACTCCCCAAAAGTCAGATGAATTCTAGTTCTACCTTAGGGATGAAAACTGGCTGGGTTAAATTCGGCCAATCACCAGGAGTTCTAGTCCTGCCTTAGACATGAAAGCTAACTGGTTGATTTTGGGTCAATCACCAGGAGATGGTGAGTTCTAGTCCTGCCATATATCTATATCTATCTCTATATATCTATATCTATCTATCTATATCTATATATCTATATCTATATATCTTTATATCTATCTATCTATATCTATATATCTTTATCTATATCTATCTATATCTATATCTATCTATATATATCTATATCTAAATTTATATATCTATATCTATATATCTTTATCTATATCTATCTATATCTATCTATATCTATATATCTATATCTATATATATCTATATTTATATATCTATATCTATATATCTTTATCTATATCTATCTATATCTATATATCTATATCTAATCTATATCTATATCTATATATCTATCTCTATCTCTATCTCTATCTCTATCTCTATCTATATATCTATCTATCTCTATCTATATATCTATCTATATCTATCTATCTATCTCTATCTCTATATCTATCTCTATCTCTATCTCTATCTATATATGGAAGCCAGCTGGGTAACTTGGGCCAATCCCCCCCTCTCAGCCCAACCCGCCTTGCAGGGTTGTTGTTGCAGGAAACTAGGAAGAGGAAGGAGTGGGTATGCTCACAGACTTGAGATTAAAACTATAAAACCTGGGATAAAAATAAATAAATAAATAAACAAATTTGCAGTGACTGCTGTCATTTCATTGCAGCTATAAATTCGGGGTGTGGAGTTAAAGTGGCTCTCCCTTGGTCCCAGCTGTAGTTTTCGTCCTCTTTTGCAGAAACCAAGCAATGCGGAAGAAGCTGATTTTATACTTCAAGAGGAGAAATCATGCTCGTAAACAGTGGGTGAGAAATCTTTGCTTCCTTTTGTGAAACCCCCAAACTGGGTTCGGGGTTCGGTATTCTTAATCATTTTGGGGGATTGCAGGCAGGCTGCATGAAAGCGACTGTTCAGAGGCAGAGATGCAAGACAACGAGTAACGGATGTAAACCTATCAAGGAGAAAGATCCAACCTAGAATTCAGGAAAAATTCCTGACAGTGAGGACGATTAATCAGTGGAACAACTGGCCTCAAGAAGTTGTGGGGGCTCCATCACTGGAAGCTTTCAAGAAGAGATTGGACAACCTTTGGTTTGAAATGGTCTTCTGCTGGAGCAAGGGGTTGGATTGGAAGAGCTCCAAGGTCATTTACAGATTAACAGAGCTGGAAGGGACCTTGTAGGTCATCTAGTCCAACCCCCCCATCCAAGCAGGAGACCCTACACTATTTTTGACAGATGGCAGTCCGGTCTCTTGAAAGCTTCCAGGGATGAAGCTCCCACAACTCCTGAAGGCAACTTCTGTTCCATGGGTTGATTGCTCTCCCTGTCAGAAAATTCCTCCTTATTTCCAGGCTGAATCTCTCCTTGTTTAGTTTCCACCCATTATTCCTTGTCTGGCCTTCGGGTGCCTTGGAAAATAGCTTGACCCCCACCCTGAGGAGCTCCCTCAGGCAGCCCCTCAAATATTGGAAGTCTGCTATCCTATTTCCCCTGGTCCTTCCAGCTCTTTTTTCTATATTCTATATTCTATTGTGGACGAAAAGTATTGGTCGGAAACTAACCAAGTCGAGATTCAACCTAGAATTAAGGAAATGTTTTCCTGACAATGAGAACCTTTAATCAGTGGAATGGCTCACCTCCAGAAGTTTGTGAATGCTGGAGATTTTTAAGAAGAGGTTGGACAACCATTTGTCCAGAATAGTATATGGTATCCTGCTTGACCAGGGGGTTGGACTAGAAGACCTCCAGGGTCCCTTCCAACTCTGTCATCCTGTATTCTGCAAATTTCTTCAGGGTAAAGTTGTGTCAAGTCAGCCGCGCTGCTTTTTAATGCTTTTAATCCTCTGGGCTTCCATCTCCCAAGTAGACACATCTTGAGTTTTGGAGACAGGTTTATAGAAAAGCTTCTCTCCCTTCAGGTTGCAGGCCTTTTATTTATTTACCGAGGACTTGAACCGAAGAATCGTAAAGCAAATGGCAGCGCTCCATAAATAGATCTTTCTACTTCTGCTTGGCATTGTTCAATTTCAATGGCCTTGTTTTTTAAGACTGGAAAACTGACAGCTTCGTTGGCTATGGGTTTTCCAGTCTTGGTTGGTTGCATGCCAAGTCTCCCTGCGAAATCTCGCTTCTTGCAAAAGGAAGTGAGGAGAGTCTCAGGCGGCTCACGCAGAATTCCGATTCTTGGGGAACTAAACTTACCCTAAAACCACGATTTGTTTGATTCAGTCATAATAGCAAAAGCCATAGCCCTTAGATTTATATGCCACTTCACAGTGTTTTCTAGCCCCTCTCTAAGCAGTTTACAAAGTCAGCATATGGCCCCCAACAATCTGGGTCCTCATTTTCCCCACCTCGGAAGGACAGACGGCTGAGTCAGCTGGTTCAGGATCAAACTGGCAGTGGGCAGAGTTAGCCTGAATACTGCATTGTAAGACTGCACCACCGTGGGTGGGTGGGTGGGTGGATGGATGGATGGATGGATGGATGGATGGAAGGAAGGGAGGGAGGGAGGGAGGGAAGAAAGGAAGGAGGGAAGGAAGGAAGGAAGGAAGGAAGGAAGGAAGGAAGGAAGGAAGGAAGGGCAATAGCACTTAGACCTGCAATACTGCATCCCTGGATGGATGGATGGATGGAAGGAAGGAAGGAAGGAAGGAAGGGCAATAGCACTTAGACCTGCAATACTGCATCCCTGGATGGATGGATGGATGGATGGATGGATGGATGGATGGATGGATGGAAGGAAGGAAGGAAGGAAGGAAAGGGAGGGAGGGAAGGAAGGAAAGAAAGAAAGGGAGGGAGGGAAGGAAGGAAAGAAAGAAAGGGAGGGAAGAAAGAAAGGGAGGGAGGGAAGGAAGGAAGGAGGAAAGGGAAGGAAGGAAGGGCATAGCAATTAGATCTGCGATACTGCAGGAAAGAAGGAAGGAAAGAAAGAAAGGGAGGGAAGAAAGAAAGGGAGGGAGGGAAGGAAGGAAGGAAAGAAAGGGAGGGAGGGAGGGAAGGAAGGAAGGGCAATAGCACTTAGACCTGCAATACTGCATCCATGGATGGATGGATCAAAGGAAGGAAGGGGCAATAGGACTTACACTTATATACTGCTTTCCAGCCCTCTCTAAGCGGTTTACAGCCTCTTGCCCCCAACAATCTGGGTCCTCATTTTACCCACCTTGGAAGGATGGAAGGCTGAGTCAACCTTGAGTCTGGTGCCAAATTGCAGGCCGCCGGTAGTCAGCAGAAGGAGCCTGCAGTACTACACACTCTAATCCACCGCGCCACCGAGACCAGGTTGTATAGTATAATGGGGCCAGGTTCATGCCAAGCCACACAACCCCCATAGTTGTCAACCTGCAATATAGCTGTGTTCCCACCGAGATCAAATGGAGGGGATGTTGCAGGTGGCATGAATTCAGAAGTTTGTGGTTCTCCACTAGGCGTCAAATTGGACCTGAAAGCCCCTAGATAACCAGTTCAAAATGGATTGGCAGGTGTGGGAATCCCCCTCTTACGACTTCTCTCTGCTTCCTTTCTCCCCGTCCCTTCAGGAGCAGAAGTTCTGCCAGCGGTATGACCAGCTGATGGAAGCTTGGGAGAAGAAGGTGGAACGCATTGAAAACAACCCCCGGCGTCGAGCTAAAGAGAGCAGAGTCCGCGAATATTATGAGAAACAGTTCCCTGAGATCAGAAAGCAGAGAGAACTTCAGGAACGAATGCAAAGGTTAGCCGGGGCTCCGTTTACGGCAAGGCCCTTCAGACTTGGTAAGTTTAAGATGCGTGGACTTCAACTCCCAGAATTCCTGAGCTAACATGACTGGAGGAGGAGGAATTCTGGGAGTTAAAACTTCACAAGTCTTAAAGCTGTCAAGTTTGAAGACCCCTGATTTATGGTCTCTGAGGTAGGACAAGTTGTGGCCAGGAGATTCCCTAGAGGAAACCTTTGGTTCTTCCCTGGGACCTAAATCCAGCCCTCTCCCCCAAGCTAGTGTACAGTCCTCTCTTCTACCTGGTTAGGGGCTTTGAATAGGACCATCTCAAACCATCTCAGCGACTTTACATAGGACGGCGACACAAATGACAAAATCCCCTCCAGGTGTTGCTGTCAAATGGCAATTTTTAAGGCGAGAGGAGGATCGGTAAATATGTGCATCCATGGATGGGATTAGCTTGCTGAAACGCAGGTGAATGGGTTGGCTTGCGTTGGAGTTCAGCTTCCAGTTGAGTTGGAGTTGCACCAGGCAAGGGGTCTCCTCACTCGCTCATTTCTTCAGGCAGAAGCCCCCTCCCCATAACTGTCCATAACGATTCTCAGTTCTCCGGGTTTCATGGTTGTCCCAAAGGAGCTTTTTTCAGAGGCCACTGGACTTCCTGGTTTGTCCTTGAAGACGTTTCGCTTCTTCGGCTCTGACTGGATGGTGGGGAGTGGAAGGATTGATATTCCTTGCAGACAGTTGGTCGTTTGCATCCTTTTGGAGGGTCGTTGAGCCTACCCGGAGGTTTGCGTCCTCAGGGTCACCTGAGTGGCCCCAAAGGGTGTGGAGCCTTCTTGGAACTGCTGTATGGCTCCACATCCATTTGCATCACTCAGGTGACCCTGAGGACACCTGGGACAAACCTCCAAGCGGCCTCAACAACTCTTGAAAAGGATGCAAATGACCAGCAAGGAGTTATAAAAAGCCTTCGCGTCACAGATGAGAAGTGAAACTAGAAAATCCAGGTGCCTCCTGAAAAAAAAAAAAAAAAACACCTTTGGGACACCCTCCCAGTCACTTTTTTTCTTTTCTTTTTTTTTTGTTGGAGTGTGTGGCTTCTCAAGAGCCCTTGTGGGCCAGCAAAACACGTGTGTGGTGCCAAAAAAAAGCCCCAAACACTTGGACTAAGTCGTATTCAGCTCAATCTTGGCAGGGAAGATCAAACTGAATCCCTAGAAGGCCTGCCTTTGACTCATGGGGTCCTGCTCCTACACACCCTCCCCATGGTCCATTTTTCCACCCCCCCCCCCTCCAATCCTCTGCCTTTCCTGGCACTGATCTCTCTTCCTCTTTCTTGGCCCCTGGGGGTTGCCATTGGGAGGCCCTGGCCAACCCAGCAACAGAAGGCCCCTCTTTCAGCAATTTTTTCCTCTGCCGTTTCTCAGCAGGGGAGGGCAGAGAGGCAGTGGATTCTCTATGTCGGCGGCACGCAGCGAACATGAGGTGTCGGAAATTATCGACGGGCTCTCGGAACAAGAGGTGAGGCCGGGGTCAGCCGTTATTCTTTGGCTTCTCTCCTTCTCGGCACTCCTCTCTTCTTCTTCTTCTTCTGGGGGAGAGTTGGCTCCACCACAGCTCCGGAGACAGGAAGTGGGGGGTTCAGGCTTGTTGCCAAATGGCGTTAACCTCAGCCCAGCCGATCCTGTCTGGTGCTGACTGATCTCTGGATGGGGTTGGACCGAGAGTTTTTGCTGCACCGTCCTTGGGGTGCTCTTTATCTCCTGCCTTGGAGGCCTTGTTAGCCATCGCCATAGCCCTTAGACTTACATGCCACTTTGCGGTGCTTTCTAGCCCTTCTCGAAGCAGTTTACAGAGTCACCATATTGCCCCCAACAATCTGGGTTCTCATTTTACCCACCTGGGAAGGAGGGAAGGCTGAGTCAAGCTTGAGCCGGTCAGGATCGAATTCCTGGTAGTGGGCAGAGTTATAGAAGGAAGGAAGGAGGGAGGGAGGAAGGAAGGAAGGACAATAACACTAGCAGTAACCCTTAGACTTATATACCGCTTCATAGTGCTTTCCAGCACCTTTCTAAGCAGTTTACAGAGTCAGCATATTTCTTCCAACAATGTGGTACTCCACATTTTACCCACCTCAGAAGGAGGAAGGCTGAGTCAACCTTGAAGCAGTCAGGATTGAACACATGGCAGTGGGCAGAGTTATGGAAGGAAGGAAGAGAGGAAGGAAGGAAGGGGAAAAGGAATAGCAATAGCCTTTAGACTTATATCCCTCTTCATAGTGCTTTACAGCCCTTTCTAGGTGGTTTACAGAGCCCGCCTCTTGCCCCCAACAATCTGGGTCCTCATTTTACGGACCTTGGAAAGATGGAAAACTGAGTCAACCTTGAGTCTGGTGGGATTTGAACTGCCAAATTTCAAGCAGCTGGCAGTCAGCAGAAGTAGCCTGCAGTGCTGCACTCTAACCACCGTGGTTCACCACCAACCACCAACCAGGAGCATTCGATGATTTAACTTTTTGAAAGACCTCCCCATTCATTTGCCAGTTGGCCTTTGTAAGAGGGAGGCCTGAAGCCAACTGGATCCTCTTGACCTAGGAAAAACCCAGGTGGAGCTACGTTCTCCAATGTTTCCTGTTTCAATACCGGTGGTTGGCATGATCAACACTTGGCTGGATGAAGCCAAAGGCTTGTCAAATCCAACCCACCTGGGTAGCCAGATTTTTCCAAGAAGTCCACCAGCAGGCAGTCAGGACTGTGGGCCCCTCCTTTGCCATAGTTCTCAGTTCTCCGAGGTGGAGTTCCTCAGGATCTGGAGATTCCCATCACTCTTACATCTTTACAGATTATCAGAGTTGGAAGGAACCTTGTAGGCCATCTAGTCCAACCCCCCGTCCAAGCAGGAGACCCTATACCATTTCTGACAAATGGCAGTCCAGTCTCTTCTTGAAAGTCTCAAGTACTTAGCTAACATAAACAAAGAAGCTGGGTCATGTCCAAGGACCTTCTCATCCAGCACCGGACTTCCTAAAATGGCACCTTCAAGAAGTTCACAAGTTTGGAGCCTTATTTGTCCTCTCCAGAAAATCATATTCTGGGATAGTCTACCTCTGACCATGGAGGTTCCACCTAGACATTATGGGAATCATCTATTGGCTTTCTGGCATTTCTGTATATCGTACTCAATGAAACCAACATCATTTTAGAATAAAATAGGATAGAATAGAATAAGAGTAGAGTAGAGTAGAGTAGAATAGAATAGAATAGAATAGAATAGAATAGAATAGAATAGAATAGAATAGAATAGAATAGAATAGAAATCTTTATTGGCCAAGTGCGATTGGACACAGAAGAAATTTGTCTTGGTGCAAATGCTCTCAGGGTAGATAAAAGAAAAGATACATTCGTCAAGAGTCAAGAATCATAACGTACAACACTTATAGTCATAGCGTACAATAAGCAATCAAATCATACTAGGAAACAGTCAATATAATTCGTAAGGATACAAGTGACAAAGTTACAGTCATACAATCACAAGTGTGAGGGGATGGGCGATAAGGAGTGATGAGAAGATTAACAGTAGTGCAGACTTTGTAAATAGTTGGGCAATTGTGGGAATTATTTGTTTAGCAGAGTGATGGCTTTCGGGAAAAAACTGTCCTTGTGTCTGGTTGTTCTGGTGTGCAGGGCTCTACAGCCTCGTTTTGAGGGAAGGAGTTGAAACAGTTTATGTCCAGGATGTGAGGGGTCTGTAGATATTTTCAGAGCCCTCTTTTGGACTCGTGCAGCATACAGGTCCTCCATGGAAGGCAGGTTGGTAACCATTGTTTTTTCTGCAGTCCTAATCACTCTCTGAAGTCTGTGTCCATCTTGTTGGGTTGCAGAATCATCAACAGAAACCGTTAGTTTCCTTCTCCACCGGTCCACGCAGGGACCTCTCGGGTTTATGAAATAAAGACTGATGTTTTTTTTAAAGCTGGGCTTAAACTCTCAGGCTGTGTTTTGGGATTCGGAGGAAATTTGTGAGAGTAACAACTTGAAAGGTGGGATGAGACTTAACAGCAGATGGACGGACGTCCACCTTCTTGCAATCACGGAGTCCTCATTTCCTGGTTTGTCCTCTTGTCGAAGACTCGAGTTGTTGTTGTTTTTTTCCCCTTTGGTGTGTCTGTTTCCTCTCAAGGCCCGTTTTTCCTCTCTTCTCTACCAGAATCTAGAGAAACAGATGCGCCAGCTTGCCGTCATTCCCCCGATGCTGTACGACGCAGAGCAGCAGCGCATCAAGTTCATCAACATGAACGGGCTGATGGACGACCCCATGAAGGTCTATAAGGACCGGCAGGTGATGAATATGTGGAGTGAGCAGGAGAAGGAGACCTTCCGAGAGAAGTGAGTGGCACGCAATGCCTCAGGTGTCCTGGAGGGGGCAGGCTAAGAGGGGGGCAGAAATCTTCACTCCCAGGCGGAGTTGAGGGAGACACATCTGTGGGCAGCCTCACGTCCCTTCCTGCTTTGGAAGTCATCAGATTAGCTGAGTTGGAAGGGACCTTGTAGGTCATCTAGTCCAACCCCCTGCCCAAGCAGGAGACCCTGCACCATTTCTGACAGATGGCAGTCCAGTCTCTTCCTGAAAGCCTCCAGGGATGAAGCTCCCACAATTTCCAAAGGCAACTTCTGTTCCACGGGTTGATTGTTCTCACTGTCAGAAAATACCTCCTTATTTCTAGATTGAGTCACAGATTCATTTAACAATTGGGTTACTAACATATCAACCACAGTGATTCACTTAACAACAGTGGCAGGAAAGGTCGTAAAACAGGGTAAAACTCACTTCAATGTCTCACTTAACAACAGGAATTTTAGGCTCAATCATTGTGTAAGTTGAGGACTACCTGCATCTGTGGCATACCGGTAGTCCTCACTTAGCAACTGTTGGAAGTTACAATGGACCTCCCAAATGCTACTTACGACCCAGTTCTGGAGTTCTGACAGCTCCCCACATGGTCACCTGATCCCCTAACTCTTATGACCACTGGCAGCAATTCACAGTCATTTGACTGCAATTTACAACAATTTTTGGCGGTTTCTCAGCTTTTCCGCTGGTTTCAGACAAAAAAAACCCATGAATTCACTTAATGACCATTTTCACTTAGTGACCACAGCATTCACTTAATGACCATCACAAAAAACAGTTATAAAAATCAGGTCCAGTCTTATGGGTGACTCTTAATTGCAAGCATTATGATAGTGGAAATGCTGGGCTCCATTTTGGTCGTAAGTCAAGGACTACCTGAACAGAGTATCTGTAGGACCCCCTCTGCTGGGTATCAGTTCCAGCCCAACTTTTGTTTCTGATCAATCATCATCATTTAACAACCCCATAATCCCTTGCGGGGTGGAGTCCGGCAACTGAATGGAGCTAGCGGAGTATTTGAATGGCTGGATGCCCTTCCTGTCACCAATACGGAGTTATATACGGCAAATATATTCTCATCGTGCCCAGAAAGAGAGAAATATCTGCCTTTTACTGAGGGTCGAACTCACAGCCTCTTGATGGTGAGGCGAGAGCTCCTCCTCTAGGCCACCGCACCACTCCCTGGCTCTTGCTTCGGATGGTGATGTAGAAAGAAGCAAGAGTTGGTTTCTCCAACCAAATATCTTCGTGGTCAGTTTCTTAATGGTTCCTTTGGTTCTTCTTCTTGCAGGTTCATGCAACATCCAAAGAATTTTGGTCTTATCGCCTCCTTCCTGGACAGGAAAGTAAGTGGATATTTCTTTCGATCCTTTCTTGCAATTTCCTTGTTGTGGAAGCACCTATCAACTCATAAAACATTCCTATGGCTGTTTTAATAGTTGCCATGAAAAAAAAAAGAGAGGGGGGGGGTGGAAGGGGAAAGGAAGGAAATCTGGAAGAGAAAATGCAGCAGTTTGAAAGTGGAAGTACATTCCAACTCGCATCTTTAAAAGGTTGTAACTAAACTACCAGAGCTTTTGCCTGCAAATATATTTAATTGGGGAACATGATTGATGACACCCAGCCAATGAACGTGCTCAGTTGGAGAATCTGCTTTATGACACACCTGGGGGGAGAGAGAGAAACAGGGTCACAGAGGACTGTAAATGACATATGCAAGAGTTGGCTTCTTATCGGGCAATGCCAGTATGTCGCCTCTAAAAAAAAGTCTTTTGAAGTTTGGTTCAAGGATCATGATTTAATTAGGGCAATTGCTGGAATCCTGACAGCACACTCATCCTACAAGCCAGAGCAGGGGTGGGCCACCTTAAAACACTCAAAAGAGCCACAAAGATCCCAACCAGAAGGGACCCTTCCCTCACCAATTCAATTCTGGAGCCGACCAGATTCTATGGTGGTTCTCCCCACCATAGAGTCTCCTCCTAGCATGGTGTCCTTTTTCCTCTACTTGTCCTAACCAAAAGCCCTATCAATTGTGGAGCTGACTGGCAACAGGGAGCCGCAGCAGAGGGGTGAAAGAGCCCCATGCGGCTCCAGAGCCACAGGTGGCCGACCCCTGAGCTAGGCCTTCTGTGAAGAAGCTGTTAGAACTTCTTGGTTGCCTCTCCAAGTTGCACTCATCAAAACAGCGACCCAACTGCAAACTTCAAGGGGGCCACTTCCCAAGGTCCCCTCTAAAACCAGAAGCCTTGCCCGGGATAGCTATTTCCAAGGAACCTCTGACGAAAGTGGTCCATCCCTCTTCTAAAAGTTGGCCATCCTGGTTGCCAATCGTCTTGTGCAAGGGTCTTCAAACTTGGCCAAGTTTAAGACAAGTGAACTTCCAACTCCCAGAATTCTTGAGCTAACATGACCGGAGGAGGAATTCTGGGAGTTGCAAGTCCACAAGTCTTTTTTTTTTTTTTTTGAAACAAATTTTTATTAATTTTAAAGATAAAACAACACGTCATTAACCATTAAATACATAAACACATAAAACCTCTTAACATTGTAAATCCTTACAAGTCAAACAAAACATTATTTTTATACAGCATAATTCCAATTTATCCCATCTCCATATGGACACACAAATATCTTTCAGCAAATTTCTCATTATTTCTCTTTACTCCTATTCAGTTTCATTTCTCTTCCATATTTATCCATTTTATAGTCATCATATTCTTTTCTTTCTGGCTTGTTTAAATTATTCTCGTCTAACATTCCTCCAAGGTTTTATTGATTCTTTTTTCCTTTTTTTTTTAATAAAAAACAAATTTTGTTAGTTTTACCATAAACACAATACACAAACATACAAACACAAAACATAAGCAAAACTAAAAGATCTTTTCTGAAGGTTGTCTGTTCCCGGGTTAAAACTCTTTACACAGACACAAATTCAAACATCATGTTCAACCCATATCTCCTTCCATATCTTATTATCATTTTCTTTTTTTTATATATATATATAAAAACCATTTTTATCAGTTTTATAAAAACAATGCACAAAGAATCAAGGCATAGCAGCTTATAAATTCTTTTCTAAGAGAAAATAATAATAAAAGACCAATAAGGCATAACATTTCCAGATTATAATATCAATATTTCATATAATATTAACTTCATATCTTGTCCCTACTTCTCTTTTCCATCCAAATTATTTATTAATTAAAATTTTATTGCCTTTTATCAATATACAAAATCCAAAAAAAAAAACATATATATCCTTCCATATCTTATTACCATTTTCAACAACATTCTTTGTCTGTTCTATTTCCAATTATCCATTCATCTTTCTTTTTCTTTTACTATACTTCTCCTGTACACCAATTGGAGTAATATCTATAACTCATTACCCTAACTTAGAAATACTACATATAGCAATCTTTCTTGGGATTCTGTTTAAAAGATTCTAAAATTACATAATAAATTTTATATTCTAAATATACATATAAAAACACACTCTTATATACCCTCCAGAATCCCTCTTTTAATCCAAATTAAATTCACCCATTGTCTCTAAATAAACTTTTTTTCTTTAGGTCTTGCTTCCCCCCATTAAGGCTTCTCCTCCCCCCTTTCTCTCTTGCTTATTCTTCTCCTTGCCCTTTCTACCCCTTTGCTTTTTCCCATCGCTTTTCTTACTCCTTTTCCTTTGCTTTCTAACCTTGCCTCCACCTTTTCGCTCATTTTTCTCTCCTTTGGTTGTTTTTATAATTCTTAAAATCCCCTTTTTCTTATCCTTTTTCTCCTCCTCTCCGGAAGGGACCCATTGTTCATCAAAGATGGCTTCTTCTTCCTCTTCTTCCTTGTCCCAGTCCTTCTGCTGCGTAATCAACTTTTCAACAGAACATAACGCCATTTCTAAGAATTGAAACAAAGCGCCCAAAGTATCTTCTTTTTTATATTTTTGATATTCAATCTCTAGTTCATCCACAAACAATGCCATTATAAAAAGGGAAACTTTTTCCAAAACAACCACAAGTATTTTTAATCAAAGACAATCAAAAGCAATTAAAAAAAAAAAGTCCAAAAGTTAATACTTTTCTTCCTTCTTCTCTTTCTTTTTCTGGATTAATTTTTAATCAAAGAGGTCCAATTACCATATATCTTCTTTTGGGATCCACAAAGACGTTCTAGACAGTCTCCTCCTTTTTCAGCTTCTGCTCCAATTTTTTTTCTCCCTTCCCACTTGCAATGACAATTTTAAATAATCAAAAATCCATACCTCCAGCAGAGATTTTCCAATTTCTTAAATTTTTCAATGTCCAAAAATCCCTTTGTCTCTTAGCTTCAGCTTTCAAAGCAATCCACTTTCAATGTCTAATATATCGAAATATTTCTGCTGTTTCCGTGGGGTGGGAGAGTAAAGAAAAAAAAAAAAGTTCCCTTTAACAGCTTCTCCGCCGCTTTTCGCTCTTCTTAGGGATACAATGTATCATCCAGCAATTCAAGCAGCTCAATTCCAGGCAATTTAAAAGGTGTTACTTGACCCGGCTCAGACAGAACTTTCACTCTTCACACTTCCTCCAGCACAGTTGTTTACCCGGTTGCTGGCTTCTTCGTGGCGGCCATTGCTGACCGCCGCTCCACCGCCTTGGGAAAAAGGGGTTTTCCCGGAGAAGGGGGGGGTCTGCGACACCCCCACCTCCCTATCCGACTCCCCTCTCTCTTCAGCTGTCCCTACAGGGCAGCCATATCCCCCTGACCCATCTGGATCGGGGGTACCTCGACGGCTAGCACAGCAGGAATCGCGAGCTGTCGCGAATTCCTGCTGCCCCGAAGCCACGCAAACCGGAAGTCGCAAGTCCACAAGTCTTAAAGCTGTCAAGTTGGAAGACTCCTGGTCTTGTGGGTTGTGGTGCTTTGGAAAGGAACAGATACACCTCAGTGACATCAGAAGGTTTATATTGTATTATCCAAAGCGTGCTTCCCTCCCAAGTCTGTACCAAGCATCACCAACGTGTGTGTTTGTGTGTTTTCCTTTTCCTAGACAGTTGCGGATTGTGTTCTCTACTACTATTTGACCAAGAAGAACGAGAACTACAAAAACTTGGTGAGAAGGAATTACCGCCGGCGAGGAAAGAACCAGGTAAGGAAATCCAGTGCGGGAAGCTGGAAGTGTCTAAGGCAGGGGTCTTCAAACTTGACAGCTTTAAGACTTGTGGACTTCAACTCCCAGAATTCCTCCTCCAGTCATGTTAGCTCAGGAATTCTGGAAGTCCACAAGTCTTAAAGCTGTCAAGTTTGAAGACCTCTGGTCTAAGGACTTGGTGAGATCAAGCGACAGCATCTTGTAGGGCTGTGGGCCTCGGTTCTAAGTTCTAGAGAGGCTGCCACCAAGAAAAGGGGGTCAAGCTATTCACTCCAAAGTACGATCCTCCCAGGGGGCAGGACAAGAGATAATGGATGGAAACTCATCAAGGAGAGAAGAAACCTGGAATTAAGGAGAAATTTCCTAAAAGTGAGGGCAATTAACCAGTGGAACAGAAGTTGCCTTCAGAAATTGTGGGCGCTCTATCATTGGAGGCTTTTAAGAAGAGACTGGACAGCCCCTTATCTGAAATGGTATAGGGTCTCCTGTTTGGGCAGGGGACTGGACTAGAAGACCTCCAAGACCTCTTTCCGCTCTACTTTAATCTAAATTCTAGTAGACCTGGCCCACCAAGTAATGTTTCCTCTCTGGATTTTCTGGTGCTCCCACGTGAACTGCATTGCTAGTCTACAAAGGTAAGCTTGGTTTACAGGCTAGGACAATCCGAGTTTAAGGGCAACCTTGAGCCTGGTGAGATTTGAACTGCCGAATTTCAAGCAGCCGGCAGTCAGCAGAAGTAGCCTGCAGTGCTGCACTCTAACCACCGTGGTTCACCACCAACCACCAACCAGGAGCATTCGATGATTTAACTTTTTGAAAGACCTCCCCATTCATTTGCCAGTTGGCCTTTGTAAGAGGGAGGCCTGAAGCCAACTGGATCCTCTTGACCTAGGAAAAACCCAGGTGGAGCTACGTTCTCCAATGTTTCCTGTTTCAATACCGGTGGTTGGCATGATCAACACTTGGCTGGATGAAGCCAAAGGCTTGTCAAATCCAACCCACCTGGGCAGCCAGATTTTTCCAAGAAGTCCACCAGCAGGTAGTCAGGACTGTGGTCCCCTCCTTTGCCCTAGTTCTCAGTTCTCCGAGGTGGACTTCCTTAGGATCTGGAGATTCCCATCACTCTTACATTTTTACTCTTACTTCATTATCAGAGTTGGAAGGGATTTTGTAGGTCATCTAATCCTATTTGTATTATTTTTGTTCTGTTCTGTTTCTATTCTTTCTATTATATTGTATTCTGTTTCTAGTCTACTACTCTTCTCCACCTTGGTCTGTGAAATCTTTTCATCAGAAGTGCCTCACACCTTTCTGAGTCCCACTTTAAGAACCCACAACAAATATTTTGCCACTGATTTGCTTCTATTTTCTCCAGAGGCCAGGGGTGCAAAACCTCTAGACCAGGATTTCTCCATGCATGCTGTGGAGAACTTCATAAATCTCCATTATTCCTGAAGAAATTAAACAGGGAAGATACCCAACCTAATTCTGGTCAAAGTTCTGCCTTTTTTTCCACTTTCCCAATGCACCTTTAAGGACAAACTAATCCGTCCTAGTTTTGCCTCTTGATCAGAACTTCTGCAGCTTAAAAAAAGAGGGTAAAATTCAATTCTAGATATGATTGAATGATACCCTCAGTGCGTTTGTTTAGCATGGTGAAGGATGAATTTGTTGAGTGTTAAAAAAAAGATCAATATTAAGGGGAAATCCCTGTTTAGCAGAAAAACAGCTGGGGAATTCAGATTTGTGATTCTTCCTGTTTATTCCTGGAACTGACTGATTATTTTCGGAGCTCCAGAGCTGGTTTATTTAGTCTCGGATGTTTTTGTTAGGGTGCCAGATTTTGATGCAGTAATTCACTTTTAGCCATTTTTGACATAAGAATGCAAAGAGATTAAGTGAGAGATCATAGTATTGCTTGGAGAACAGAGACGAAAAACCAAGAATTAGCACGGGGGAAGAGATACAAATAGATACAGATATAGATTTGGAAGGGGCCTTGGAGGTCATCTAGTCCAATCCCCTTCCCAGCAGACCCTATATCATTTCTGACGGGGGGGGGGGCAGTCCAGACTCTTCTTGATGATGAAGCTCCCACAACTTCTGAAGGCAACTTCTGTTCCATCGGTTGATTGTTCTCCCTGTCAGAAAATTCTTCCTTATTTCCAGGTTGAATCTCTCCTTGGTCAGTTTCCATCCGTTGCTCCTTTTCTGGCATTTGGCTGCCTTGAAAAATAGCTTGACCCCCCCTTCCTCCTCTCTGTAGCAGCCCCCCAAATATTGGAAGACTGCTCTCCTGTCTCCCCTGGTCCTTCTCTTCCCTAGACTAGCCGAGCCCTGTTCCTACGACCATTCATCATATGTTTTAACCTCCAGTCCCCCATCATCCTGGTTGCTCTTCTCTGCACTCTTTCTAGAGTCTCAACCTCTTTTTTATAATGTGGATGCAGTACTCTAGGTGTGGTCTTACTAAGGCTTTATAGAGTGGGGTTAGTACCTCCCTTGATCTTGATTGTATCCCTCTGTTAACGCAACTTAGGATTGCATTAGCTTTTTTTTGGCTGCTGCCACACACTGCTGGCTCATATTTAACTGGTTGTCCACTAAAACTCCAAGATCCCTCTCACAGTTACTGCTATTGAGCCTGGTTTCACTATGTGTCCTTTTGGTTTTTTCTTGCCTAGGTGTAAGACTTCACTTTTCTCTATGTTGAATTTCATGTTGTTAGATACAGCCCAGTGTTCTAGTCTGTCAAGATCCATCTGGATCTTGAGTCTATCTTCTTGGGTGTTGGTTATCCCTGCCATTTTAGCATCATCTGCAAATTTGGCAAGTTCCCCTTCTATTCCCTCATCTAAGTCATTTATGAAGATATTGAAGAGTCCTGGGCCTAGGACAGAAGCTGGATTAGACCCCTGCAATACAGGTAGTTCTTGATTTATGATCGCAATTGAGCCTCAAATCCTCGTTGCTAAGTGAGAAAGTTTGTTAAGTGAGTTTTGGCCCATTTTAGGACTTTTCTGGCCACAATTGTTCAATGTATGACTTCGGTTGTTAAGTTAGTCACCAGGTTATTAAGTGAGTCTGGCTCCCCCCTTTGTCAGAAGGTCCAAAATTACATGATCCCAGGACCCTGCAAGCCATCATAAATACGAGCCAGTTGCCGAGGGTGTGAATTTTGCTCACGTGATGGTTGTAAGTGCGGAACACCGTCATCGGTCGCCGTTTCGAGTGCTGTTTTCACTTCCAACAGTCGCTTAAGAAATGGTTGTAAGTGGAGGACAACCCTGGGTTTGCAAAAAGCACGCTGGGAAAAGGCGAAGTGGCGGGCGAAAAACATTGCAAAATTTTTTACCCCCATAAAGGAGACTTGGAAGCTCTTCCCGCGGTGATGAAACATTTTGATGGTTTCTGCTTTTCCTCTGGAAAGGAGTGGAGGTTGCTTTTAAAAGGATCTTTTCATGCTTGTTGGTTTTAAAGGATCTTTTCATGCTGTGTGGGTGGGAGGCTTGAGAGCAGAGAGGGCGGCTGGTCTGTCGTTTTTGGATAGAAAATAAAAAACTTTTAATCATTTGGAGATTTTGTTTCCCTGATTTTTGCGGGAAGGGGGAAGACTGTGTTGGCCTCTGAATTTTTGCATCTCCCAATTGCTCGTTATTATTGGATCCTCAAGTTGTCTCCTTTGGGTGGCTCGTAGTTATGAAAAACTCTCCAAAAGCCCATCCCAGACATTTCTCAGAAAAGCATCATTAGGCCATTGGAGCAGGTGGGCTTCACCTTAAGTCCAAAAGTCGCCTGGGGTTGGGGGGCCTATGGGGTCCTGGGGTGATCCCTGAGCTTGGTCATTTGCTTGCAAAACGTTTCATGACCCAAGTAGGTTACATCCTCAGTGCTAGAAAGGAATGGGGGTTTGTGGAGGAGAATGAGAAAAGGAGCGGAGGAGGAGGAGGAAGATGACAATGACTGTGGCATCCTTTGTACTCCCTAACTTGGTGGTTTTTTTGCAGACGTTTCATGACTCAGCAAGGTGATAGCATCAGTGTTAGAAAAGAGGGGTTTTGTGGAGAGGAGGAGGAGGAGGAACAGGAGAAGAAGAGAAGGAAAAGGAGTAGGAAAAGAACGAGGTGGCGGATGATTGTGGGATCCTGGGTGATCCCTGATCTTGGTGTGGCTTGCTTGCAGAGGTTTCATGACCCAGCTAGATTACATTTAGATCACTAGATAATTAGATATTATAGTATATAATTAGCACTACTATTACTATTAATCTTCCCATCACTCCTTATCACCCATCCCCTCCCACTTGTGACTGCATGACTGTAACTTTGTGGCTTGTATCCAAATGATTTATATTGACTGTTTCCTAGTATGATTTGATTGTTAATTGTACCCTATGACTGTCATTAAGTGTTGTACGTTATGATTCTTGATGAATGTATCTTTTCTTTTATGCATACTGAGAGTATTTACACCAAGACAGATTCCTTGTGTGTCCAATCACACTTGGCTAATAAAGAATTCTATTCTATTCTATTCTATTCTATTCTATTCTATTCTATTCTATTCTATTCTATTCGATACATACTACTAGATAATAGCATAAGCCCCTGATAATGTTACCTAGTTGGGTCATGAAATGTCTGCAAGAAAACCACCAAGTTCAGAGAGCACCAAGGACCCCACCATCCTCTTCCTCTCGTCAAACCCCACTCCCTTCTGGCACTGATGATGTTACCTAGTTGGATCATGAAACGCCTGCAAGAAAACAACCCAGCTAAAAGAGCACCAAGAACCCAACAACCCTCCTTCTCCTCCTTCCCTTTCCTCCCCCTCCCCGCCAACCCCACTCCCTCCCTTCCAGCACTGATGAAGTTACCTAGCTGGGTCATGAAATGTCTGCAAGAGAACCATCGAGTTCAGAGGGCACCAAGGACCCCACATTATCCCTTCTCCTCCCCATCCTTTTCCTCTTCTTCTTCTTCTTATCCACAAACCCCACAGTCCTTCTAACACTGATGATGTTACCTAGTTGAGTCATGAAACGTCTGCAGGAAAATCACCAAGCTCAAAGAGCACCAAGGACCCCACCATTCAACACTCAGCTACAGCTCTGATCCTCTTTTGGGTTCCTTCATCCCTTGATTTTGTGGTTTAAAAATAACGATAGAAGGGCAATTGCTTGTAGAGACTTTTCTGGATGAATATAGAGCCAGGGGTGGGCAAACTACGGCCCGCGGGCCACATCCGGCCCGTTGGTTTTTTTAATACGGCCCGCTGAAGATTGGTCCATATGTAACCGCGGCCACTTTTCGGCTGCTTTCAGACGTGTCGAGAGGAGGCGGTTGAGGCGGAGGGCGGGCGGCGGAGAGCGAGCAGGGCGCCTGGTGGGCTTGTCAGGCGGAGCAGGAAACGGGGGCAGGAGCCCAGCGGAGCGAAGAGAGCTGAAACCTGTTGAGGTCTTGCTGCACTCCCTTCGCAGGGAGAGAAGCCGCCGAGCCAGGAGGAGCGCAGGATGCTGCCGGTTCACCTCCCCTCCCCTCAGTCGTGACTGCGGGAGAAGGATCCCTGAGCGCTGCCCTTGCGGCCGCCACCGATGGAGCCCCGCTTGATTTCACCTGAGCCGCATTTGATTTGGAAGGGGGCGCGGGAGGCGGTGCCAAAGGAGCGCTCTGGGGTTCGGCCAACTGCCCACTGAGCAGCTCCGGGCTCCCCACCGCGGCCGGCAGACCTTGGGGCTGCGCTCCGGAACCCACGCCAAAGGATGGCGAATCTGAACGGTGGGAAGAAGCATGTCGAAGCTGCAAGCAGCCGGCTCAGATCTCTTGGTCCTGGGGAATCCCCCTCCACCGAGGCACCTGAGCCCCGAGCACCGCTGGCAGCGAGGAGCACGAGAAGCGCAACGGGGCCAAGGGAAGAGCTGCGCCCCAAGGAGCGACTGGCGGCTGGAGCGGCCAGGACTGGTAGTGGTGGCGAGGGCCCAACCTGCGTGTGGGGGGGAGGGCTGGGGCGGTTTTCTCCTGTGCCTGGCTTCAGAGCGTCCCGCCGTGCACTCTTGGGCATCTGGCTCGCTGCGCCCTGGGCGCACCTTTCCCTCGCCTCTTAGCCAGCAGCAGCAGCAGTGGCGGCTCTGCCGCCGCCTCCTTCCTCCCCTAACACCCACTGTTGTGATGCGTATTACCGTAGACTCGAGCAACAGCAGGCGCTTCACATCTCCCTCCATGGCCTTCCCCTGCGGTAAGATGGGAGAGAAGAACAGCGGCGCTCTCAGCGCGCCGGTGCCAGGACCTCACAACCAGACCGAGTCGCACTCGATGGTGGGCGTCCTGGCTGGGCGGAGCGGGCAGGTCCTGGGAGAGGCGCGCAGATGTTTTCTGCCGAGCGGGCTTCCCAAGTGCCGGGTGGGCGGGGGGAAAGGCAGGTGAAAGCCCCCCCATACACACACCTTGGCAAGCGGTTTGCAGGGTTAGCCAGCAGTTTCTCGCAAGAGACTGAAGGCAGGTCTGCTCCCCCTAATTAGACGTTGGTTCAAGGGGGAAGGTCAGCCCTGCTACTAATTGGTGGTTCACAGTTTATCCATGGGCACCGGAGGAGTTATGTTTTTTTGGGGGGGGGTGTTTATCTATCTATCTATCTATCTATCTATCTATCTATCTATCTATAATGGCCTTTTATAAAATTGGTTGGCCCTCGAACGCAGATCTGACTTTCCATGTGACCCCCCGACAGAAATTAATTGCCCACCCCTGTCCTAACCCATCTTGTAGCCATGGAAAGAAAGTGCCATGAGTAAGAGAGTTCAGACAAAGAATAAGGAAAACTTCCCCCAACCCACCAAGGGTCAATCCAGTGACCAGTCAGGATTATAGATGTGGTCACGTGACATGGGGACTACATTTCCCAGGATACCCTTAACTACATTTGCCATGATGCATTCCTTTAAGGGGATAGCTCACAATTCCTAAGTGACTATCCAATTCCCATAGACTGGCTGGGACAGCACAACAAGATGGGAGAGAGAGAGAGAGAGAGAAAAGAGCCCAGTGAAAAATGGATGGGTGGACAACCACATGTTGCTATGTGCCTTGGATTAACCAACAAATATGATACGATGACTAATGGAGAGCTGGCAACACAAGCATTCTTCTAGGTTTATCCTCCCATTTCCTTCCTGTCTTAGTCAACAGGGCCAGGAGCAAGGGATAGGAGGAGCTGTCTAGTCATTAAAGATGGAGGAATCTCTCCTTGGAAAGATCTAGGACTACCCAACTAGTCAAAGGTCAATCCTGAAAGATAAACATATGTTTAAAAGATCCTAGAAGTACCCAACTACTCAAAAGATCAGTCATGAAAGATGGAAGACCATCTCTTTGAAAGCGTCCAGATCTACCCAACTACTCAGATGGTCAGTCATGAAAGATGGAAGACCATCTCTTTGAAAGCGTCCAGATCTACCCAACTGCTCAGATGGTCAATCATGAAAGATGGAAGACCATCTCTTTGAAAGCGTCCAGATCTACCCAACTACTCAGATGGTCAGTCATGAAAGATGGAAGACCATCTCTTTGAAAGCGTCCAGATCTACCCAACTACTCAGATGGTCAGTCATGAAAGATGGAAGACCATCTCTTTGAAAGCGTCCAGATCTACCCAACTACTCAGATGGTCAATCATGAAAGATGGAAGACCATCTCTTTGAAAAGGTCCAGATCTACCCAACTACTCAGATGGTCAGTCATGAAAGATGGAAGACCATCTCTTTGAAAGGGTCCAGATCTACCCAACTACTCAGATGGTCAATCATGAAAGATGGAAGACCATCTCTTTGAAAGCGTCCAGATCTACCCAGCTACTCAGATGGTCAGTCATGAAAGATGGAAGACCAACTCTTTGAAAGCGTCCAGATCTACCCAACTACTCAGATGGTCAATCATGAAAGATGGAAGACCAACTCTTTGAAAGCGTCCAGATCTACCCAACTACTCAGATGGTCAGTCATGAAAGATGGAAGACCAACTCTTTGAAAGGGTCCAGATCTACCCAACTACTCAGATGGTCAATCATGAAAGATGGAAGACCATCTCTTTGAAAGCATCCAGATCTACCCAACTACTCAGATGGTCAATTATGAAAGATGGAAGACCAACTCTTTGAAAGGGTCCAGATCTACCCAACTACTCAGATGGTCAATCATGAAAGATGGAAGACCAACTCTTTGAAAGCGTCCAGATCTACCCAACTTCTCAAATGGTCAATCATGAAAGATGGAGGACTTTGAAAAAGGTCCAAAACTCATCAATGCTGAGAGTCCCACCAAGCATGACATGGGATCTGCCCGACACAAGAGATCTGGCTGGATTCTTTCTCTCCTGGTTTTTAAAAAGTAGTCAAGTTCTGATTGGCTCGATCCCTGGAGATTGTACAGACAGTCCTCAACTTAGAGCAGTTCATTTAGTGACTGTACAGAGTTACAACGGCA
>CM066339.1:12992722-13205222 GCA_033807585.1 Hydrophis major
AAGTCATAAAATGGGGCAAAACTCACTTAAGCAACAGAGACTTTGGGCTCAATTGCGGTCGTAAGTTGAGGACTACCTGTACCGAGCTCGACGTCCCTCTTAACATCCCCCTCCTTCCCAGACACTAACCGGAAGGTGGGAGACGGGGAACTCGTATCTGTACTCCTCAGCTTGGAGCTTGTAAACCAACTTCATCATCGGGCCTCTGCCAAAGAAAGGAAAGGAAAAAGCCACCCGAGCTTCGTCGGTATGCTGCTATGCTCCCACGCGGACTCTTGTGGGTCAAACCGCGGGAGGATTGCGGTCACAGATTAGCAATGCATCAGCACCCAATTCTCCACAAGGGGCTCCAAGAGGCATGGATTCGGGGCTGAGCCAACTCACCCGGGGGACAGGAAGTCCAGCGCGACGTTGTACTCGGTGTAGTTTGTCCTGCCTTGTAGGCAGCGGAGGTTCCACCCAGAAATGATGCCATCGAAACTGCCAAAAATGTTCTCTACCAGCCAAGGAAAGATGGCATGCAGTTCCTTTGCAGGAGAGAAAAGCCGTCAGAAAAGCCAGGAGAAGAAAGATGGCTTCCCCTAGACCCGCCTCCCTTCCCTCAAAGCTTTTCCTGCTCCTGGGAGAGCCAGGCCCTCCCAGGTTCTTTATGCTCAGGACTTCTCATCCTCCGGTTTGTTTTTGGAAACTTCTGGCTTGGGATATTTATCTGCAATTAGTCTTTCGTTCTTGAAAGCCTTTTGCAACCTTGAAAGGGCTGGCTCTTATCTGGGACAATTAGTTGGAAATAACTCTTGGCTATGAATGCGTAGAATTCAGTGCCACAGTAAAAGAGGTTTGTTTTTATGAACCATTTGTGTTTGTTTGATTTGAAACGAGGCTTGGGTCAGAACACTAGTGGACAGAAGAGCACCAGCTGCAGAAGACAGACAAACCCTTGACCATCCCTTCAAACTCTGGCTTTATTTTTATTTATAATTAGAATCACACACATGATGATACGCAGGATTCGGTTTACCGCTACAGTGACTGCTGGGATTGCTGTTGCTAAGTGATACGGTCACAAGATGCCAGGCTTTACTTTGCTTAGTGACGGAAATTCTGGTCCCAGTTAGCATCATAACTTGAGGGCTCCCTGGATGTGTCCCCGTTTGCCTTCAGAGCTTCACTAAGCTTCACCTGCTGCCTTCCCTCTTCTTTCCTGAACTGACTGCAGGGGTGCTCCCTGGGCTCCCCTTCTTGGAGAACCCTACCTACCCTGAGCTCTTTTTCCCCTGGGATCCTAAGGCTCTGAGTTTGCTAAAATCTACTTTTGAAGCCCAATTTCATCGGCTTCTATTATTCCCATTAGTCTTACAAGCAGGATCTCAAACACCCCGGGGGACCTTTTCTTCAAAGTTCCCGCTCTTTTTACTTCCACAAACTTTCCCCTTATTAATTAGTATCAGTTGAAGGGTTGTTGATCCTTGTGATTTCCTCGACAGCTATTCAAGTGGACATACATGAATTTCAGAATTATACTTGTAACGGTTTTGTTTTTTGTTTTTAAATCCCTTTCTGGTTCTTTTTCATGACTTGGAAGGATGGATGAAAATATGACTTCAGCCCACAGGTTCTTGAGCTTATTTCCGATTCTTTGCAGTATCATTTGTCTCTGCATGCATCCGTGGGAAGCACTAGAAATTGTCGGTCAAGTCCCAGATCCTGCTTCCCTGCAGGCAACAGCACCTGTCAGAAGCCAGTGGGTACAATCAACCTAACTTATGGAGAATTGTTTCCAGGATCAGTTTCTGTTCTTGTCCGCCGTGTGAGGTCTCCCAGACAAGAAGCACCCCCAGAACAACTAGTATTGACTTTACTCTCCTCTTGCCTTTATAGTCCAAGAAACTGGGAAGGGCCCTTGTGAGATGCTTGCCATGCCTACCTCTCCCCTGCTTCTGCAGGCTCAGCTGCCTGTTACCCGACCACTGGCTGGCCTGCAGCTCTTCCTCTGGTGTCCAAGCTCATTTCCACGCACAATTGTAGTTTTACACCTAATGAACAATTGTCCTTTCCTATTGGCTGAAGCACAGCCGCTCACTGCTCCTTCCAGAGCTGCTGAAAGTTTGCGCTTGTTACAAAAAGATGCCGAGTTGTTTCCAGGTAAGAAAACAAACACGGCACAAGCACTGCAGGTCACCATGAGAGCTTCCTGTCTCTTCATCATCACTTTTTCTATGTAGAGCCCCATTTTGGTTCTCCTTCCATTCCTTCTTCAGTCTAATTAGCCTGGTTAAAAAAAAAAATCTTGATTTCAAGGTAAAATATGAAAGGGCCCCCTCTTAAATCACCTCTCTGGACTTTCCAGCAGTGGTGGGCTGCAACCGGTTTAACAACCGGTTCAGTGAGTGTGCACTTTGCATGTGCATCTAATGTGTGGTTTGCACGCACACGCAGCATTCAAAAACCGCCCATTTTAAGCTTAAAAACGTGCCTTCTATGTCAGCACTGGTGAGTAAAACAGCTGAGGTGCGGCCATCCGCCGTGCTAAAAAATAGAGAAATACAGGACAGGAAAGAGCAGGGCGAGTGGACGGGGCTAGCTGCTCACCAGAACTACTGGTTCGCTAGAACTGGTCACAGCCCACCACTGCTTTCCAGGCAGTGTCCTTTTAATTCTCCCTATTCAGACCTTGCCTTAGTCTGAAATTAGTAGGGCCTGTTCCCTTGAAAGAAGGAAAAATGTATTATCAGAGGCCCTGGCTAGGGCCAAGCTTCCTACCTTGGCAGGGAAATCTTCAATGATTGTCGTGAGGTCATGGCACCGCTGAGCAAAAGGCTTGTTCAGACAGTCAGCCTTTAAATTAGCCTGTTTCAAATAGAAAAGAATATATATCAATCAATCAATCAGAATAGAGCTGGAAGGGACCATGGAGGTCTTCTAGTCCAACCCCCTGCTCAAGCAGGAGACCCTATCAATTCACTTTTCTGAGATAAAGCAATGAAACTATTTAAATCTCTGGCAAATGTTTCCTTCATAGCAATACAATTACCATATTAATTGATTTCAACATTTAAGCAACCTAGAACCACAATAAATATGAACTGGATGAGAACTGTAGCAGCAATTCTGTTTCTCTTAATTGAAACAGAATTTTATACAAAATTATGTTTTAATTCCATTTTCCTATAAGAAACCACTTAAGCTGCTGGTAAATAAACCCTAAATATGCTGCTAGGATACAACCTAAGTCTTAATTGAGGTTTCCAATGCCGTTTTCTTTACAATAACTCTCGCTAGTTCCTTATAGCCGAATCAGGGCTGGTTTAAGGCAATCATACCTATAGTTATATTGGCCTTGGCAACAGTGTACCAGAAACCTCAAAATTTCCTGCCAATAATCCTCTGCCCGAGACCCATGTCTACTCTCCTTGTGAGCCAGCAAACGCATAGACTTTCTGCCTCTCCTTTTTACACAGTAGAAAAGAAACACTTTACATCAGAGAAAAGCATGCTGCTTTCTTGCCTGAAAGTAGTTTTGCCAGAAGACAGATGACTTACCCTCTGAAAACAAGTACTGTGGGGGTAGGACACCCCTAACACCCCTTGGGGGGGGGGTGCATGCCTTAAAATGGCTTTTGCCATGGTAATGGCTTCACAGGCCACCCTCTTATGTAGGAACAGAAGAATTGCGTGGCAGACAGTACAACAGTGTGAGCCCCGACTACAGGATTTTCCTGTGTAATACAGGACTGGGATAAATAAATACCTGGGCAATGCCGGGTTATTGGCTAGTTTATAATAAAACATAAGACATGACAACTACCCTGCATTCAATGTCTAATGTCACTGCAATGTGGACATTAGCAGAAAGGGAAAGAGAAAGGGCAGGCAGCAGTGGGCAATTCCCTGCTGGGAAGAACTGAAGCCACAGCTCGTAGGCCTGACATGACATTACAGGAGAAATCATATCTTTCAAGACTGCATCCAGGATGTGACAGGCTGCCCCAACTCTTCAAACCTTCCCGATAACTCACACAGATCTTCAGACACAACAAGGCCCTGGGCAAGAAGGAGGGGGAAACTGAGAGGGCAAGGACGGTTTTTGTGAATCCTTTCAGTTGTGGATATAATAGCTTAAGGAAGGACCAGATCCTGAAAGTGAACAACTGGCTGCACAGATGCATTACTTCCCAGTGCAGCCAAGAACAGTTGCATCCTCACCATGGATGGTGTTACTTACACGAAGGGATCCTGGAAGCACACAGGCTGCCCTTCAGGAAGATCAAAAAGGTCTTCTGGATTAGCAAGTGCTTCCCCAATTTCATTAGACAGGTAGTAAACGTATTAAACCAGAGTAAAAGAATGAGGAGGGTCAGACCCCAGAACCAACTCTGGTGCCAAGGCTAACTTATTTGCCAAACATGTTGTGTTCTGAGATTAACAACAGGAGACAAAGGGAGAAGTCTGAGGGTGTGAGGAGGCTTAAGAAACTGGCACTGAAACCCACAGGGCCCCCTACTCACAATTTCAAAGGTTTCTTCAGCAATATAGACAACATGAAGAACAGAAAAAACTGGAAATCCTGACAGAAGAAACAAATATGTTGCTGGCTTTAACTGAATCTTGTTGATATGACATCTGACTGGAACACAGTCGTCAAAGGTTACAATTTTGTTTTAAACAAGATTCAACAGAGAGAGGGAAGGGGGCAGGGTTGCAATGCCCATAAAAAGCACTTGTCCTCACAGAAACTAACAACCTGGACTATGGAGAGTGTTTAAGTAACACTTCAAAGGGAGAGCAAAAAGGTGATATTGTTCCAGGTGTATATTATGCCCCATTTGGGCTGGCAGAAGATACACACCAGGCCTTTCTAAGAGCCTTTCTAAGAGACACATGGGGGATTCCAGTATGAGGAGGTCCTTGGTGCTTTCTGAGCTTGGCTGTTTTCTTGCAGTTCAAATTAAGTTAATGTCATCAGTGGTAAAAGGGAGTAAGGTTTGCTCTCTGGAATTAGCACTG
Organism: Hydrophis major; assembly: GCA_033807585.1. Classification (NCBI taxonomy): domain Eukaryota; kingdom Metazoa; phylum Chordata; class Lepidosauria; order Squamata; family Elapidae; genus Hydrophis; species Hydrophis major. The sequence goes on from CM066339.1 coordinate 12,997,727, forward strand.
ATGGTGTTATCTAGCTTAGGTAATTAAACATCTACAAGAAAACAACCAAGCTCAGAGGATTTCACAGACCTCTAATTTCAACCATGAGCTACAAATATTCTCCAAATATTATTAGGTTGCAGCATTCCTAGCATCTGCTGGGAATCCAGCTCTGCCAAATGGTGCTCTATGGTCTCCTGCTTGAGTAGGGGGTTGGACTAGAAAGGCCAAAGGTTCCTTTTGGTTCTGATTCCAAGAGAATTTGTTTTGAGAATTTTTTTCTACTCTCCTACTAACAACTTCATTTATAAGACCCGAAAACTAAATGTCAACAAAAAGCAGCCTGAATAACCAAAGAAAAATACAAGGCAGTTACCAGAAGTTGTAAGGATTGTATTAATCCATCCTTTCCCACAAAAAGTATTTTATGGTGGTGCATCAGAAACAAAAGGAAAGAGGCTGTAAATCTCCAGAGAGAAGAAATGGATGAACTGGTAACTTTTATTTTGAATAGCATGTATGTTTTATTCTTTCACGTGTTTTCATCCTATTAACTGAACATTTTTAAGGTGGAGAAAGCAAGTCATTTCTACTTCCTTTTTACTCTTTCTGAATTTTTAAAGTACATTTCTGGGGGTGCCGGGCTGCGTTGAGGGTCTCCTGGGGTGCAGGAGAGCCAGGCAGTGCTGGGGAAAGAGCAGCGGAGGGATCCGGCTCCCTTCTCTCGCAGAAGAGACGCCTTCTTGGCCAGGAGGGCAGGGCCGAAGCCAGCGGTTGGCGGACACGCCACTCGGGGCGGCAAGAGCGGCCGGCCAGCCCAACAGCCTCCTTCCCCGGGGAGCTCTCCGGGCTCCCAGCCTGCATTTCCTCGGCGCCTGCCCGACCCACCCGGCCCTCCCAGGTGGGCTCTGCTCAGGGCCTCCCGAGGGAGAGAGGGACCGGCTGCGAGCGACCGGGGTTCCCGCGAGGACAGGCCCGAGAGCCTCCCCGGGGCCTCCTGTGACTCTTAGAACGCGGCTTACCAGCAGGTAGCTGGACAGAGGAAAAGGCGGCGCGGCCGGCTCCGGGTTCTTGGCGCGGCCCGGCGCGACCCTCATGGCGCCTCTGCCAGCGGCGCCCAGCCCTCTGCGGCGCGCGGGAGAAACGTCATTGCCCGCACGCACCGATGGCGTCACCCGAGCGCGCCGCTTCCGGTGCTGGGGGCCTTGCAAGGCCGCCCGACTGGAGAGGCGGCTTCGGCGAGACAGAGGTCTCGTGCCCGGGGTTCGTTCGGCAGCCCTCGAGGGGAGGAGGAAGGAGGCTGGGCGAGGGGCCGAAGGCGGCCTGGAGGAGGGGAGGGGGATTCCGAGGGTGCCCGGCTGCCAGGTCTTTTTCGCCTTTCAGCCTCTGAAGTTGGGGGAACCGTTTGCGCCGAACGAACCAAAGCCACTTTTAAAAGTGTCCCTTCAGCGAGAGCGGGGAGCGTATTCCGGAGCTCCCCCAACACGCGCCCACCTAAATTAAGAAACTGGAATGGGGGATTTCTGGTGCTCGGTTCTCTCGTGCGGCCAGTGTCTTATTCTTTAATGACTTGCTTTGGAACCTACTGTGGAGACCAGATGTCTCTATCACTTGCTTCTGTAGCCTGTAAAATAACTTGATCCCCATTAATAAATGCTTTTTGGCTTTGCCCGAGTTACCTTGCTTTTTAATTTTGGGTTGGTGAAAGGAAAAAAAAAACATCTTTGCAGAAGTAGAAGCTTTTTTCTCTCCCAAATTCTGGGAATCAATCCTACCTTACACAACCTTGGGCCGCCCAAGCTTCAGTGCCACCGTGCCTTTGAGAGAGGCCAGGGTTGGAGTGACTAAAAGAGGGCATCTTGTAGCAAAGAAATAGAAGCATAAAACGTACAGGCAATTTTGGGCAAGCTCCTTGTTAAAAAAAGTTGTGTCAGACCATCACCACACAAATTACTGGAAATTTATTGTTTCTCTCTGCTCCCGCTTCCCCAATATACAGCAAGTCAGTGGTACCAGTAGTGGTGGAAACACTTCTCTTGAAAGGAAGGGGAACATAAAGATGGCCTGGTGAAGAAACTGATCTTGAAGCACCGATAAACGAGCTAGCATTTCCCACTTCTGCAATCTGTGCCTTTATTTGCACTTTATATATATCTGGCTAAGAAACAATAGCAAGAGGAGATCCATTGTAACGGACATGTTTGTGATAGTTCCATGGCAATACCATTCAAAATCTCTGAGCAGAGCAGGGGAATGACAGAAAAGCCATGGGCACACACAAGACACTGAACAGGAACTGAGAGCTTTGTAAATGCCATGTTTGCGAGATGCTACCAGTCAGTGAAATCCCTTACTCTTCTCTCTTGTTCCTATATTCCTCCTTTGCTACTGAAATATTGCCAGAAAATGGCTGCCCTGGTGCTGAAAGGGGAGAGATGCTGAACCTAAATGGAAAATGCTGTTTTGCTACTGAAGGAAGGACATCTAAAAGTACAGTAGTTTCAAAATGGCCAGCCCAACCTCAAGCAGCAGCTTGTGTTGGGTTTATTCCAAGGAGCCAGCTGCCCATGTTTCCCCCTGAGAGGAAACTGGATTTCTGGTTGGGTGCAGACAAAGGAAAGAAAGAAGGCTGGGGTAAATATAGAAAGCGCCAGATGAGATGCAGCAGGACCCCAATAGAATGGTGCACCCTGGTTGTCCTTGAAATCCTGGCACAATGCCAGCACTACCTGAATGCCACTCTGGTCCAACAATCAGGCAAGAACATCCCCCCAAAAAGGTGCCAAATGTGCACTGTGAACATGAGCTGGCAGAGCTCCCAGCGATTGCAATCAATCAAGACTTACATGAAGAACAGCTGGAATGAGTTAGAGAAATGGCTTTCTCTTTGGCATCTGTAATCTGTACATTTTATTCTCTAAAAAAATAAGTTGCAATTGTGCAATTGCTTAACATTGTTCTGAAATGAGTTGAACAACGTGATTCTCTCTGGGCAAAGACTTTAAGTGTACAAAGGAAGCTGTTGACAGCTGTATGAGATGAAGCATATTCTGGTTCCTTTCCCCCCCAAAAAAAAATTCTCACAAGTCTAATGTTTATCTCTTCTAAAACAGCCGGCACCATCAAGGAGACAATGGCCTGCGGTTCAGTCCAAAGCCTGACGTTTTGTTCACCACAGCGGCCTTCCAGGTGCTTTTGGGATGCTGATAAGCAGGAGCCAAGACCTATAACTCCCCTGGAATTCTTGCCTGCCATCATTATGGGATTTGGAGACTTGCCAACCAGGAAACATCTGATTCTTGGGTTTGAAATGTTTGCTCTTCTCCATAGCGAAATGTTTCAAACCAAAAAAGAAAAGAAATCCAGCTGCTGTGACTGAACTTTCAGGCAATTCTACCTGGATGCCAGAGAATCTTCGGCCTCCACTTGGAACTAATTTTGAGCCTGTAGCACCAATAGTTCTTCAGCCTCTTTTCTACGCCTCTATGCAGTCCACTTTGGAGGCCATCCAAGCTGTGGGAAAATGACTTCCACAGACTAATGATGTCCTTTGTTTTCTTCCATTTTGAATCTCCCACTTGGCTTTGTTGATTGATCTCTAGCAGCGGATTGCAGATCCCCTTCTTCCATAAAAGACAGTCCACCGCAGTGTGAAAATAGATTTCCAGGTGTAAAGTCCTGTGAAGTTCCACAGCTGCTCCCTACAACTCAACAGATTCATCATGGAAACAGAAAATAGTGTGGGGCTGAAAAAATTCACACCCGCTCAGTCCCTCAGTACCTGCTGGGGGTCCAGAGGGAGGGCTTTTCCCTCCCTAGATTCCCCCCCCCCACTTCCTCTGCTTCCAGACTCTTGCTTTCATCCACCACTTGCTCCCATTATAGACCAGGGCATCTCTGCCTTCTATTTCTCATAGTTTCAATTCTGGGGAACAATCTCCTGCTTGCCACTTGCAATGATGGGCATTTTGGCAAAACACCCCCCTCTACTGATGTGGTCTCAGGATGTGTAGCATCCCTCCCAAATGACTTCCTTCCAGGGCCCACCTGAACTTCTTCTTATCTTAAATCCCTTTCTTTCCCTTCCTTCCTTCCTTCTTACTGAGACGCTTTGGGTCATTGTCCCAGCACCATTTCTTAATGCTGCTTTAGGACTTTACTTTGCTGCACCTGACAGGATGACCTTGCAGGTCCAACACTAGTCTTGCAAAGATGGTTGTTCATTCTGTCCAATCCTCCAATTTCTGGAGAAATAATTTTGCAATTTTCTTCCAAGGCATCAATTGAATTAATTAGCCTGTACTTACATCCAGAATTGAGCCCAACATTTTTGTTGCTAAGTGAGACTAAGTGTTGTGAGTTTTGCACCATTTTATGACCTTTCTTGCCACAGTTGTTAAGTGAATCACTGCACTTGTTAACTTAGTAACACGGCTATTAAGTGAATGTGGCTTCCCCATGGACTTTGCTTGTCAGAAGGTCGCAAAAGGGAATCACATGACTCCGGGACACTGTAACTGTCATAAATACGAGTCAGTTGCCAAGCGTATGAATTTTGATTACATGACCATGGGGATTCTGGAATGGTCATAAGTGTGAAAATTGATCGTAAGTCACTTTCTCAGTGGTGTAACTTTGAACGGTCACTAAGCAAACAGTTGTAAAGCAAGGACTACCAGTAGTTTCTAAGATCCGCCTAATTCCCTTTCTTAAACAATGCAATTATTAAGCTTCCATTCCTTGGGATTACATTTATGGTGTCAGAAGAATTATCCTTCTGGGTTCAGTTCCAAGTGGGGAAAAAGACACTGGAAACATGGAGGCTGTTTGGAAAGATGGTGTAATGGTGGACAGGACCACATGCCTTGGGTGAAGAAAGAAAAGGCTGAGATGCTGAAAGTGCCTGGGTTTCCTTTATTTCCTAATAAGTGGACATTTGGCAGATCAACAAAAAACTTTTCCTGACAAAAAGAATGGTTATATTGTGTCCTCTCCCAGAACAGCATAAAATCTCCCCAAGCAGCAGCCAACACAAACAATTCAAGATCATTTCATGGGGATTTTAGTCCAGCTTCAGCTAAACCCCCCAAAGGTGTTGGTTTTTTCTTTTTTGAATCCTGCTCTGCCCAGCTTTCTGCATATAGGCAGAGTTTTTTATTAGAACTCTTTTTTATTTTATTTTATTTTTTTATTTATTTTATTTATTTTGATTTGTCAATCACTTACAAGATAACAGGTATTAATATATACATAGTTATGAATACACGAAATGGGTACATATAAGAAAAATAAAAGAAACATTAGGATAGGGACAGTAGGCACGTTGGTGCACTTATGCACGCCCCCTAAAGACCTCTTAGAAAAGGGGTGAGGTCAATAGTAGACAGTCTAAGGTTAAAGTTTTTGGGGTTTGGAGAAGAAACCACAGAGTCAGGTAGAGTATTCCAGGCATTGACCACTCTGTTGCTGAAGTCCTATTTCCTGCAATCAAATTTGGTGCAGTTAACCTTGAGTTTGTATCTATTGTGTGCTCTTGTGTTGTTATGGTTGAAGCTGAAGTATTCATTGACAGGTAAGTCATTGCAATGTATGATTTTATATACTAAACTTGGATCAGACCGAAGAGGGCATAATTCAAGGTTTTCTAGGTCTAGAATTTCAAGTCTGGTGGCATAAGGTATTCTACAACGAGTAGAGGAGTGGATAACTCTTCTTGTGAAATATTTCTGGATTTTCTCAACTGTGCTAATATCAGATACGTAATATGGGTTCCAGACTGATGAGCTGTATTCAAATATTAGTCTAGCAAATGTTTTGTATGCTCTAGTTAGTAGTGTGATATTACTAGAGAAAAAGCTACATAGAATTAGGTTAACAACTCTTAATGCCTTTTTGGCTATGTAGTTACAGTGGGCTCTAGCACCTAGATCATTAGAGATGAGTATTCCAAGGTCCTTTACAGAGCTTGGATCATCAACAAGGTCTTGATTATTCAGCTTTTATTTTATTTTCTGATATTTTTTTTTGCCAATATGTAAGACAGAGCATTTATTTGTTGAGATTTGAAGTTGCAATTTGTTTGACCATTCTGATACATAATCGAGGTCTTTTTGAAGGGTAGCAGTATTGTCTGTGGTATTGAACAGCTTTACATCATCTGCAAAGAGGACGCAGTTGCTCTTGATATGATCACAGAGGTCATTTATATAGAGTATGAAGAGAGTTGGTCCTAGAACATTGCCTTGGGGGACACCACTGTTGACAGGTACAGAATTTGATAGAACGATCCCAATTTTGACCATTTGTTGTCTGTTTGACAGGAATGTTTCTATCCAGTTATGCAGGTGTCCACAGATACCATAAGATTTTAGTTTTAGAAGTAGTTTGTCATGTACCACTGAATCAAAGTCTATGTAGATTGTGTCTATTGCTTTGCCCTGATCGAGTTGTGTAGTCCATATGTTTTTGCCATGTAAGAGTTGCAGATTACAGGATAGTTTTTTTCTGAAACCAAATTGTTTATTAGAGAGTAGGTTGTTTGTCTCTAAGTGGAGGATAATGGATTGGTTAAAAATTGATTCCATGACTTTACAGGTGACACAGCATAAGGAGATTGGTCTGTAATTTTCAACTAGGCTGGGGTCTCCCTTTTTGAAGATGGGGATGACTGTGGCTTGTGACCATAGGTTAGGCAAAGAGCTGGTCCTGAAAGATTTTTCAAAGATTATGCTTAGAGGTTCTGCTATGGCAGTGGATAGCTTTTTTAAGAAGTCGGCACATATTCTGTCCGGTCCAATAGATAGAGATGATTTTAGATTGCGTAGTGCTTTTTCAACATTGTCTTCTGTAAAATCAATATGTATTAGATCATTGTAGTTTTTGGTGGTTTGGCTAGGAAATAATGGGCATGTTCCATTGCTGTTTACAAATACTGAGCCAAAGAATGTGTTAAAGATGTTGGCTTTAATGATGCCATTGTTGCAGTCTTTATAAGTTTAAAAGCTTTGTAGTTGAAAGAATTAAAGAATTTGTTATCTCCCATGCCTTCTCAAATCTCTGTATTTGGTATCAAATCACGTGGGTTTTGAATTGCTTCTACAATGAACTTTGACCCATTCGCTAGTAAAGGTCTAATTTGGGAACAGACTGGGAAGTTTGTAGTACAGAATGAATATTTGAGTCTGTAGAAGATGCAGGCTTGTCCAGAACTTTTTCTACCTTTATGGTCAGGAAAGATTTAACACTAAACAATTTGCTGCCATCTACTTTAATATAAACTGAGATGCCAGAAAACCGATCCATATTTTGCTTAGACCTGTATCTGTAATCAATTATGCTTCCCGCTTTTAGAAAGAAAATATGTGTGAGATTGCATTCGCACGAGAGACTGACACGACACGGATCTGAGTTTTTCTTTGATTTATTGTGGTTCTGCAGAAGCGGGTTCACATCCGAGGCAGCAGGATGGAACCCTTTGCATATTTTTACACAAGCTTTTATACATTACATTCAAGGAGGTATTCACCAAAATATTCTGAGCCAATAGAATACATCCCTCATTTGGATTCGTATCTGGTAACACATACACAGTTCGGCTTTCTCTGGGAAGTTACAAAATACATGCTTTTGGAAACATTTTCAAGCGTAAGCAAATTCACAGAAGCGAGATGGCTTTTAGTTACATTGATTCGCTTCTCACAATGTCCCCCCTCTTCTGGTTACATTCTGTTTCAAAAGCAGAGATCTTTACTAACTTGCAACAATATTTCTTCTGTTTGACTGAATAGAAGGTGTTCTTTCTCTTCTTTTGTGAACCTGATTTTCCTGAACGATTGCATACACATGTTTATTAAGCATGGAATGCATTGGATACAACAGCATAAGCTAGCCAAAATTACTACTATAGTTGTTAGAGTGGTTATTATAGATTTCCACCATGATCCATCCGGAAGCCAAGACCATAGCATTTTCTACAATGATCCTGAATCACCACCCCACTGTTTCTGATATTCATTTATCCTGGTCTCCATATCATACACAGTCTTAGTTATGTTTGGTTCATAATTGTGTATATAAGTGCAGCAATGAGAATGTATTAGGGCACAAACACCCCCTTTCGCAGCAAGCACTATATCTAAAGCATAGCGATTTTGCAACGCAACTTGTCTAACCTCGGACAATTCTTCATTAATCATTTTTATACTCTTTATGGTGTCATTAAACATTGCAATGGTAAAGTTATTCAGTCGTTTAATGTCTCGGTAATTTAACCCAATGCCTAAAGGTGCAATTAGAGCTCTTCCCATACCACCCCACCAGGATCCCGGATTTACTCCGGAATCTAACTCTCTTTTATTTCTGATTCGGGTGTTGGGTAGTTTATCTAATTTATATATTACTGGTAACACAAACCCCATGGTACAACTTCCTGACCACAATTTTGGTACTTCCCTATAGGCATGTTTCCCACATAACATCCACCTGCTATCGTCCATGGCCCAAGTAGCATTAGAAATCCTTGTCCAATCGATCATGTCCTCAAAATACATACACATTTGACAATAATATGTTTGTAGTGGTTTAAGGTCATTTGTACAGTCATAGGATTTTGTTTTACTGGTATTGAAACATGTTGTGGGCATTGTAAATGTTTTATTACACCTTTCCCAATCTCCCAGGAAGACTCCCCCAGTAGTATTTCTTTTAAAACAAACATGAGCTGTTTCTCGTAAGTGAAGGAATACCTTCCTAGTCATATTTCTTCCAAACTCCGTTTTGTGTTCCCCTCCATTTGCCATCATTTGTTTTGTTAAAGGTACTCCATGCAGAATGACCCCTTTTTCAGCTTTCCCAGGCAAATGCATACATAACCAACAATTAGTAATATTTAAACCTTTAGCCGTTGTTCTTATATCTTCAATGTAGCAACTGTCTTCCCAGAGATCTTCTCCAAGATCCCCTGCTCTCTGAACATGCCGAGATTGTCCACTTTCTGCTTCTTTAACCTGTTGTAAGACAAAAATGCTCACAAGTACAGTTGAAGTACACAAAAACAGACACATGATTTTATCTTTTAAGAGTCAGTTTCAAGGGTTGTCCTTCCACTGGGTGACTTTTCCAGGGCTTCTCAGGTTCTGGAGTTGTTTTCACACGACTATGATGAGTCTAAATGCTTTCTTTTGTTCGGACAGCAGACTCAGTTGTCAGAGGCACTTGGTATGGTCCTTCCCAGCTAGGTTGCAATTTCTCAGTTCTCCAGGTCTTCACAAGCACCCAATCACCAACTTCATAGGGATGTTGACTTCCTACTAGTGGTGGTCGTTGTGCTAAAAGTCCCTGTTTACGAAGAGATAATAAAGACCTGGACAGTGTCTGCAAATATTTTCTCATGAACATATCCCTGAATTCAGGTATAGGTCCCCCGAAAGTTGTCAAGTAAGGGCGACCCATTAACATTTCAAAAGGTGAAACCCCCACGTCCTTTCTTGGACAAGTCCTAATTCTCAACAGAGCTAGGGGTAAGTTCTTGGTCCAAGGTAACCCATTTTCCAACTGCAATTTTGTCAGGTGTTTCTTAATTTCTGAGTTTCCCCTTTCAACCTTCCCTGAAGACTGAGGATGCCAAGGGGTGTGTAAGTCCCATCTCACCCCTATAGCCCTCATTACTTCTTGAAGAATTTTCTGTGTAAAATGTGTGCCCCTATCGGAGTCTATTACTTCAAACATGCCATATCTAGGTATTATCTGTTCTAGCAGAGTTTTTGTCACCATGGAAGCGGTAGCCTGTCTGGTGGGAAAGGCTTCTATCCACCCTGTTAAGTGATCTTTGATCACCAACAGATATTTCCATCCACCACTGGGTGGCAATTCTGTGTAATCGACTTGTATCTTCTGGAACGGCCAAGCTGCTAGAGGCCGTCCTCCTTTCTCTGTTTTTCTGGAGGCACTTTTATTAACTTTTAAACATATCAAACATTTCCAGCAAATGGAATGAGCAATTGTCCACATGTTCAGACTCCAATAGATCGGCTTGACAGCTTGTACTAACGCTTCAGTTCCCCAATGACTCCCTTCCTGTAAATACTGCATTACATTTCTCATTTGTGTTTCTGACAAAACTTTTTCTTCATTTTTAGTCATCCACCCTTTCTCTGTTTTTCTGCACCCTTCCTTTTCTAATTTCTCTATTGCAGTTCCATCTGGTTCCCATTTGTCTTCGGGCTCTTCAGGCAACATGGGTACTAATACCATTTGTAGAATTACCTCCCCAGCTACCTCTTTTGCCCACCTATCTGCCCAACTATTTCCAACAACTTCCAGGCTATTCCCCTTTTGATGTGCATTTACATGAACAACGGCCACCTGCTGTGGTAATTGTAAGGCCTCTAACACTTCTTCTACTAGCTGGAGTTGCTCTATCTGTTTCCCATCTGATTTTATAAACCCTCTTTCTTGCCAGATCTTCCCAAAAGTATGAACCACACCCCAAGCGTACTTGGAATCAGTCCATATTGTCACATCAATTCCCTCAGCTAATTCCAAAGCCCTTTTGAGAGCATATAATTCGCACTTCTGAGCCGACCATCCTGCTTGTAATGATCCTTTCTCAATTACCTCCCCATTCTGAGTCACTACGCATATCCTGCTTTCTTTATGCCATCCTCAACTCTGCTTGAACCATCCACATGATGTAATGTCCTAAATACTTCACTTTTCTCTCTACAAATTGAATCTTTTCCTTTGACACCTTCAATCCTTGCTCCTTCAACCAGTTCAACAAAGCCACTGAACTCTCCCTAACTTTTACTTCTTTCTCTCCTGACAACAGCAAATCATCCACATACTGAATCAAACTTACCCCTGGCTCTTTTGGAAAGGTCTGTAACTTCTCCTCCAAAGCCTGACCAAACAACAAAGGACTTTCTGTATACCCTTGAGGCAATACTGTCCATCTCAATTGTTGTTTCCTCCCACTTTCAGGATCATTCCATTCAAAGGCAAACAAATCTCTACTCCCTTCTTCAAGCGGACATGCCCAAAAAGCATCCTTCAAATCAACAACTGTAAACCACCCATCCTTAGGAGGTATCTGACCCAAAATGGTATAGGGATCAGGTACCACCGGGAAACGTGGTATTACAATCCTATTGATCCCCCTCAGATCCACCACTAGCCTATGCTTTCCGTCCTTCTTTAGTACAGCCAAGATAGGAGAGTTAAAAGGGGACATGGTTGGTTCCAATAATCCTTGCCGTAACAATTGATCAATTACAGGCTTCAATCCTTCTCTACCCTTCTTGCTCATTGGGTATTGAGGCGTCCAACTTTTAACAATCCCGGGCTGCACCTTAATCTCGATAGGTTTTATTTCCATCTTCCCCACATTTTGTCCATCTGCCCAAACATCTTTATGAATTCGTTCTACATCCTCTTCCTTCAAAACACACATTCTTATTCCACTATTATCTCTCAACTGGAATCCAAACGCTGGCATGAGATCTCTCCCTAACAGATTCACTCCTGAATCTGGTATATACAACACCTTACTGCGAACTTCTATCCCATCCATACTCATTTCTACCTCTTCCAAAATTCTCACTCTATTTTGCTTCCCACTCACTCCAGTTACCAAAATAGTTTCTTTTCCTTTCATTCTTTCATTTATGGGCTCGCATACCGAGGTACGACTTGCCCCTGTGTCTATAAGGAAGGTTAGTTCCTGACGGTCTGGACCCACTTTTATATTTACCAGTGGCTCCCCGTAGGTCCTCTTAAAGGAGCCGGAAATTCCCTAATCTTCATATAGAGCGTAACTTCTTTCAGGGTGACTGTTCTGGCACTCGCGCGCAACGTGACCATACTTGCCACATTTGAAACAGTTACGGTCCATACCTACTCTACCAGTGCTCATCCCTCTCCCTCTCAAAGGTCTTCCTCTGGGAGGGAATCCTCTACCTCTTCCTTTAAACACCTCTTTTCTCGGTTGATCTTTTGCTTCTGGTTTTCTCACTTCATTTTTAGCAGCGGTTTGTACTGCCGCCAACATCATTTGAGATTTCTGCCTGGTTTTAATCACATCCCTATTCACAAAAGTTTGTTGGGCATTTCGAATCAACTCAGTAATCCCCTGTGCCCCCCAATTGTTTATTTTCTGAATCTTCTTTTGAATATCAGGCCAAGCTCCCGCCACAAACTGCATTTTCAACATAGACTCAAACGCAGGCGTGTCTGATCTTACCCCTGAATATTTCTCCAAGCTCTGTCTTAACCTAGCACAATAATCTCCTGGAGATTCATCTTTTCCCTGACTTATCTCGAAAGCCTTTGTTAAGTTTCGGCCCTGTGGTACTGCAATTTTAATTCCCTCAATTATCATTGTCTTCAGATCTTTCATGTTTCGTCTATGATCTGCATTTTGGATATTCCAATCGGGAGGGGCCAAGGGAAACTTAACATCCCCACCAACTGCTTGGTCATCTCCCAATTGTAATACTCGCCAATATTCTATTGCTCCCTGTCTAATCAGATCTCTTTCTTCTCTGCTAAATAGGTGCCCCAAAATGTACATCAGTTCTTCATAAGTGTAATCATTCGGCCCCAAGAACAGTTCTAATTCTAAGCTTACTTTCTGCGGGTCCTCATGAAGACGGGGAAGTGATTGTTTCAATTCTCTCAGTTCCCCGGGTCTCATGGGTTGAATAGCATACATAGCCACGGGCTGGCCCTGAGCGTTCAGACCATTCGGCACTTCACGCAAGGGATAAGCATGTGCCGGCTGTGCCGGTGGAAAAGGCAAGTTCTGAACGTTTTGCTCTAAATCTCTTAGTTCTCTCTGCAAACGTGCAGGAGGTGCCGGCAGCGGGGAGGGAGGTGGTGGAGCCGTTGCCGCTGCCCCCAATGCTTCTTGTGGATTGGGCGGAGGAACATATCTCGGTGGAGGACGATAAAACTCATCGTCAGACTCCGGATTTTTGATTTTGGACACAAATTGATCAGCCGGTGGCGGACTGGGTCCTTCAAATTCAACGTGATACCATACTTCCAAATACGATATCTCGGCGGTTAATTTACGAGCCAATAAATAATCCTTCAATTGATTCATCCAGTATGTACTGGTTTCTCCCTCCGGTGCCCAATGGTAGGGAAATTTTGGATTCACAAGAGGATTTTTAGGCCACCTGTATTTGCACAAGTAAATCATGTGCTTCTTCTCCAGATTCCGGGTATAATGTTTTAGATTCGGGGAGAACCACTGGTGTAGTAGTTGTCCCAAAGGCGAATCTACCGGAATAGGTTTTCTGCCTTCTTTCTCTTCTCCCTTTTCTTTTTTTTTGAAACAAATTTTTATTAATTTTAAAGATAAAACAACACATCATTAACCATTAAATACATAAACACATAAAACCTCTTAACATTGTAAATCCTTACAAGTCAAACAAAACATTATTTTTATACAGCATAATTCCAATTTATCCCATCTCCATATGGACACACAAATATCTTTCAGCAAATTTCTCATTATTTCTCTTTACTCTTATTCAATTTCATTTCTCTTCCATATTTATCCATTTTATAGTCATCATATTCTTTTCTTTCTGGCTTGTTTAAATTATTCTCGTCTAACATTCCTCCAAGGTTTTATTGATTCTTTTTTCCTTTTTTTTTTTAAAAAAAAAAAACAAATTTTGTTAGTTTTACCATAAGCACAATACACAAACATACAAACACAAAACATAAACAAAACTAAAAGATCTTTTCTGAAGGTTGTCTGTTCCCGGGTTAAAACTCTTTACACAGACACAAATTCAAACATCATATTCAACCCATATCTCCTTCCATATCTTATTATCATTTTCTTTTTTATATATATATATAAAAACCATTTTTATCAGTTTTATAAAAACAATGCACAAAGAATCAAGGCATAGCAGCTTATAAATTCTTTTCTAAGAAAAAATAATAATAATAGACCAATAAGGCATAACATTTCCAGATTATAATATCAATATTTCATATAATATTAACTTCATATCTTGTCCCTACTTCTCTTTTCCATCCAAATTATTTATTAATTAAAATTTTATTGCCTTTTATCAATATACAAAATCCAAAAAAAAAAAAGCATATATATCCTTACATATCTTATTACCATTTTCAACAACATTCTTTGTCTGTTCTATTTCCAATTATCCATTCATCTTTTTTTTCTTTTACTATACTTCTCCTGTACACCAATTGGAGTAACATCTATAACTCATTACCCTAACTTAGAAATACTACATATAGCAATCTTTCTTGGGATTCTGTTTAAAAAATTCTAAAATTACATAATAAATTTTATATTCTAAATATACATATAAAAACACACTCTTATATACCCTCCAGAATCCCTCTTTTAATCTAAATTAAATTCACCCATTGTCTCTAAATAAACTTTTTTTCTTTAGGTCTTGCTTCCCCCCATTAAGGCTTCTCCTCCCCCCCTTTCTCTCTTGCTTATTGTTCTCCTTGCCCTTTCTACCCCTTTGCTTTTTCTCTTCGCTTTTCTTGCTCCTTTTCCTTTGCTTTCTAACCTTGCCTCCATCTTTTCGCTCATTTTTCTCTCTTTTGGTTGTTTTTATAATTCTTAAAATCCCCTTTTTCTTATCCTTTTTCTCCTCCTCTCCGGAAGGGACCCATTGTTCATCAAAGATGGCTTCTTCTTCCTCTTCTTCCTTGTCCCAGTCCTTCTGCTGCGTAATCAACTTTTCAAAAGAACATAACGCCATTTCTAAGAATTGAAACAAAGCGCCCAAAGTATCTTCTTTTTTATATTTTTGATATTCAATCTCTAGTTCATCCACAGACGATGCCATTATGAAAAGGGAAACTTTTTCCAAAACAACCACAAGTATTTTTAATCAAAGACAATCAAAAGCAATTAAAAAAAGAAAAAAAAAGTTCCAAATGTTAATACTTTTCTTCCTTCTTCTCTTTCTCTTTCTGAATTAATTTTTAATCAAAGAGGTCCAATTACCATATATCTTCTTTTGGGATCCACAAAGACGTTCTAGACAATCTCCTCCTTTTTCAGCTTCTGCTCCAATTTTTTTTCTCCCTTCCCACTTGCAATGACAATTTTAAATAATCAAAAATTCATACCTCCAGCAGAGATTTTCCAATTTCTCAAATTTTTCAATGTCCAAAAATCCCTTTGTCTCTTAGCTTCAACTTTCAAAGCAATCCACTTTCAATGTCTAATATATCGAAATATTTCTGCTTTTTCCGTGGGGTGGGAGAGTAAAAAAAAAAAAAAAATTCCCTTTAACAGCTTCTCCGCCGCTTTTCGCTCTTCTTAGGGATACAATGTATCCTCCAGCAATTCAAGCAGCTCAATTCCAGGCAATTTAAAAGGTGTTACTTGACCCGGCTCAGACAGAACTTTCACTCTTCACACTTCCTCCAGCACAGTTCTTACCCAGTTGCTGGCTTCTTCGTGGCAGCCATTGCTGACCGCCGCTCCACCGCCTTGGGAAAAAGGGGTTTTCCCGGAGAAGGGGGGTGTCTGCGATGCCCCCACCTCCCTATCCGACTCCCCTCTCTCTTCAGCTGTCCCTACAGGGCAGCCATATCCCCCTGACCCATCTGGATCGGGGGTACCTCGACGGCTAGCACAGCAGGAATCGCGAGCTGTCGCGAATTCCTGCTGCCCCGAAGCCACGCAAACCGGAAGTTTCCTCTTCTCCCTTTTCTATGTCCGAGGTTTCTAATAACCTCTTACTTTGTCCTTTCCCCATTCTCATCACCAGACCTGTCCTCCAGCAGGCGCTGGACTTTCTCCCTGAAAAAATTTAAGGACACCTTCCTATCAACAAAACCCTATTCTCTTGAAAAAGGAACAAATTTACCTGATCACTCCGGGACCTGTCGTCTGCTCAGGTATGCGGATGTGCGGGCATCCCCGACTCAGGTTTTCTCGTGATCCCCGATCACCATTCACAAGGTACCTTCACTCAGTCCGTTCGATCTCTCTGGATCTCTCCGAGACTTCGTCTTGGGATCGGAGATTCCTGGGACCTCTCGATCAATGGGGAGTGGGAATGTCTCCAAACGAGACGGAGTAGCCACTACTCACCAGTCCCCAGAACACCGAGGATCGCCGTGGAATCTCCTGGCTGGCTCGCCAAATTGTGAGATTGCATTCACACGAGAGACTGACACGACACGGATCTGAGTTTTTCTTTGATTTATTGCGGTTCTGCAGAAGCGGGTTCACATCCGAGGCAGCAGGATGGAACCCTTTGCATATTTTTACACAAGCTTTTATACGTTACATTCAAGGAGGTATTCACCAAAATATTCTGAGCCAATAGAATACATCCCTCATTTGGATTCATGTCTGGTAACACGTACTCAGTTCGGCTTTCTCTGGGAAGTTACAAAATACATGCTTTTGGAAACATTTTCAAGCGTAAGCAAATTCACAGAAGCGAGATGGCTTTTAGTTACATTGATTCGCTTCTCACAATGTCCCCCCTCTTCTGGTTACATTCTGTTTCAAAAGCACAGAGATCTTTACTAACTTGCAACAATATTTCTTCTGTTTGACTGAATAGAAGGTGTTCTTTCTCTTCTTTTGTGAACCTGATTTTCCTGAACGATTGCATACACATGTTTATTAAGCTTGGAATGCATTGGATACAACAGCATAAGCTAGCCAAAATTACTACTATAGTTGTTAGAGTAGTTATTATAGATTTCTACCATGATCCATCCGGAAGCCAAGACCATAGCATCTCCCACAATGATCCTGAATCACCATCCCACTGTTTCTGATATTCATTTATCCTGGTCTCCATATCATACACAGTCTTAGTTATGTTTGGTTCATAATTGTGTATATAAGTGCAGCAATGAGAATGTATTAGGGCACAAACACCCCCTTTCGCAGCAAGCACTATATCTAAAGCATAGCGATTTTGCAATGCAACTTGTCTAACCTTGGACAATTCTTCATTAATCATTTTTATACTCTTTATGGTGTCATTAAACATTGCAATGGTAAAGTTATTCAGTCGTTTAATGTCTCGGTAATTTAACCCAATGCCTAAAGGTGCAATTAGAGCTCTTCCCATACCACCCCACCAGGATCCCGGATTTACTCCGGAATCTAACTCTCTTTTATTTCTGATTCGGGTGTTGGGTAGTTTATCCAATTTATATATTACTGGTAACACAAACTCCATGGTACAACTTCCTGACCACAATTTTGGTACTTCCCTATAGGCATGTTTCCCACATAACATCCACCTGCTATCGTCCATGGCCCAAGTAGCATTAGAAATCCTTGTCCAATTGATCATGTCTTCAAAATACAT
This sequence comes from Hydrophis major, assembly GCA_033807585.1. Classification (NCBI taxonomy): domain Eukaryota; kingdom Metazoa; phylum Chordata; class Lepidosauria; order Squamata; family Elapidae; genus Hydrophis; species Hydrophis major. Next base: position 13,015,063 of record CM066339.1, read on the forward strand.
ACACATTTGACAATAATATGTTTGTAGTGGTTTAAGGTCATTTGTACAGTCATAGGATTTCGTTTTACTGGTATTGAAACATGTTGTGGGCATTGTAAATGTTTTATTACACCTTTCCCAATCTCCCAGGAAGACTCCCCCAGTAGTATTTCTTTTAAAACAAACATGAGCTGTCTCTCGTAAGTGAAGGAATACCTTCCTAGTCATATTTCTTCCAAACTCCGTTTTGTGTTCCCCTCCATTTGCCATCATTTGTTTTGTTAAAGTTACTCCATGCAGAATGACCCCTTTTTCAGCTTTCCCAGGCAAATGCATACATAACCAACAATTAGTAATATTTAAACCTTTAGCCGTTGTTCTTATATCTTCAATGTAGCAATTGTCTGCCCAGAGATCTTCTCCAAGATCCCCTGCTCTCTGAACATGCCGAGATTGTCCACTTTCTGCTTCTTTAACCTGTTGTAAGACAAAAATGCTCACAAGTACAGTTGAAGTACACAAAAACAGACACATGATTTTATCTTTTAAGAGTCAGTTTCAAGGGTTGTCCTTCTACTGGGTGACTTCTCCAGGGCTTCTCAGGTTCTGGAGTTGTTTTCACGCGACTATGATGAGTCCACCCGCTTTCTTTTGTTCGGACAGCAGACTCAGTTGTCAGAAGCACTTGGTATGGTCCTTCCCAGCTAGGTTGCAATTTCTCAGTTCTCCAGGTCTTCACAAGCACCCAATCACCAACTTCATAGGGATGTTGACTTCCTACTAGTGGTGGTCGTTGTGCTAAAAGTCCCTGTTTATGAAGAGATAATAAAGACCTGGATAGTGTCTGCAAATATTTTCTCACGAACATATCCCTGAATTCAGGTATAGGTCCCCCGAAAGTTGTCAAGTAAGGGCGACCCATTAACATTTCAAAAGGTGAAACCCCCACGTCCTTTCTTGGACAAGTCCTAATTCTCAACAGAGCTAGGGGTAAGTTCTTGGTCCAAGGTAACCCATTTTCCAACTGCAATTTTGTCAGGTGTTTCTTAATTTCTGAGTTTCCCCTTTCAACCTTCCCTGAAGACTGAGGATGCCAAGGGGTATGTAAGTCCCATCTCACCCCTATAGCCCTCATTACTTCTTGAAGAATTTTCTGTGTAAAATGTGTGCCCCTATCGGAGTCTATTACTTCAAACATGCCATATCTAGGTATTATCTGTTCTAGCAGAGTTTTTGTCACCATGGAAGCGGTAGCCTGTCTGGTGGGAAAGGCTTCTATCCACCCTGTTAAGTGATCTTTGATCACCAACAGATATTTCCATCCACCACTGGGTGGCAATTCCGTGTAATCGATTTGTATCTTTTGGAATGGCCAAGCTGCTAGAGGCCGTCCTCCTTTCTCTGTTTTTCTGGAGGCACTTTTATTAACTTTTAAACATATCAAACATTTCCAGCAAATGGAATGAGCAATTGTCCACATGTTTAGACTCCAATACACCGGCTTGACAGCTTGTACTAAAGCTTCAGTTCCCCAATGACTCCCTTCATGTAATTACTGCATTACATTTCTCATTTGTGTTTCTGACAAAACTTTTTTCTTCATTTTTAGTCATTCACCCTTTCTCTGTTTTTCTGCACCCTTCCTTTTCTAATTTCTCTATTGCAGTTCCATCTGGTTCCCATTTGTCTTCGGGCTCTTCAGGCAACATGGGTACTAATACCATTTGTAGAATTACCTCCCCAGCTGCCTCTTTTGCCCACCTATCTGCCCATCTATTTCCAACAACTTCCAGGCCATTCCCCTTTTGATGTGCATTTACATGAACAACGGCCACCTGCTGTGGTAATTGTAAGGCCTCTAACACTTCTTCTACTAGCTGGAGTTGCTCTATCTGTTTCCCATCTGATTTTATAAACCCTCTTTCTTGCCAGATCTTCTCAAAAGTATGAACCACACCCCAAGCGTACTTGGAATCAGTCCATATTGTCACATCTATTCCCTCAGCTAATTCCAAAGCCCTTTTGAGAGCATATAATTCGCACTTCTGAGCCGACCATCCTGCTTGTAATGATCCTTTCTCAATTACCTCCCCATTCTGAGTCACTACCGCATATCCTGCTTTCTTTATGCCATCCTCAACTCTGCTTGAACCATCCACAAACCACTTTTCACCTTCCTCCAGCGGAACTTCCTCTAAATCTTTTCTCACTTTAGTCATAATCTCAACTTCCAACAAACAATCATGATCCTCAGCCTCCCATTCTCTTCTGGTTCCTTCCAAAAATTCTGTTGGATTCAAATTCTTATCAGTCCCGATAATGATATCTGGACTTGTCCTTAAAATAGTTTCATATTTCAAAATCCTTCCTTCGGTCATCCAAGTGGAAGCCAACTGACTTAATACTGAGGTTACTTGATGTGGGGAATGTACCACTATAGCTTCCCCGAAAGTCAACTTCCTGCTTTCTACCACCAGAACAGCTGTGGCGGCTACCGCCTGCACGCAGATAGGCCAACCTCTTACCACAGGCTCTAATGTCTTACTCAGAAAAGCAACGGGCTGAAACCGCCCCCCCCCTCTTCTGAGCAAGCACTCCCACTGCCATCCCAGACCTGGCTGATACATACAGATGGAATGGGAGTTTCAAGTTAGGCAGAGCCAACACCGGTGCGGTGGCTAATGCCCTCTTGATTTCTTCCCACTTCGCTTCATCCTCCTCCAACCATTCAATGATCTCTCCTTTTCTGTGCAACTTCTGATTTAGGAACTGAACCAACACTGCATACTGATCTATCCAAGCTCTGCAGTATCCAACTAATCCCAAGGCTTTTCTAACCTCAGTCTTGTTCCTAGGTGGAGCTAAACTCATCAATCCTTTCACCCTCTCAGGATCCAAACTCCTGACTCCTTGCATGATGTAATGTCCTCAATACTTCACTTTTCTCTCTACAAATTGAATCTTTTCCTTTGACACCTTCAATCCTTGCTCCTTCAACCAGTTCAACAAAGCCACTGAACTCTCCCTAACTTTTACTTCTTTTTCTCCTGACAACAGCAAATCATCCACATACTGAATCAAACTTACCCCTGGCTCTTTTGGAAAAGTCTGTAACTTTTCCTCCAAAGCCTGACCAAACAACAAAGGACTTTCCGTATACCCTTGAGGCAATACTGTCCATCTCAATTGTTGTTTCCTCCCACTTTCAGGATCATTCCATTCAAAGGCAAACAAATCTCTACTCCCTTCTTCAAGCGGACATGCCCAAAAAGCATCCTTCAAATCAACAACTGTAAACCACCCATCCTTAGGAGGTATCTGACCCAAAATGGTATAGGGATCAGGTACCACCGGGAAACGTGGTATTACAATCCTATTGATCCCCCTCAGATCCACCACTAGCCTATGCTTTCCGTCCTTCTTTAGTACAGCCAAGATAGGAGAGTTAAAAGGGGACATGGTTGGTTCCAATAATCCTTGCCGTAACAATTGATCAATTACAGGCTTCAATCCTTCTCTACCCTTCTTGCTCATTGGGTATTGAGGCGTCCAACTTTTAACAATCCCGGGCTGCACCTTAATCTCGATAGGTTTTATTTCCATCTTCCCCACATTTTGTCCATCTGCCCAAACATCTTTATGAATTCGTTCTACATCCTCTTCCTTCAAAACACACATTCTTATTCCACTATTATCTCTCAACTGGAATCCAAACGCTGGCATGAGATCTCTCCCTAACAGATTCACTCCTGAATCTGGTATATACAACACCTTACTGCGAACTTCTATCCCATCCATACTCATTTCTACCTCTTCCAAAATTCTCACTCTATTTTGCTTCCCACTCACTCCAGTTACCAAAATAGTTTCTTTTCCTTTCATTCTTTCATTTATGGGCTCGCATACCGAGGTACGACTTGCCCCTGTGTCTATCAGGAAGGTTAGTTCCTGACGATCTGGACCCACTTTTATATTTACCAGTGGCTCCCCGTAGGTCCTCTTAAAGGAGCCGGAAATTCCCTAATCTTCATATAGAGCGTAACTTCTTTCAGGGTGACTGTTCTGGCACTCGCGCATAAAGTGACCATACTTGCCACACTTGAAACAGTTACGGTCCATACCTACTCTACCAGTGCTCATCCCTCTCCCTCTCAAAGGTCTTCCTCTGGGAGGGAATCCTCTACCTCTTCCTTTAAACACCTCTTTTCTCGGTTGATCTTTTGCTTCTGGTTTTCTCACTTCATTTTTAGCAGCGGTTTGTACTGCCGCCAACATCATTTGAGATTTCTGCCTGGTTTTAATCACATCCCTATTCACAAAAGTTTGTTGGGCATTTCGAATCAACTCAGTAATCCCCTGTGCCCCCCAATTGTTTATTTTCTGAATCTTCTTTTGAATATCAGGCCAAGCTCCCGCCACAAACTGCATTTTCAACATAGACTCAAACGCAGGCGTGTCTGATCTTACCCCTGAATATTTCTCCAAGCTCTGTCTTAACCTAGCACAATAATCTCCTGGAGATTCATCTTTTCCCTGACTTATCTCGAAAGCCTTTGTTAAGTTTCGGCCCTGTGGTACTGCAATTTTAATTCCCTCAATTATCATTGTCTTCAGATCTTTCATGTTTCGTCTATGATCTGCATTTTGGATATTCCAATCGGGAGGGGCCAAGGGAAACTTAACATCCCCACCAACTGCTTGGTCATCTCCCAATTGTAATACTCGCCAATATTCTATTGCTCCCTGTCTAATCAGATCTCTTTCTTCTCTGCTAAATAGGTGCCTCAAAATATACATCAGTTCTTCATAAGTGTAATCATTCGGCCCCAAGAAAAGTTCTAATTCTAAGCTTACTTTCTGCGGGTCCTCATGAAGACGGGGAAGTGATTGTTTCAATTCTCTCAGTTCCCCGGGTCTCATGGGTTGAATAGCATACATAGCCACGGGCTGGCCCTGAGTGTTCAGACCATTCGGCACTTCACGCAAGGGATAAGCATGTGCCGGCTGTGCCGGTGGAAAAGGCAAGTTCTGAACGTTTTGCTCTAAATCTCTTAGTTCTCTCTGCAAACGTGCAGGAGGTGCCGGCAGCGGGGAGGGAGGTGGTGGAGCCGTTGCCGCTGCCCCCAATGCTTCTTGTGGATTGGGCGGAGGAACATATCTCGGTGGAGGACGATAAAACTCATCGTCAGACTCCGGATTTTTGATTTTGGACACAAATTGATCAGCCGGTGGCGGACTGGGTCCTTCAAATTCAACCTGATACCATACTTCCAAATACGGTATCTCGGCGGTTAATTTACAAGCCAATAAATAATCCTTCAATTGATTCATCCAGTATGTACTGGTTTCTCCCTCCGGTGCCCAATGGTAGGGAAATTTTGGATCCACAAGAGGATATTTAGGCCACCTGTATTTGCACAAGTAAATCATGTGCTTCTTCTCCAGATCCCGGGTATAATGTTTTAGATTCGGGGAGAACCACTGGTGTAGTAGTTGTCCCAAAGGCGAATCTACCGGAATAGGTTTTCTGCCTTCTTTCTCTTCTCCCTTCTCTATGTCCGAGGTTTCTAATAACCTCTTACTTTGTCCTTTCCCCATTCTCGTCATCAGACCTGTCCTCCAGCAGGCGCTGGACTTTCTCCCTGAGAAAATTTAAGGACACCTTCCTATCAACAAAACCCTATTCTCTTGAAAAAGGAACAAATTTACCTGATCACTCCGGGACCTGTCGTCTGCTCAGGTATGCGGATGTGCAGGCGTCCCCGACTCAGGTTTTCTCGTGATCCCCGATCACCATTCACAAGGTACCTTCACTCAGTCCGTTCGATCTCTCTGGATTTCTCCGAGACTTCGTCTTGGGATCGGAGATTCCTGGGACCTCTCGATCAATGGGGAGTGGGAATGTCTCCAAACGAGACGGAGTGGCCACTACTCACCAGTCCCCAGAACACCAAGGATCGCCGTGGAATCTCCTGGCTGGCTCGCCAAATTGTGAGATTGCATTCGCACGAGAGACTGACACGACACGGATCTGAATTTTTCTTTGATTTATTGCAGTTCTGCAGAAGCGGGTTCACATCCGAGGCAGCATATTTTTACACAAGCTTTTATACGTTACATTCAAGGAGGTATTCACCAAAATATTCTGAGCCAATAGAATACATCCCTCATTTGGATTCGTGTCTGGTAACACATACTCAGTTCGGCTTTCTCTGGGAAGTTACAAAATACATGCTTTTGGAAACATTTTCAAGCATAAGCAAATTCACAGAAGCGAGATGGCTTTTAGTTACATTGATTCGCTTCTCACATATGTATAAGGCTATATGAATTTGATAAATAAATAAATAGGTTCACTGAGGCCAGCTGCAAACATGACTTTATCCAGGAATTGAAATGGAGCCAAAAATCCTTTCCTTCCTTCCTTCCTTCCTTCCTTCCTTCCTTCCTTCCTTCCTTCCTTCCTTCCTTCCTTCCTTCCTTCCTTCCTTCCTTCCCAATTGTTTCAAATACAGAAAAGAAAGGCCAGTTATAAAAGGGACCATTGTTAAATATCTCTAAATCCTTTCACTTTTTCCCAGTTTAACAAATTAGGATTACAATCTAAATCTCCGGAAAATTGCAAGACCTGGAAATGCAGAGTCCTGGAGAACTGGAGATGTGCCAAAGGATGAGGAACAATAAAAGCGACAAATTTCTTACTTTGAAGAAAACAGGATCCTGGTAATTCTTGACCTTTAAGCCAAATTTCAATCCCAGGAAAGATGTTCCAGCAGATAATGAAACAGAACATTTGTAAGGATACTGAAGACAATGTCCTGACTTCAAATACTCAGTCTCACTCGGCCAAAAACAAATCACGGCGATAATTTTTGCTCCTTTGATTCTAGTGGACAAGGGTGTATTTGATTTCAACAAAGGTTTTGACAAAGTTCCAAATGACATTTTCCTTAACAAACTATTAAAGAATATTTTGGATCACATTATAGTAAGCTGGGTTCACAACACTTACAGAATCAACACAAATCATTTTACATCAAGTTGGAGTCCAGTAAGCTATTCTAAGGGTTTTATGGGAATTAGTCTTGCAGCCAATATCATTCAATATTTTTATTAATAATCAGATGGATGGTCTATTTATATGTTGCAGCAGATGATGAAAACCTGGGAGGTTTGGCCAACACATATGACAGAATGAGATTGCAGCCCAAACTAGGACTGAGAGAAGCAAGGAAGACTTGGATGTGCTCTTTGACAGTAAGTTGGGTTTATAAAAGAAAAGTGAAGTCATCATTCCTCACTACTTGTTTGCGTAGGTACAGTAGAAACAGAGGAGCTCTGGGTCATCCCCCTCTCTACAGAGTCCCAGCTGTTCATAAACAAGAAAGTCCAGTTGTCTCTTACGATATGGAATAGAATATAAAAATGAGCATGAACCTGAATTTGCCTCTGTATGAAGAAATGTAACCCAGGATTATGCTGCTTTCAAAAAAGATGTTTTATTTGTATTTCTTTTCTTTTTGTGAAAACCCAAATAAAATTTACAAAAAATAATAATAATAATTTCCTCAAATGCAACAAATCCTCAGGAGGTTCAGGATGAACTTTAGCAATATGTCTGCTGTATAATGTGCAGCATAAAGTAGATAATATTGTGAATGGGGGAACTGCAGAAGGTGGCTTCATGTCCCCTTTGCATACCTATAGGCTTTGTGGCTGCCTATTTGATACAGCTTTTATCAACGTTCCAATGAAACTCCCCATTTCATTCAGCACTCAGAAACAAAGTTCTTCCAAGTAAAAAATTATTTTTCCCCTTCCCAATAGAAATTCAAAGGTCCATCCCCTGCACCCACCAGTCCATCACATGGCCCAATCAACCATTGTCCCAACTGGAGACATCCCTCCAATCACTCCCCTCCAGGTGCAGGGCAACATGTCCTTGACTCTCTGAGAAAAGAATGTTGTTGAGTAATCTTCCACCTTTCTGGGAAATCCCCCCTCTCAAATTCCCAGGCACTAAATGTGGCAGCTTCGAAGCTTCTCAATAAAATGTAGCTTCCAAGGCTGACAGCTTTTTAAAAAAGAACTAGGCCCTTCCTGACCACTCAATGTTTGCAGGTCCCTCCTGCCTCTTCTCCTTTTGACAATTGTCTGCCAACCTCGTGAGCTGTCGATGTCTGCCAACCTCGATTGTCTGCCAACCTCGATGTCGTGAGCTGAGCTCCTGGGCACCTTCAGGCTCTCCAGGTGAGCAGCCCTCACTGTTCAGGACTGCCACAGTAAGAGCTGCCCAATTCAGGGATTACCAGAGCAGTGAAGGAAGGGAGAGGCCAAAGGTGGCTTTGCAGTTGGTCAGCTGCTGAAACCAGAAGGATGTAAGCTTCCTGCTGTGCCCAAAAGCCTTCGTGAGACCTTAAGCTCCTTTGGAGTCATTTCTTACGTCAACAAGGGGGGAAAATCATTAAAGGCATGAGAACCTTTTGCTTTAACTAATGTGTGTTTTTAAATTAAATTTCAAACCAATTTTTAGGGTTTTAGAGTCTCCACTGCTGATTCTGGGAACTTTTGGAAGTTAAACCTCTTGGGGTCAACTTTTTAGCACAACATGTTGTTTTGCACATTATGGGTCTAAGCTCATTAAAAACAAGAAAAATCTAACACTGTCCCAATGGGAATAGCAAAGTCAACCCCAAATCCAGCCTCCAGCATTCCCTTTGAACAAGAAATCCTGGTTGCTTAAAAATGAAAATGGGAGGTGGCTGCAGGCCAAGGATCTGTTGAGGAAGGAGACTGCCTGCCCAGGGAAGAGAAGGAGGTCGCGGGGCAGTCCAGAGCATCCTAGCAATGCGGTGGGAGAGGATGGCCAGCAACAGCATCGCCTCCTGGGCCCTTCAGCAGCCAAGGGCCAGGCACATCCTGTGGCCTCCTGTGGAGACCAAGACAGCTGTCTGCTCCTTCTTTCCAATCTCTTTGGATCCTGCCCTCCACACCCCCCCCCCAGAGCTTCTCCTCTGGCTCTTGACTGGCTTCCCACTGCAAGGGCCTGGCGACCCCAACCTTAGAATCCACCCCAGATCTCAACTTCGTGCCCCACTATGACGTCAGCAGCTCCTTCAGGGTCAGAGCGAAGGCTGGCCAGACAGCCGGTTTGTGGAGGGAGCCTTTGTTTCTCCCCTTTGCATTCTTTTAAAGGACCATATCTTGTCCTATCTTTAGAGCCAGAGCAAAATATCTGCTGGGCTCCCTGGCATTGATGTCCAAATGGGATGCTGATGATGTTCAAGGTTTTTGCTTGGCAAAGATCCTAGAAATTCTTGGACAAGACTGCTTTCTTTAATCAAGAGTTGGGGAATGGGATGAAGGGCTGGGAGGGGGAATAAAAACATTGGCTCATCTGGCTGATATCTTTGATCTCCTGTTGGAAGAATTATCCTTCTGGGTTCAGTTCCAAGTGGGAAAAAAGACACTGGGAACATGGAGGCTGTTTGGAAAGATGGTGTAATGGTGGATGAGCACCACATGCCTTGGGTGAAGAAAGAAAAGGCTGAGATGCTGAAAGTGCCTGGGTTCTATACCCTCTGTTGGAATTTGAATTTGAGCCTGTATTCTGATTGGTTGTCAGACTCCCATGGGGCCATGCAGGGGCAACTTTGTAGGCTGTCCTGAGTCCCAGGCTTGGTTGAGCCTTGCTGGATGATGATGTAATGAAAGGGCTTTGGGTAATTCCTGTTATAGCTTTACCTGGAGTAGATCTTTGTTATGTAAAATAGGCTGGACCAGACCAGAGTAATGGCCCATTAGCAAAGGGTGTGTGTGTGAGCTTCTGCTTCTGAGGTGAGTTTCTGCTTCTGAGTTTCTACTCTTTTTAGGGGAAATATTCTGCCTAATATTTAATACTTAATATATTTAATAATATTTAATATTTCCTAGGATATTTCATTTTTCTAGGAGAGGGGTGGGTTTTAACTTCCAACACTACTGAGAAAGGGGCTCAGGGTAAAGTGGGCTACTCAGCTCCAAGGTGAACTCAAGCAACATCTTTCCCTCATTGCACAATGTTGGTGCAGCCATGTAATTGTTAACCCAGGGTAGAACTCAGTTCTCCCTATAGAAACATCAGTTTGCCTCCTGATAGCTCTTTTCAGCAACATAAGTCTTTCTTCATGGGTGTGTGGGTGTGGGTGTGTGTCATAATACAAGGGTGCAGCGGCACAAGATTAATGGCTTCTATAAGAGCTTTGCCCCAAGGGTACAACAACTCCTGCCTAATCTGGACTGTGGAGCTCCACAAATCTCAGGAGGACCTTGGATTCATCATTCCAGCTTCATCATCACAGTCTCACTCCCCCTCCTGGAATCTCTTCTCATGGAGTCTGTTATGTCGCAGGAATGAGACTCAGGACACCAGCATGATTCCAATTTGTTTTTACTTCCATCTAGGAGTCAACACGAAAAAACCACGGCAGCCCTTCTTATACTCAGGCTGCTCGCGGTTGTGGCCTGTGACGGCTCTTCGAATTTCCGCTGCCACGGACCGACCAATTACAGGTAAGTATGTTAATACATAACAGAGACGACTGCTTGTAGCAACACGGGCTGCATATAATTAACTCCAAAGAACTTCCAAGTTCTAATTAGTAACATTTATTAGGAAGAAGATTCAGTGAACAGCACAAGAACTCTGGCAAATACTCTTGTTTTCCAGTGAGAATCTAGTCATAAGCAGACTAGGGGTGCTGTCTGGCCCCATTGGGACACTGTCATTCTGGTGGGATGGGGCGAGGCTTAGGGCATGGGTGGGGCCTTGGCTTTTTTATGACTTCCAGAATTCCTGAGCCAGCATGGAAGAAGAATTCTGGGAGTTGAAGTCCACAAGTCATTAAAGGGCCAAGGTTCCCCCAACCTCTGACTTAGGGGGATCTCTGCCTGGGGTTTCTGTTTCTATTTCTTGCTTTGCTATCACTTTTGGGATCTTGGGAGGGGGAAAGGAATGTGCCTTGAGCAGCTGCCCTATCTCCTCTCTGGAGGAGAGCAGCAGCATCTATCACCTTACTGGACTGAGTTTCTCCTAACATCTTCACTCACTGGGCTTGGCTCCATGATGTATTGGACATTGGGACCGGCTCTGTCTGTAACGGTTTAATCCAGGGCTCTTCAAACTTGGCAAGTTTAAGACTTGTGGACTTCAACTCCCAGAATTCCTCCTCCAGTCATATTAGGTCAGGAATTCTGGGAGTTGAAGTCCACAAGTCTTAAACTTGCCAAGTTTGAAGGCCCTTGTTTTAATCTAATGTGCCAAGCGGGAAAAGTTACTTCCTGCCTTGATCTCTTGATGTCACAATCTTCCAATAAAAGTTTCCTTTTCAAATGGATTTTGTTTCAAGAGTTCTGCTTTCTGGAGAAGACTGGCCAGGCAGGACCTTACAAGTGCCAAGGGCTGGGTTCTCCCTCCGTGCGAAGGAGAGGTTATCTCTTTTGCGAAGGAAGGCACCTTGTGGTCATCCTGGGGAATGGCTGCTGAACTTCCTGTCCATGCAATGCCCAGCAGCTGCCATGGTGTGCCCGCTGCCTGCGTTGGGTGGATCTCTCAGGACTTGCAGCTGGCTCAGGTGGTTTTTGAGCATTCAGGAACAGATGGGGTTTAGCTAAGGAGCACCTATCTGAGCCTAGCTACTTTGTGGAAATAGATTGGGAAAGGGGCACCTGGCTAGGGATTAGTGGGAATTTCACCATAGATTTGATGGTGAAAGAATCTGGATGTTTCATGCCAGCAAATCCATCATACTAGGATGGATTTTAGTTGCAATTAAGTCTGACTAGCATTGATTTTGTCTAGGAAAAAGTCCACACAGGGGTAGATGAATGACGTGATTGTGAGATCTCCATTCTTGTCCTTGAAACAACAGTTCTTGACCATCAGGATGACCAGAGGGTGAAGGTCCACCCCTTTCTGGAGAGCACTCATGTCCTTGCTGATCAAAAGCTGACCAAGCTGACCAAAGGCAATTGTCCTTGCTGCCAACTGGTAGGTTTTGTGAGGCACTGATGATTGGCATCTTTGGAAGACTGCTATCCCATCACCTCTCGTCCCTCTTTTCACTGGACATAGCTAATCCCCTCAACTGTTCTTCATATGTGTTGGCCTCCAGGCCCCTAATCATCTTTGTTCCTCATCTCTGCACTCTTTCCAGAGTCTCAACATCTTTTTTGTATCATGGTGAACTGAACTCAATGCAGTAGTTCAAACCTGCAATACTGCATCCAGTTCTGGTCACCAAAGTACAAAACAGACACTGAAATTCTACAAAGAAGAAAAGAGTAACAAAATTGATTAAGAAGCTGGAAGCTAAAATATGACTGAACAGTTACAGTAACTGTGTACCGTATGTCTAAATAAGAAAAGGATTAGGAGTGACGTGATAGCAGCGTTCCAGTATTTGAAGGGCTGCTACAAGGAAGAAGGGGTCAACCTATTCCCCAAAATACCTCAGGGCAGGATAAGCAGTAATGGATGGAAATTGATCAAGGAGAGAGCCAACCTAAAACTAAGCAGAAACTTCCTGATAGTGAGAACAATTCATCAGTGGAACGGCTTGCCACCAGAAGTTGTGGGTGCTCCAACACTGGAGGTTTTTAAGAAAAGACTGGACAGCCATTTGTCCAGAATGACAGAGGCCTTCTACTGCTTGTGCAACTGGAAGACTCCCGAGGGCCTTTCCAACTCTGTGATTCTGTATTCTGGGAAGAATGGGACAAAAACCCAAGAGAAGGAATTGTCATCTCCTGAGGGTTTGTGGTTTGCTCCCCATCCCAAACCACAAACCATCTCTTTCCCTACTTTCCTCATTCTAGGAAGAATGAAATATTTGTTTACATTGTAAAACCAGCTTGCAATAATCTGAATGCAGCCTGGTCTTTTTCAGCTGCTGTCTGCAAGGATGGGGGGAGGTGAAAGGGGTCTGCAAAGGATTACTATAGAGCTCCCTGAGACCATCCAGACAGCTGCCTTCTGCAATGTCGCCCCAATCATACTCAGAGTTTATTTGCTCTGTGCCAGCAGCAAAGCTCGAATCCATCGCAGTAATGAGGCCAGCAAGATAAAGCTTTGGCGAGAGTCCTGCTGAGGAAAGCAATTGCTGGTTTTGCAGAGAGTTACAGAAATCCCTCATCCTCTCCCTAACATGGGCTGGTGCAGAGCTGCTAGTGCAGTCCTGGTGCAGAGGGCAGGAGGGGCTGCCCAGTGAAGCAGGAGGATCATAGATCACCACCTGTGGGGGACGGAGGCAATTCGAAACACCCAGCTGGCCACCTCTGTTAGCCCCCTCCCTTCCCTGTCAGACCCACCTAATTGCAATCCACTCAAAAAACATAACACTCCCCATTTTTTCCCTCCCTCACACATAGACCAGGGAAATGCCAAAAAGACCTGAAATATCACCTCACCAGTGCAGGTTCATGCGTCACCCTGGCCCAAGTTTAAAGCTCTCCTAAAACAGCAGCCAGGCAGGGCCACTCCAAGGGTGGCGAGAGGGCAAATCGCACAGGACAACCCGTTTTGCTGATGGGACTTGGACCATGCCAGGACCTGCCAGGTGGCCAGAAGCAACCGAGAGAGACGGTTACCAGCCCCGAGTCCCAAAGGGTTCCTGAAAGACACACCCAGCACCTGGAATCACACTGGGAAGCCAGCTGGCACACAGGATGGGTGCCCAACTGCCCCCAATGCATTGCAGTCATCCAAACAAGAGCCGAATGGCCGTGAGAAGATCATACATAAGTAAGTAAGTAGGTAAATATTCAGCTTCTCCTTCATCAAGATTTGTTTTGTAAATGATCAGACAAATGTGTGAAGATGTGAAACAAAGGCATGGATGGGGGCAAAAATTGGGAGAACTGACCGGTGCAAGTTGCAGCCTCTCTGGGCCTTTCGCAAGGGCACTTAAGCATCAAATGCAAGAAGGCTGGAAGGAAGCCACCTCTTCAGTTTGGTGTCAAATTAGTTATGGATGCATCATGTTCTGGCTAAAAATGTCCTGGGGTTGACCAAACAAGGGCATGTTTGTGAATAAGGAAATGGTTTTGTCCTGAGACATCAATACACTTAGAATGTTTTTTTTTCCCAATAACAATGTTTTGAGCAGAATAAAGAAATTGAGAGGGTAAGATGGGCTGTGTGAGAGTTCATTTGCTAAGGAATTGGGAAGGAAGGAAGGAAGGAAGGAAGGGAGGGAGGGAGGGAGGGAGGGAGGGAGGGAGGGAGGGAGGGAGGGAGGAAGGAAGGAAGGAAGGAAGGAAGTTCTTATGTGCAATCAATACATTACCTTCTAGCCAGGTCATCAGTATGAATCTCTAGCTGCATTGGGAGAAATATCCAAGCCATAGGGTACTTTCCCAAAGCACCTGGGGGACGCCAAGACTCCTCCCCCCTTGCCACACCTTAAGGTGACCAATTGGTGCTGCTTTTCCACCTGATGCTGAGTGGGAAGTGAATCTTCCTACTGTTGCCTTGAAAAGGTCCATATCAAAACTGCCCCTCACTGATCTCCAGAGGCAAGGAGGTGACCATGGAGAAGGCATCCACAGGTGGGTGTAGGAGCAGCTTGAGAAGTGGGAGAGGGGGCAGGAAGTGTTGGGAAAAGGGTGAAATGGGCTCCTCCATGACTCACTGAGAGAGGGAAGGAGGAAAAACATAGGCAGACTTACTTGCAAGATTTTCTTACTGGAACCTTTCTCAATAAAGTTGAGTTCAAGTCTACCTTTTAGGGATGACAGCAATCGATGTCAACATGTTTTTATGCTGCCTCAAGGACCAAGGAATACTCACCTTCTAGGCCTAGAAGAAGAGCCCAGAAGAGTAAGTGAGGGGGTTTAAACCAGTAAGCTACTGTTCTGTATTCTGTATTCTGTGGTGGATTGGTCTTCTGTACAGATCCAGAGAGATAAACTCAACAAGGCATCCATAACAAAGTACATTTATTGGTTCATCGGGTATCCTCATAACTCACGTTTGTGATGAAGTTCTTCTTTAATGACCAATCCTTTGCATATCTGTCTTGTAGGTAAAAAGATGATTATCTGCTATCCTTTTTCTCTCATCTCGTGGCGAGAGAAGTAGAACAGTTACCACGAGTCCGTGAGTTCAGCCAAAATAAAACTCCTCCTACCAATCGAGGGTCAATTTAGTGACCAATCAGGATTCCACAATGTGGTCACGTGATATGGACTACATTTCCCAGGATACCATAACTACATTTACTATGATGTATTCCCTTAAGGGGACAGCTCACAACGGCTGCCTAACTATCCAAATCCCATTAACTCTAAACTGTCTGGACAGCACAGCTACAACTGCCTTCTCCACAGCTTGCCAATTGCATTATCAGTGAGATACAACGATCTGCACTGGTCTGAAGTTAAAATCCAAATAAATTTGCTTCCCTGGAATTGGAATACAAAGGTGAAGTGGACCTTGGCAGCCTTCCAGTCCAGCCCCCTGCTTAAGTGTTACCAAAACATCAGAATACCATCACACAAATGGCTGTGGAACCTCTTTGTAAAAGCCCGCAGGGATGGAACACCCACATCTTTCAGAGGGAAGCTGACACACTGATTAATTGTTCTGACTGTCAGGAAATTTTTCCTTAGTTCTATGTTGGATCTCTCCTGGATAAATTTCCATCCGTTACTTCTTGTCCTGCCCTCAGGTGCTTTGGAGAATAGCTTGACTCCCTCTTTGCTGTGACAGCCTCTCAAACACTGGAAGATGCTATCATGTCTCAATCTCCCTCCCCACCCCCGAACTACTGTAGTATAGAGATGGGGGGCCTTCCACATCAAACATGTGCCTATTGAAATAGATGCGGAACCTTCATGCTCTCCTTCCATCCGTCAGACAACCATGATCCGGATGACAGAATCCCCATTGTCAAACAAAAAGGAATCAGATCCTTTTTGGAAGGATTTATGAGAAACAGATCTATAAGAAAAAAACTGGATGGATTAAAAAGAATGTGAAGATGAATTTAGTAAAACCAAATAGAATAATATTTAATAATACCATGTTTCTCATATAATAAGGCCGGGTCTTTTTTTTTTTGAGCCCCCCAAAAATGGCTAGGCTGTCTTTTCGGGGGTGACTTAATTCCCCCCCCCCATGCATCTTTGGGCGGGCGGGCGGTGATGGCTTGGATGTTGACCTCGGCGTTGGTGGGGCACTTCATTTCGGGGTCAACGCAGGCAGCACCATATCCAGGTGTGTAACAAAAGTACTTCCTAACGGCAAGGCCCCACCACCATTCCCCCCATTTCGCATGTTTTAA
The DNA here is from genome assembly GCA_033807585.1 of Hydrophis major. Lineage (NCBI taxonomy): Eukaryota > Metazoa > Chordata > Lepidosauria > Squamata > Elapidae > Hydrophis > Hydrophis major. The sequence continues at coordinate 13,031,364 of CM066339.1, forward strand.
TATAGGCCTTAATTTGGGGGGAGGGGCTTAATTTCATTTCATGCCTATAAAACATGCTGGGACTTCCTATTGGGGGAGGCCGTATTGTTGGAGAAACGGGGTATTAATAAAATAACAGCAGAAATGATTAAAAATTGAGTGAAAAGAATTAAAATTGGAATTTCCTGGAAATGATCAACAGCATGGCTTTTGGCTCAAATATCTGACTGGCTTACATCCAATTAATAGCTAAACATCAATGAAGTATTCATAAAAGAGATAGCAACTGGATAAGAACTGGCAAATCTTATCTGTTTCAAAAGGATCCAAGAGGGACAATACCAGGAAACGATAGGCCGATAGCATTATTGTCTAGAAGGTTTAAATTAATCACAGGCGTAATAGCAGACAACATCCAAGATTATTTAGAAGGAAAAAAAGGGGGGGGGCAGATTTTAAGCAATTCACTCTTGAGAGGCATAAAAGCTTTGTTTACCAGACCTTTGGCCTCTCTATGAGCCCATCTCCCAGGTGAGAACAAAAACTAACAAATCTCCTTGTATCTGCTGATCACAAGCCATTCTCACGTAGTTCTGAAATCAACACTCATGCCACACAAAGGTAGGGTAGATTAAGTTGGAGGTGGGTTTTTCTGCCGGATTCAAAGCCCTCTTGAAAGCCAAATTGTAACACTGGCAGAAGGTTTTCAGAATCATCATTCATACTGATGTCCAGCATGTGACTTACAGCTGATACTGAAGACTGATAAATATATGGTTTTGGGGTTCAGCTTTCTCTCACCTTTGTTGAGGTGAGACAATTGAAGTAAGAAATAAACTGAAATATTATTATCCTTCTCCCCAACTTTAGGAACACGCGTGGTGCAGCCAATCAACAACAACAAACAAAGCAGAATTGCAGGCTGCCTTTCCTGACTGGTGTTATGTCCTCATTCCAGGGTCCCACATCTAAATCTAACGTGACAATGGCTTGTTCATCCCTGACAACGCCCGGTCATGTTCTTCCTAAACTGCTGCAGGAATTGAACTGAGGTGCTTCTGCCATGAATGAGATGCAACCATGCAGCAGAAAAGTGCTGAACTTTTGGAATGGGTTGCAGCGATCAATTGCTTGCATGCCATCCTCCTAGCCTCCCTCTTCCTACTTTGAAATAGTATTTCCACTGGGGGTTTGGATGCAGAAAGCTCTGCAGAAGGAAGCAGGATGGATCTTCTCCTCCTGCTTGGGAGACATTGATAAGGGCTCCTTTGTCACTGGCAGCCACAGAACGCTCCTCATTGGCAAGCTTGAATCGGTGGGGTGACTTTCCAAGGGAATGGCTCCAAAGGGAATCTGGAAGGGAGGAAAGAGCAGTGACTCATGTTCTGATCAGGAAGAGATGATCATGCTGATCCATCAGTCCTTCTGCTGCCTGACAGAATGGTCTTGCCTGATATAATTATATAATAATAATTATATAATTCTGACATGGTACAGGAGGTTGGACTGAACGATCTCCAGGATTCCTCCCAACTCTTTGTTCTGTTGTTATTTTCTCTCATCTATGTCTCGTCTACATCTAACACAAGGAAGGATCTTCCTTGCTTGATAAACCTGGGAGTTCTGGGGTTTAAAAAGCCTTTGCTACGGTGACATCTTCTTGATTATTCTGAGCTCATCGAAGTTGCTGGATATTTCACAAGGTTTTTGATGCAGCGTGTTGATGTACCTCTGCAGCCCCACATGCTAATGTGAGGAAACCTTTCTCTGCTCTCTGGGTTGATGAACCAGCAGGGTTCTTGATGAGTCAGTGAGGTGGCCCTCTCAAGGCTGAGCAGCTTATCTTTCCCAGCAGGGCTTCTTCTAGCTTCTTATCTCCCACTGGTGTCAGCTGCAGGTTGAGAGACCCTTTTCAATGCTGAATTTGCTGCCTTCTTGGAACAGGAGCAAGCCAAGGCATCCCTGTAAGGGAAAGGTTGAACGGGAAAATTCTCAAAGCCCCTTTTGTGGAAATATTGAAAAAGAAGGTGCACCAGGATGGTAAATTGGTGGAAGGTCATCAGAATAACTGGGTTGGAAGAGACCTGTGAGGTCTTCTAGTCAACCCCCCTGCACAAGCAGGAGACCAGATACCATTCTGGACAAAGGGTCGCCCAAACTCTGCTCAAAACCCTCCAGTGATGAAGCCCCTTCAGCTTCTGGAGGGAAGCCATTCATTCCACTGGCCAATTATTCCCACTGTCAGGAAATTTCTTCTTAATTCTTGGTTGCTTCTCTCTTTGATCGGTTTCCATTTATTGCTTCCTGTCCTGCCTTCAGGTGCTTTGGAGAATAGCTTGACTGCCTCTTCTTTGGGGCAGCCCCTCAGATAGTAGAAGATGCTATCCTGTCTCCCCTAGTCCTTCTTTTCATTAAACTAGACATACCTGCAACTGTTCTTCGTATGTTTTCGCCTCCAGTCCCCTAATCCAACGACTTTTGCTGGTGATCTGCTGGGAAGAGCTTCATTATGAAAGAAATAAATATGCTGCAGAGAACAACGCAAAACCTGAGAGAGGGTGGGAAGATGGGTTGCTAGTTTCTCCACCACGTGGCCTGCTAGCCAAATTGGCTTAGGTAGCAAAGCATTCTTGGTCAAGAAATTGTCCAGTGCTGTGCAGGAGGGGGCTCATCCTGAGATCATCCGGGCAGCTGGTTCTCTGCTCTGCCTAGTCGCCTATGTCGGAGCGGAGTTGGAGGGGCTACCACAATATTGTTAACAATCTTGCTAACATCCTGTAACAATATTTGTCTGTTCCTCAGAAATTGCCATTAATCTCTAGAAGACTGTTATGACTGAGAGGTAAATATTAACAGGAATTGGCAGCAGAAGCTCCAGTTTGTTGAGCAGAACAGAAGTGCAGGGTGCGCACAGAGGCTCTGGGAGGGCGAAAAATGGGCCTCCCGGAAGTTTGGAAAGGCCGGAAACGGCCCGTTTTTTGGCTTCTAGAGAGCCTCTGGAGCCTAGAGAGGCCATTTTTGTCCTCCCAGAGGCTCAAGGAAAGCCTCCGGAGCCCAGGCAGGGCAAAAAAAGCCACCACCCCCCCAGGTGCAGGAGGCCAACTAGGCCACGCCCACTCAGCAACCTGGCAGAGAACCCATTGCTAGGAAGCCCTGCCCTGCCTAAGCAGGCCCTGCAGAAGAGGCAGGGGAGGGACGGGAGAATTTTTAGCCGTTCTGCCCTAAAGCTACCTGGCATTTTTCAGCTCCTCATTAGCGCTTAAGGAAGGAGAAGGCCGAGCCTCAACGAAGGCCGGCCAGTTTTGGAGTTCGCCGGCCGGCCCTGCGTGGGGCTGGGAAAGAGCCGCCAAGATCCAGGGAACCAGCGAGCAGCCCAGCCGAAACACAGCAGAGCCGCCAGACCGCCCACCGCCCCGAACAGGCAGCCAAGCATCGCAATCCGCACGTCTTGCGCGGAGGTGCCCGGAAGAGGCTCTTTGCGCCTCAGCGGGGCTGACCGCCTGAGAACGACCCAGCCCTGCTGGCCTCCGTTGGGGGCTTTTTAAAGCCATTTATGTGTCCCGCTGAGCCACCCGGGGACTTGTGGCAGCCACGGAGGGAGGTTTCCCCTCAGAGGCTTCTTCCCCCTCGCCTGGCCCCGGGGCTCTTCAGGGAAGAGGGTCGCCGGCAGAGACGGGCCAGGGGGCGGCTGAGGCCGCTTCTCCGACCAAGTAGGACATTCTCCCCGCCCCGCCCCCCCCGTCTACTTTCGAGAAACTCCAACGCCTTTTGCTTTTGGTTCCCGGGAAGGGAGGCGCTCCGCCAAGCGTGCGCGGAGCCCTCGAAGTCCGGCCTTGGAAGCAACACGGAGGGCTGCAGCCCTGCGCCCGCTCGCCCAACGGCCGCCGGCAGGGGAAGGGCCGGGGCGCGGTTCGAGGGGGCGGGACGGCTGCGCGGGCCTGCCCGGCCCTCCACCCCGCCCAGCCCCTCGAAGGGCAGCCCGGTCCGGGAGCTGCTTCCCAGGGCCCGTCGTCGGGGGAGGAGAACAGAGCGCGCGCGGGGCCAAGGCGGCGGGATGGGGCTGTCGAGTCGGGCGGCCTGCTGCGCGGGGCTGCTGCTGCTGACGGCCGTCCTGGCGGCGGGCGCGGGGCTGCTGCTGCTGCTCTACCTCGGCCGGCCCAGGTGCGACCCTCCCCGCTATTGGCACGCGGCAGTCGCCGCGGACACCCGCAGGTGCTCGGAAGTCGGCAGGTAGGCGAAGAGGCAGTCAAAACAGAGACGGGCGGGACGCGCCGTCGGGGACCGCGAGCGGCGGCTTGGGGGGCGATGGAGGGGGGCGCTGCTGCGGACGGAGCCGGCCAATCGACGGGCTCTTTTCGGCGCTGCTCGAGCGCTTCGCGAGCCGAGAACCGAGCAGGGAAGGAGGCGAGCTGCTCCATCGGCCGGCCGGCCGGCCGTTTTCCGCGCCTCGCCTAAACTCCGCTCCCGGGCAGGCAGAGAGGCGCCCGGGGAGCTCGACGCCGCTTCAGAGCTGCTCGCTTTTGATCCAGGGAAAGCCCCCGGGGGCCTCCAGCGCTCCCGCCGGCCCCATTGTGAGGCAGCTCCTGGGGCCGGTCCCGTTTCATCGTCGGTTTTCATTGGACATGCGGAGGCTCAGGGCTTGAAATAGCAACCATATCAAACTTGTAGATAAATCTCAACTACTTGTTGAAACGTTTCCCAGAGCACGCCGCGCACTGTACAGTAGCGAGGTTATTTGCTGTCATCTCGGCAATCAGTTCTTAACTTTTAAAACTTAGCTGCGCTCATTCATCCCGCTTCCTCCTGGCAATTTCTTTCCTCGGTTTTTATCTCAACGTAGCCTTAAAATGCAGGCAGTTATGATTTCCACACAAACTGGGTTTATGTAAGATGTGGAACCAGATCCTGGGTTGCTTGCTTCCTAGAAAAGAATTCAAGAAAAAAAATTCCTATAAAAGAATTCCCTCCCCCCTCCCCCCCCCAAAAAAGCCTTTCTAACTAAACTCTTAGGCTTCACTTTGGATATGGGTTTCAGTTCTGTTGCATTTTTTTTCTTGCAAGACCAGGAGGATCCTTAGAGACCTCTGTTGTCATAATCTTTCTACTCTGATGGCCTTGTCAAATATAACCATAATTAGGATGGCCCCGTGGTTAGTTATCGGGATGTCATGTACTGTGTGTGAATGGGTCATAGCTCAGTTGGGCAGATTAATTAACTTCAGCGAGACTGTGTTACCTGAAAGGTAACATTGAGCAAACAAGTTTCAAAGTGGCCGTTGAAGAGAAGGGAGATTTGGGGTCCTTCAAAATGGACCCCATAAAGCTACTGTAATCTTCAAAGGGCCTCCAACAACAATCTCTCTGGGTTTGCATATTGGTTCACTCATCACACAGAAAAGCAGAATAACAGGGTTGGGAGGGACATTGGAGATCATCTAGTCCAAACCCCTGCTCAAGCAGGAAAACCTATCCCATTTCAGACAAATGACTGTCCAGTCTCTTCGTAAAAGCCTCCAGTGATGGAGCCCCATTCACAGTTTCTGAAGGCAAGCTGTTCCACCAGCTATTTGTTCCCACTGTCAGGAATGGTTTCCTTAATCCTGTTTCTTTTCTCCTTGGTTAGTTTCCATCCATTGCTTCTCGTCCTGCCTTCTGGTGCTTTGGAAAATAAGTTGACCCCCCTCTTCTTTGGGGCAGCCCCACTGATATTGCAGTACTGCTATCGTGTCACTCCTAGTCCTTCTTTTCACAAGACTAAATATACCCAATTCCTGAAACTGTTCTTCATATGTTTTCCAGCCCGCTAATAATCTTTGTTGCTCTTCTCTGCAGTCTTTCCGGAGTCTCAACTTCTTTTTTATAACATGATGACCAAACTGGATACAGTATTCCAAGTGTGGTCTTACCAAAGTATTATAAAGTGGTACTGACACTTCACGGGATCTTGATTCTATCCCTTTGTTAATGCAGCCTAAGATTTCACAAGCTTTTTTAGCTGCTGTCACACACTGCTGGCTCATATTTAAGTGACTGTCCACTAAGACTCCAAGATCCCTCTTACTGCTATTAAGCCAAGTTTCACCTAATCTGTACCTGTGTATTTGGTTTTTCTTTCCTAAGTGTAAAACGTTACTTTTTCTCCATTGAATTTCATTTTGCTAGATAGGGCCTGGTATTCTGTTTTGATCCATCTGGATCTTGAGTCTATCTTCTGGGGTGTTGGCTATTCTTGCTAGCTTGTTCTTATCTGCAAATTTGATGAGTTCCCCTGCTGTTCCCTCATCTAAGTCATTTATGAAGATATTGAAATGTATTGAGTCTAAAACAGAACCTTGCGATACTCAGTTCTTACTTCCCTCCATGTAGATGTAGTTTCATTAGAACTACTTGTTGAGTACAGTTTGTCAGCCAGTTATAAATTCATCCAGTGGTGATGCTGTCTATCCCACAATTTTCTAGCTTATGAAGAAGTAGGTTTGGTCTACTTTGATAAATGCCTTACTGAAGTCTAAGTACACTATGTTCACAGCATTTATCTGGCCTACTAAGTTAGTCTCTTTGTCAAAGAATGGAATAAGATTTGTTTGGTATGATGTTTTTGATAAATCCATGTTGGTTTCTGGTTATAACGTTGCTTGCTTCAAGGTATTCATGCAAAATTATAAATTACACCTGCTTTAATATAATTGTTATTAAAGACATGAATTGCAGTAAAAAAACGAATACAGATTAAACTCAAAAAGAAAAACAAAAAGAGAATAAAAAGTGCAAACAAAAGAAAAACATTGAAATAAAGCAAAAGAGAAATATATAAAGAAGTGATTTCCAATCTCCATCATAAGTGTAAACAAGTTTGGTAACTCTTCATCCCATAAAGTTATTTTAACCTTGATCAAATAAACCAAAATTATAATTTCTTCATTTCATCTCTGAAAATCTTAATTTTTAATCAAATATTGTCAGGAGATTTGATCTCTCTTCAATTCTTTATCCCATCACATAAATCCTATCCCATTCTTCAAGGCTTCAGAAATCCTTTTTTACAAATCTAATGAAAAGATATTATCCAAGTCATTCTTGTGGTTTGTCATTTGTATTTCCCCTTTAAGTTTGAAAACTTCAGTCAGTCGGCTTCTTTTGTATATCCAAACCCCATCTGGGTCATTCCCTTGGCCAGGCACTTGTTCCACTTTAAATGCCTTCTCTGTCTTGTAATCTACATTGTTTATGATGCTACTATTTCTGTAGAATTATTTTCACATCTGTCATTCCTTCATTAACATCTTTTACACTTAGTCCATCCATAGAAGCAGATATTTACCAATATTGTTGATATTATGGCTACTGGCCTCTGTTCATCTTGGTCCAGAAAAAGCCATGGCTGAGATTTAGCAAAACTCAATTGAGACCTCAGTTGTGACAAACTACTACTCTGAAGACCTGGGCAGCATCTTCTGTAACAGCTCTAAAGACCTTTTAGAATACCTTGTCTGCTGTTCCTCATAGAAGGGCCTTTCCATTCACAGGATTTGAGAGTGTGCAGATGATATATTCTCTCTCTCTCTCTCTCTCTCCCTCCCTCCCTCTCTCTGGTGTTTTTGGAACTCAGTGCCTCGGGTGCCAATGTAAATTCCTTTCCTAGGACTGGCACCCTCAAAGCTTGCCAGATGGCTCTGTTTGGCATCTCTTGGTTCCTATTAGTGTCCATTCTCCCCAATTTCCCATAGCATTATTTCACACGCCCAGCAGCTTCCCTTCCCTTCCCTGGTTATGGCAGTTGTAAGCAAGTTTCAAAGAAAGCAAAAATGAACAGCTGACACTGTCTTTCTATCTGAATAGAATAGAATAGAATAGAATAGAATAGAATAGAATAGAATAGAATAGAATAGAATAGAATTCCTTATTGGCCATATGTGATTGGACACACAAAGAATTTGTCTTTGGCGCAAATGCTCTCAGTGTACATAAAAGGAAAGATACGTTCATCAAGAATCAAGAATCATCAGGTACAACATTTAATGATAGTCATAGGGTACAATAAGCAATCAAATCATACTAGGAAACAATATAAATTGTAAGGATACAAGCCACAAAGTTACAGTCATACAGTCACAAGTAGAAGGGGATGGGTGATAAGGAATGATGAGAAGATTAATAGTAATAGTTGTGCAGACTTTGTAAATAATTGCACAGTGTTGAGGGAATTATTTGTTTAGCAGAGTGAGGGCGTTCGGGGAAAAACTGTCCTTGTGTCTAGTTGTTCTGGTGTGCAGTGCTCCCGAAAGAGGGAGAAGGAAAAGGAGGAGACACCCTGAGATCTCCCCAATGGCTCCAAACAAATCTGGGTTTATCACTTTCATGGTTCATCCTTCCTAAAGAGAGAAGAAACCTAAAGGAAGTCATTGGTGAAGTGGTTAGAAATTCCATCTCCCATGTGATCCTTGATTTTCGATCTTCCTGGGAACAACTGACACAATCTGACCACTCTGTGCAAAGTTCATTGCTTTTAATACTATACTATGCATGAAGAATCTACCATGGTTCTGACTTCTAGCCATGATAGAAACTCCCATCCTCCTTTTCAAACCAGCTGCAATGGAGGCAGCCAATTAAGAATGCCAATAAAAATAATGAAAGGAAAACCTCGGTCATGTTTTTATTCATTATGAGGAGAACATTGACAATAACAAAAATTCAACTCTCATTATCAGCTGTTGATTAAACTGATGCAATGATTACTAATCATGGAGTTTCACCCCGGGCTATAATTAAGTGTCAACCACTTAATGAGGATTTCTATTTTTTGCTTTGATTAAACACACTGGCACTGGACAGTTTCATGATAAAGATGTGCAGAGGGGTCTGTAGATATTTTCAGAGCCCTCTTTTTGATTTGTGCAGCATACAGGTCCTTGATTGAAGGCAGGTTGTTAGCCATTGTTTTTTCTGCAATCCTAATTACTCTCTGAAGTCTGTGTCTGTCTTGTCGGGTTGCAGAGCCAAAGCAGACAATTACAGAGGTGCAGATGATAGACTCAATAATTCCTCTGTAGAACTGGATTAGCAGCTCCTTGGGCAATTTGAGCTTCCTGAGTTGGCGCAGAAAAAACATTCTTTGTTGTGCTTTTTTGATGACGTTTTTGATGTTAGGTGTCCATTTTAGGTCTTGTGATATGACAGAACCTAGAAATTTGAAGGTCTCTATCATTGATACTGTAATCTTCATTTCCAGAGGGTAGGACCTGTATGCTTGGTTTTGTTTAACAAATAACTCATTCAAACGTTCTCTTATTTTCAGGCCATTTCGTCAACTTAAAAGGATCAAATTTGATTGAATGTTATTTGATTGAATGTGATTTCTTCGTAATGTATTTCTTCCGTCTTCAGGACCCGCCTGCAAGTATGCAGGATATCTTTTTCTTCCTCTTTGGTGTGTCCCTAAAAGTTACTTCTGATTTCTAGAGGTGCAAAAAGCCTCTATGCCTTTGGCTTCCAGTTGGTCAATAAAGAATTCTATATAAATCGAATTGTTTTCAGAAAGGAGAACAAACACGCCGTAAACTTTGCAATTCAGGACTTCTGAATTATGTCTGTTCCTCTTCTGTTTTTTAGGCAGCACTAGTGGAAAGACACACAGGGAAAATTTATTACAATCATTGAACTCACTGTCTTCACAAAGTTTGTTCCAACTTTGGGCCAGTGCACCTTACAAGGTTGTTGCTGTGGAGAAAATAGAAGGAGGGAGGTGAATTAGGTATGTTTGCCACCTTTAGTCATTTTAAAAAATAATAAAGGTGAAATACAAATGAAAAAACAAAGAAAGAAATGTTGTATTAGCTGCCTCTTTACCGTATGTTTGCCCAGTGAATTCCCTCTCCAAAAGCTGGTTGCCTTCTATTCCTAGGCTGCAAGTGAAGAACAAGAACAAGCAGGCATTCAATCACCCACTCACAATCAGCAATTATCAACAACTCTCAGGACACATTTCTTGTAACAGCAACTGTGAGCTCTCTCTCTCTTTTCCCACAATAGCTGAGCATGCAATTCCTCAAGATCCATGGCAGTCTAGACATTCTCTCCCTGTCCCTCCTTCCTTCTGATGAATTGTGTTGCAATTGTCCTCTGAGCTCCTCTGTTTGCTTAATCTGAAGACAAGAACACAAGAGTTGGAAGAGAGAACTGCGTGTACTTTGTGAAGTCGTCCTAGAGATGGTCTGCTGTCTTCAGGTGAAGTCCTGCTCTCCACCACAGTTCAATCAGCAGCCATTGGTCACTGGCTTCTGCCTGGTGAAGGGCATCGTTGTGCCTTTCAGGCAGCCAGGTATCTTGCTGCTGTCCATCTGCCTCTGTAGAAGCGCATTTCTCCGGAGAAGCTCTTCTGCTGCCAGTTTTTGATGTTTCATGCTCTGTCCTCTTTATGCCCCACAGGGACATCTTAAAACGTGATGGCTCAGCCGTAGATGCTGCCATTGCAGCCTTGCTCTGCACCTCAGTCCTGAATCCACAGAGCATGGGCCTGGGTGGAGGCATTATTTTCACCATCTATGATGCACCGACAGGTAGGTTCACCCAACCTTGAGGAGAAGTGGCCTCAGGTGGAACCATTAATGTAACAGCATGTACCCCCTCCTCAAAAAGGATGGCCGGTCCCTTCCAGCCTTATGATTCTGTCCTGTGTTCTAAACTTTTGACTACTTTGAATCATGGTTTTCAAGACCCTAAGAAAATTAAGGAAGTGTAAGCTACCAAGGAATGCGGTGGCTCAGCGGCTAAGACACTGTGCTTGTCGATCAGAAAGTTCGGCAGTTCGGCGGTTCGAATCCCTAGCGCCGCGTAACGGAGTGAGCTCCCGTTCCTTGTCCCGGCTTCTACCAACCTAGCAGTTCGAAAGCATGTAAAAAATGCAAGTAGAAAAATAGGGACCCCTTGGGTGGGGAAGTCACAGCGTTCCGTGTGTCTTCAGTATTCCGTGCACCTTCGGTGTTTAGTCCTGCCGGCCATATGACCACGCAGACGTCTTCAGACAGCTTTGGAATGGAGATGAGCAGCGCCCCCTAGAGCTGGAAATGACTCGCACATATGTGCAAGGGGAACCGTTGCCTTTACTTTAAGCTACCAACAAACGAGAGGTGGATTGAACATGGGGTTTGTGAATGAAATAAGAGATTTGAGATTTGAACCTAGGTAAACTTTGTCAGGACAATGCTAGGTGTTATTCATCACCTCCATGGAAGCTGTGGGGAATTTTTCAATGTGTTCTTCTTTGGATTGCAGGAAAAATTGAGGTGCTCAATGCTCGTGAAAGGGCTCCTCAAAACATCACTGAAGGCTTGCTGAAACAGTGTAGAAACAAGTTGCTTCCAGGTAATATAATTCCAGGTATTATGATTCAATAATCCAATGGTTTGTATCAGTGGGGCTGGGGAGAAAATGCGTGTGAGGGAGAGCTGTTCAAAGACCCTGTTCTTGGATCTCTTTGGGAGAATCAGCCTGGTAGACGTTATGTACACCTAGAGATTATCTCATTTCCATTGGAAAAAACATGAAGCTACCTTGGGAAAAGAGGCTCCCAGAGATGGTTTCACCATAGAGGCAGCTTGTGTAAGATGGCATCAGCACACTGATTGGCCTCACTCCCCTCCCCAAGCCATTATAAGTGCCTTTAGTCCAGTGTGGGAATCCAGTTGAGTTTTGCAACCCATGATTAATGGCTTAGCTTTTGTGTGAATTAGACCACTGTGGCTTATTCAGCCATTTTTCATTAAAACAATGCATGGCTTATAGTGTTGCATTGTGCCACTTAGATGCCATAATACTGATAGAATTTCAGATGTCAATCCATCAGAATAGAGCTGAAGGGAACCTTGGAGGTCTTTTAGTCCAATCCCATGATCAAACAGGAGACCCTATACCATTTCAGACAAGTGACTGTCCAGTCTCTTTTTAAATAGCTCAAAGATTTAAAATGTGGGGGAACTTAGCCTCTTTGATCCCAAAGAGGATTCAAAATCCAAGTGTTTCTTAACTTTAACAATTCTGATAAGAGGTGTGGATTCTTGTTATCCAGAATTCCCCAACAAGCCAGCCAGCCAGCCTTAAAATCAGTAAGACACCTGTCTACTCAATCACTCATCCTAGCAAAACCCTTTCAGATGCAAGTATGGCTGATGTTTTTAAGGGCCAGAAGTCAGAAGAGAATGGCTGATGATATGAATACTGTTATTTTGTATCTGCTTAAGTCTACTAGTAATTTTAATACGTTTTTACAAGTCACAAGGGAATGAACCCAAACAATCTAATAGCGAAATTAGGGTGATAATTTGAGAAGAGTCTGCCTTATCCATAATTCTGCCTGTCTTCAGTAGGGTCTCAATGGATAGCTGTTCCTGGAGAACTTCGTGGTTATGAAGAAGCTCACCGGCGCTATGGTAGATTGCCGTGGAAGGATCTTTTTGAACCCACCATCAAGATGCTTGGCCTTGGGATCAGGGTATCAGACATTTTGAGCCAGTTCCTGAAAATCTTAGCGTCGCATTTGAATAATTCATCCTCATGGTGAGATTAAACTTTTAAACAAGGGATTGGCCAATAAGAGGCCGGTATCCTGCTTGGATCCTTTACAGCAGGGGTGTCCAACCTTGGCAACTTTAAGACTTGTGGACTTCAACTCCCAGAATTCCTCAGCAAGCTTTGCTTGCTGAGGAATTCTGGGAGTTGAAGTCCACAAGTCTTAAAGTTGCCAAGGTTGGACACTCCTGCTTTACAGCAATTTTGATAATAACCAGGATGAGAACGTTTCCTACAATCCTTTTGCCACTCTTCTTCACCCCAAAATAATGGTGCAAAATGCTTGTTACTTGGGAGAAGGTTCTTTGAAATATGAATATCTATAAAATTCTGTAGTATGAATCTTCACATTCGGCTTTCAATGAGCCTCAGTTTCTTCTTATACGCATTGATTTCTGTTTTCTGAGTGAAGAGCTGAGTCTCTCATTTTCAGCCACCTTCTTTAATCCTTGACCGTTTTTAAATGCTGTTCCTGTCTTCTAAGCATTCTCAATCTCACCTAATACTGTATGATCTGCAAATTTGATACCCGTCCCCTCCCCTTTTGTATTTTAAATCTTGTGGTGCTGCTTAGTCGTCCCAAAGGTGCTTTTTCAAAAGGCAACTGGACTTTTTTTTTTCTTTGAAGACATTTCACTTCTCATCCAAGAAGCTTCTCTATGCTACCCCTTAGTACAACCCTCCAGTTTGATTAGGAACTATGGATATCTGAGTGTAATAATCAAGTCAACAGTTGACCACGTTTTACTATGTTGCTAATTAAAATGTGGGATACACTGCCAACCGCTTTGCCCAAATAAGGTATATTGTGATGACATTCCTGTTATTCCCCTTATTTGATTTATATAGCTGTCCCCCTCACACAAGTGACTCTGGGGTGGCTTTAAAACACAGCATTAAAACCCACAAACCCACCGCATGTAGCCCCTCCCCTGCCTCCCAAGGATAAGCCAGGACCCCCCTCAGCATCAATGAGAGCCAAGCCACCTGACCTAAATAGTTGCGGGGAGGCGGGGAAATGGGGCAGCCGGATCCTGCAAACACACGGTCCATAAAGTTACTCAGGAAGGCAATTGGATAAAGCTTCACAAATCTCTGCTGACATTTGAGGTAGCATCACTTTGCTTCCAGGTTGTGCTCATTCTGATCATCTCTAGTGACTCCCAGACCTCCATTGTTTTGACTGGGATGTCCTCTCCCTTCCCTTTGAAAAGGGACCTCGGCCTCCCCAGGAAGGATAAGGATAAGCCTGGAAAGGGGAATAGTTTGCCTTGTCTTTCTTATCTCTCTCTCTCTCCCCCCTGCTGTCCCCCAGCTATCTTTATGGAGGCCCAGCATCACCGTTTGCCTGTCGGTCTGGCGTAGCAGCATCTCTCCTTGCCCAGTTGTAGGGATTAGGTGGAGGGCAAACAGATTTAGCCCTTCCCTTCCCTTTCAGGGGTGTGTGTGTGTGTCCGTGTGTGCTTCTACTTGGCATGTGAGGGGGGTGGAAGTGGGGGCGAGCGGCCACCCCAGCCCCACTTTCAGGGAAGGGTCAGTGGGGGGAAGCTGCCCTCCCACCCTTTGGCCATGGGGAGTTTCGGCCACTGCACAACCTTTAACCCCACGCAAATGAAGAAGAGCCGCACCTCAAGGCCCCGTCTGGGAGTGCAGGGAATCCGCCCTCAGCCAGAATGATCCCCAGAAGAAATGAGGTACAGATAGTCCTTGACTTATGACCCGCAATGAAGCCCAAAATTGCCACCACTAAGCGAGACAGCGGGTCAGTGAGTTTTTGCCCCATTTTAACGACCTTTCTTGCCACAATTGTTAAGGGAATCATTGCAGTTGTGAAGTTAGTAACAAGGTTGTTGAGTGAACCTGGCTTCCCCGTTGACTTGGCTTGCCGGAAGGGGCCCCATGTGTCCCAGGGACCCTGCGGCCGTTGCCAAGTGTCTCCATTTTGATCAGGCAACCCTGAGGATGCTGTAAGCGTGAAAACTGCTCAGAGGTCCCTTTTCTCACCGCTGCTGTAGCTTGGAACAGCCACTAAATGAACTGTTGTAAGTCGAGGACTGCCTGTATTGAAAGGGAAGCCCCCACCTGCCCATAGATCAGAGACTCACCTCTGTTCTTGGGAGTCAACCAGAGCCAGCTGTGTGTGCAGGCTGAATCGGGACTTCCGAAGAGAGGCGTGGAGAACAGTAACCGCTGACCGCATCCTCTCCTTGACCTCTCTTTCAGCCGGCTGCTTTGTAACGACCGAGGAGCTGTCCTGAGCAGCGGAGAGCCCTTACATTGGGCAGCCCTAGAGAAGACCCTGAAAGCCGTGGCAGAAAAAGGGGCCACAGAATTCTACTCTGGGAGGACAGCAGAAAAGTTAGTGCAAGACGTCAGAGCGGAAGGTAGGGCTACGTGGCACGGCTCCCCCAAGCTGGTTCTTCCTCAGGGCCCTGCCAGGCCCCCAGGGAATAATCTGCAGAATCTGTTGGAACAGATTCAGATGAGTGTGGCGTTGCAGCACCTGTTCAAGATGCAAATCAGGGCTGCCTGGAGGAATAGTGCAGGGGTGCCAAACTGGATTTCTTCGAGATCAACTGGATCAGCATTGTCGTTGTCCTCTGTGGGCCGATGGGAGGTGGGGGAGATGGGACGGACATCTCCTGCCGTACCCTGCCGCCTGAGATTTGAGAGATGTAGCCGCTGTTCTGACCCAGGCTTCATCAAACGTAATAAAACACAAAGTGCTTTTAACAGTAAAACCGATTTGAATGGGACGCTGGGAATTACTTGCATTCCCAGCCAAAACTTTTTAGGCACAATTCCTCCAGAGAAGAGCATGCTTCTCAGTGCGGTAGAATGCTTGCCAACAAACAGAAGTCCAATTAAGTCTTATCATAAAGCAACCCCAAAACCTTGAGAAAAAAAAAACAACCAGAGTACAGAGCTTTATGAAGGACTTGGAGATTATTGAACTGCCTTGCTTCCTGCAAAGCTCTTCATCATCAAGGACTGGCTTTTATCCCTTAGGGGAGGTGCAATCTGCCCCTGCTGCGTCAACTGCTCTCGCCTTCTAGCAGCCCTGCACACACGCGCACTGGGAACAGGATCCCCTGGGTCCTCTGCCTCACTGCTGCCAGACTCCGAAAGCTTCG
Source organism: Hydrophis major (assembly GCA_033807585.1). Lineage (NCBI taxonomy): Eukaryota > Metazoa > Chordata > Lepidosauria > Squamata > Elapidae > Hydrophis > Hydrophis major. Next base: position 13,047,044 of record CM066339.1, read on the forward strand.
GAGTCAGCACCCCACTCCCAGATGGCCCTGGCCCCATCTCTGCACTGGATGCAGGACCCTCATCTGAGTCCTCTCCAGACTCTATGACTGGTCCCTGTTCTTCCCCACTGTCCAATACCTCTGATGTCCACACCGGCTGCTGGCAAACCACAACAGCCTCTCGGTTCCCATGAAACGGGGCAGTGCCAGAGCATTGGCCAAGAAAGGGTGAGGCTGTGGTGAGACAGAACTGCAGCTCGACCTGTCTGACCTCAGTCCCCTTTAAAGGGGAGGGAGGGAAGAGAGAGAGAGAGAAAGTCAAGTTCATTTCGTGTGGGGTTTCTGTGCTACCTCCAAAGCAGGCTAAGCCCACATTCAAAACCAACCAACAGCACCCAAAAGGCATCCAGAGGTTTGTTCTTCTTATCACTCCACCTCCGCCTCCCCTTGGGACCCCTTGGACTACCCGCGTTGGTTAGCAGCTGTTCCGACTGTTCCAAGACCTGGTCTACAGAGGAGAAAGTCTCTGTGAAAAAACCCCAAGATTCCCAATGTGAAAGCAGAGTCAAAGTAGAGCGGAAGAGATGCTGACCTAGCCTCGGACAGGTCTAAGACAACCCATCATGGCCAACTCACTGCGGGACAATTCAACACTGTCTCAACCGTTTCATTCAGTTGTTTTTATTATTGGTGACCACATTTTTGTTGAAATATTTGTAACTCTTGTGTTTCTGGATTGACTTTATTATTATTGGCCATGGTTCTGTTGAAATGAATTCAACTTTTGTATTTGTTGAATTGTCCACTAGTGAGTTGTCCCATTCTGGCCTGGAACAGCCCAGAGGAGCCAGGCTCAGTCCAACCTGTGGGAATCTCTGCACACACACACCCCTCAGGTGGTCAGTGAAGCCAATGAGGTCATAGCCAAAATGGAAGTTGGGGGAAAGGAAAAAGCAGTACTTTTTTACCGGCACAGCAAAGGATGGTGTAAAGTTGACTGAGACTTGGGGCTACAGGAAAGAAAAAGACAAAATCATGATACATTTGTGTTTGTACCATACTTTGGTTCAAGTGGGGAAGGGCCCTATAATGGCTAAGCTAGCCATGGTCTTCCCAACAGCCTCACTTTTCCAAAATGGCTCTCGCATCCAGTTGCCTAGGAGTCCACTTCAATTACGGATGCGTAATCCAAGTTCTTCTATCCCAAAAAAAGGGGCAGAGAAGCGTGAGCTGCTGACCGTTTGGTAGGGGGCGTGCATAAGTGCACCAATCGTGCCTACCGTTCCTGTCCTATTGGGTTTTTTTTATTATTTTTCTTATAAGTATCTATCTCATGTATTCAAAACTATATTTATTCTTATACCTGTATCTTATAAGCGATTGACAAATCAAGTAAATACTAACAATACTAAAGGCCATCTGTTGGTCACAATGGCAACTCTTGGGCTGAAATCTGCTCCTGGTCTGAGAGGGAGACCGCCATGCACTTTTTTGTCTGGAAAGTATCACCTCCTAGGAGGATTAAAAGATTCACTCTTTTTTCTTTCCATTGTATAGGTGGCACCTTGACCTTGGAGGACCTCAAGAATTATCAAATTGAACTGATGAAACCTGTGAATATGTCACTGGATAAGTACACCATATTCTCAGCCCCAAGGCCAGCAGCCGGATCAGTCCTCTTCTTCATTCTCAATGTCCTAAAAGGTACATGAGCAAAAGGTGGCTCTTGACCCCCGGGGGCCTCTTGGTTAACCTTGGGGAAGAACCACAGCCGGCTTCTGGAAGATGAGGGGATTCCAGATTGGGAAAAGCTCTTCCTGGAGAACTAGCTTGGAAAGCCTTGGTAAGGCCACACCTAGAGTCCTGCGTCCAGTTTTGGTCACCCACTGTAAAAAAGAGGTTGAGACTCTAGAAAGAGCACAGAGAAGAGCAACCAGGAGGATGAGGGGACTGGAGGCTAAAATATACGAAGAACGGTTGCAGGAACTGGCCCTGGCTAGTCTAGGGAAGAGAAGGACCAGGGATACATATTTGAGGGGCTGACACAGAGGAGGGGGTCAACTTGTTTTTAACCTAGATTCAACCTAGGAATAAGGAGAATTTTTCTGACAATGAGAGCAATCAACCCACGGAACAGAAGTTTCCCTCGGAACTTGTGGAAGCTTCATCACTGGAAGCTTTTAATAAAAGACTGGAGTGCAATCTGTCAGGAATGATCCCCTGCTTGGCTGTGCGGGCAGGATTAGATGACCTACAAGGTCGCTTCCACCTCTGTTATTTTATCCTATTCTAAATTCACCATCAATGACCAGTCCTTAGCTGTTTGGAGGGGGGAGGGGGCTAGCAGTAAAATAACACGGTCCATTGCACAAGTCAAGCACCAGCCTGAACTCTTCTGCAAGAGGGTTTGGACCTTCCCAGAGAGGGCTGCCCTTCCTCCCCCCAGAACAGGGTTTCTCCATCTTTAAGACATATGGACCCAACTCCCTGGCCAGAGAATTCTGGGAGTTGAAGTCCACACCCCTTAAAGATGCCAGGGTGGAGAAACCCTGTCCTTGGGACCTTGGTCAAGGCTTGGCTTCCTTCCCTAGGAACCCAGAATTCTACCTGCCCAGAGCTGAGCAGGATGGGATCCGCATCTGGGTTGGTCCTAGCATTAATAGGAACTCAGGGGAATTGCTGTGCGAGCATGGGGATTTACTCAAGACCAAACAATTTCACAGAAGCTTTTCCCCCAAAGTAGAATGGCTACTCATGACATAAAGCAGATGGTTCCGGAGGAAGCCCAGTATGATGCTGCCTGCCAGAGTCAAATTAATGTGACATTGCAGCATCTATTCAAGATCCAAATGAGGGCTGCGTAGAGGCTTCAGCAAGAGAAGAGGGAATAGGGTAGGGGGGTCAGACTGGATTTCTTCAAGGGCTGCATCAGCATAGTAGTTCTCCTCCATGGGCCTATGGGGTGGGGGAAACGGGATGGATGCCTCTTGCAGCACTTTGCCCGCCAAAACAGGGCGTGGGGCACTTGCGACCCCCCCCTTGCCCCATTTTCAGCCTAGATGGGCCCGTGAGGCCTCTGCATGGCCCATATTTGGCCGGCAGAGTCCGACTGTACTGCAGAGAGGCCAAAAATGGGCCTCCCTGGGCCACCACACGCCAGTTTTTGGCCGGCAGAGTGCTGCTGGAAGCTGGGGAGGCTGAAAACGGGGCACAGAGAGGCCCCACAAGGCTTCGGGAGATGTATCACGGGCAGGCCCTTTGATATTTGCAGGCCGGCTCCGTGGGCCAGATTTAAGCACCCCCGTGGGCCTTGAGTTTGACACCCCTGGAATAATGGCTTTGAGGTTTTGCTCTGTTTACAGAATCTGGCTACGTGCTCTTTATCTCCAGTGACTGTCATTACAATTATTCTGTGATGTTGAAAAATACTCTTTGCCCTGATGGCTTCCAGAATATTAATGTAAAGAGTATAATTGACCTTTTCCTGCTTTCTGTTTTTCATAGATAGAATGAGCTTTTATCGAAGCTTTCCCACATTACTTTAGTTTTAACCGGGCAAGTTATTCTTGAGCTGAGCATGAATTCCACTATAATTATTACAGAGCTATTTGCTTGATAAATATGAAAACTATTTCAGCAGCTGCTTTGGTTGGTTGATTACATTGCAGTATATTATTATGCAATCATGGATTATTGATCCATTATTGTTTCTGATACTGTATTTTAATGGTGTTCTTGTTTCGTCAAATTAGAAAACATATGTTATCATTTCTTGGCATGCTTGGATAGAGTTGCTTGATATTTTAAAATGGGTTTTGACTCAAACATCCCCAAAATTTTCATATTGTGGTTTGATATGATTTATTAAATCCTTAAATAATGAGTTAATATCATACAAGGATGGCTGGGTTTTTTGTTTTTTTTTAAATAATTTGGCTTTAAATCTTTGACCTGTATCAGCAGAAATTCTGAAATGATACAGCTGGCCTGCATTATTTTAATTTGAGTTTGTTTGTCTGGGCTAAGAATTTCCCGGAATTCTTCTCAAACAGGACAGAGAAGGGAAGATAAATGTAACCAGGAAGGATTTAATTCCAGAGTGAATTGATTTCATCCAAGGCCTTCCTTAAAGAGTGTGATGTTATTTTAAACTAATTTCCAAGAAATCAGATTCATTTCCTTGGTAAGAACATCCCACAAGAGTTTACCTTTTAAGAAAGGGAATTTACCCATCTCCTGTCCTCAGGGGTGGGATTCTAATATTTTTGCCACCAGTTTAGTGGGTGTGGCTTGGTGGGCGCACTTTGTGTGCATGCATACATTTTGCATGTGTCCAATGGCAGGTGCAGAGGCATTCCAACTCACCTCCTGCAAGCCTGCCCTCTCCCGGTCGCTTCAGCAGCTGCCGTGCGACACAGCGGCTGCGCAACAATTACTGTGCCATGCAAAGCAGGTGCGCTTCAAAAATAGGGAATGAAGGTGAGTCGGGGAGCCAGCCAGGCAGGCGGGTGGGCCCAACAGCAGAGCAATGGAGAGAACTGGTTCAGTCTCTGCTGCTTATCAGCGCTACCGACTTGGTAGAACCGGGCTGAACCGGTAGAATACCACCCCTGCCTGTTCTTCAGCTGGGCTTCATCCGAGGTTGGTCAGTTGAACAGGGAAATTCAGCCTTTAGGTCTTTCGGCTAATCTTGAGAACTATTATCTGGCAATACTGGCAAAAATCGGAATCTCTCCTGCGAAGGGGATTTGCAAGAGTCCAGGCTTCTTGCAGGCAGATGCCTGGGGACCTTCCCCATTAAAACTTTGTGGGATAATAATTCAATTTAAAAACAAGATCTAAATATTTGTTTTGAGTGAAGTGAGACTTTAACAACATTATTTTGTAATCATTTGGTTTAATGGCAACTGTTTTTAAAACTTTGGTAGAGATAAAAGATAAGCTTGACCTAACTCAATGTTTTATTCGGTGTAAACATTTTTATTTTTTTTTGGCCAATGGCATGCTGGAACGAGGAACGGCATTTTCCAGCTGTTCGTTTCTGCAGAAATAGAAAAACTGACTCTTGGGACAGAGGCCCAAATGAATTGCCCTGAGGAAAAGCTGGCTCAGATATTTATACAAAAAGCTTATTATTTATATAACCTGTTAATCTGTGAGACTTCTTTTTCCCCACAAGGGTTGTGCTGACATTTGGTTGATTCCATTTGTCATTTCTGCTCCAAGATCAGTACAATTTAGTACGGTCATATTTAGTACAAGATTACTCACAATGGGTCCTTGTGAAACCTTCCTAATCCTATCCCTTTACCAGGACTTTCCTGCTGCCTGTCTCTGGATTGTTTGTCAGTTTCTCAGCCAGCAAAGTGAAGCTTAGATAGCCCAATACTTAATTTCATCAGGTCTAACTGCTGGAGGCTCATTTCTACAGAGTTTAATTCATTCTTGCCTGTTTAAAAGCAGAGGTGGGCTGCTGCCAGTTCACACTGGTTGTAGCGAACCGGTAGTTAAGATTAAGTGCAGTTTGGTGAACTGGCAAATTCCACCACTGGCTGGCTCTGCCACCACCTGTTTTTCAGCCTGTTTTGGGGCCTTTTGGGGCCATTTTCCGGCCATTTTTCCGGCTGTTTTTGGCATGAAAAACGACCCAGAAAACACCCCCCAAACTCCCTAGTTGTCTGGAGTCATTTTCAGACTATTTTTTGGCTATTTCCAGGCTGGTTTTTGGGCTGTTTTCAGCCCAAAAACAGGCTGGAAAAAGGGTGGGGCATCCAGTGGTGGGATTAGCCCCAACTGGGTGAATCCTACCTCTTCCTTTTAGGTGAATGGCCAGGAGGCGGGACTGGGTGTGATAAGTGATGTCACCCGCCATCACATGACCAACCGGCCACGCCTACCCAGCCAGAGAACCCGTTAAAAAATGGGTAGCACTCCCCCCCCCCCCCGTTTCAAGGCATTAGTTGGAACCTTTTCTTGGGAAAGGGATTCCTTTCCTAGGGAAGTTATGCTAATTGAGAAGAAAATCCACAGGCAGCTGGAATTTGTTTTCCAGATCCTAGCTTATTCAGACAATTCCTGCATTCTTTAGAACAGGGGCCTCCAACCTTGGCAACTTTGATAGCTTTGGACAACTTCATTTGCTTCCATTAACCTTTCTTCAAGGAAAGTGGAGCTGATGGAATTTATATTAGTTCTTACGTGGTTTCTCAAACAACAAGCCTGAAACACAGTTTAACGATGTGAAATCAATTTGCTGTGAACTGCAGGGAATATGATAGCAATCACACAAGGATCTAAGGCAGGCGTCTCCAACCTTGGCTCCTGGAAGTCTGGCGGACTTCAACTCCCAGAGTTCCACAGCTGGCTGTGGAATTCTGGGAGTTGAAGTCCACCAGGCTTCCAGGGGCCAAGGTTGGAGACCCCTGATCTAAGGGATATTTAATAATTGGTTGCGATTATCTTGCTTTTGGAGATTGGAATATTAACTCTTTTTTTCTTGTCATATTACCTCATCTGGGCCTCTCATCAGTGGGGCTATTAATGTGACGGGCTCAATTGTTGTGTCTTAAGAATGCAAATGGTCTCCCTGGTGCATCCATGGTGTTTGGAGTAAGGAGGTCAAGAGCTGACATGTGGAAAAAACATTGTTCTGTCTATGGAATTTTGTTATTTATACAGGCAGTGCTCAACCATTTGTTTAATGGTTGTTTGAAGTTATGACAGTGCTGTAAAATGTGACTTATCACTGGTACATGTGCTCACGACCATTGCCCCATGGTCACATGATCATAATTTGGCTCCGTGGGCAACCGGCATATATTTACAAAAGTTGCAATGTCCCAGGTTATCACTTATGACCTTCCCAGGAGCTTTTCAACAAGAAAAGTCAATGGTGGAAGCAAGATTCACTTATCAAATATGTCATTCACTTAACGACCATAGCAAAAAGATCATAAAATCAGTCACAACTCACTTAATGACCATATCAGTTAGTGACTTTCAAGAAGAGATTGGACTGTCATAAATGGTGTAGGGTCTCCCGCTTGGGCGGGGGTTGGACTAGATGACCTACAAGGTCCCTTCCAACTCTGATTATCTGTTATCTGATAGAAGTTCTGGTCCCAATTCTGGTCGTATCAATAGCCATAGCCCTTAGACTTATACACCGCTTCACAGGGCTTTCCAGCCCTCTCTAAGCAGTTTACAGAGTCAGCCTCTTGCCCCCAACAATCAGGGTCCTCATTTTATCCACCTCAGAAGGAGGAAAGGCTGAGTCAGCCTTGAGCTAGTCAGGATCGAACTCCTGGCAGTGGAATGCAAAATTAGCCTGCAAAACGTCATTCTGAGCACTGCGCTGCCACCGGCTGGTAAGTCGAGGACAACCTGTAAAGATTTTTAAAAGCCTGTTGATGAGTGGGGACAAACCTAACTCTCCTTGTCTTTCAGGATTCAATTTCACCAAAGTGGATTTGGAAGAACCAAACAGAAGAGCAAGGGCCTATCACTACATCGCAGAGACCTTGAAGTTTGCCAATGGCCAAAGAGCAAAATTAGATGACCCGAAATTTTCTGAAATAAAAGAGGTGGGCCTTTCCTGTGACTGCCTTCAGATTTTGGAATTACATTGGGTCCAGCACCAATCAGTGCTTGGACTGATTGCATGCCTAGTAGATGCCTGGTACTTTGCTCCTAGGACCTTAAATCTTAGATGACAAGGACAACGTTCTTATTGGTTTTTTAAACTTTCAGATGAGTGGAAGTTAATATCCATTTTATTCTTCACATACTTACCGTTATAGCCTGTATTTCAAACTCTTCTTTGCAAGGTAGGTCTTAATTGTCCCCTCAGCATTATAAAAATGAGCTGGGTATTTTTCTGCAACTTTCCTCCCCCAATTATTCTGAAGGGAGCAAATGACCCAGAAAACTCTCCGATGCTGTTCACAGCACAGAAAAAGATGTGCCAACGGTTAGATAGCATCATGAAAACCAGCACTTAAAGGCTGATTTTCGGTCCTCACCACTGTTTGCATGTGATGTGAAAAGAGAGTCTTGAATTTCTAATCAATATGCAAAAAACCTGATTTTTGCAACGGCTCAGAGAAGTCAAATAAAGGTAAAGAGTTCAAAGCTGCAATCAGAATAAGGAAAATAGGAAAGTTTTTCTTGATTTCATATCGGATGAAGATGCTGGCAGGATAAGAGGCCAGCTATTTAATTTGCAGTGGCTGTGGCACACAGTGTGCACACTGATGCAGGAAAGGGAATCTTCCTTTTCCTGCGTGGCCCTACTCCTCCTTCCCCTGGGCACACAGCACCATAAAAGAGTCTTTCTCTGCGGTGGGCTGGGTGCTCCGTGACTGGGAAAGAAAACTCTTGAGTCCAGCACCTTCGGCTTCCCTTCTGTGTTCTGTTCATGGCCCTCCTGGCTTGCGGGCCTTTTGGAAGGTAGTCTCAGGGCCACTCATGGCAGGTCTCCTTCCTGACTGGACCACCCACCCTTTCAGGAAGTTCTCCAGGAGATGATGTCGGATGCCTTTGCTGACCACATCAGGCAGTTGATCGATGGCCGGGGAGACCACCCAACCAGCCACTATGACCCAGCCCAGCTGAACACGGCCCCTTTCGGCACCTCCCACGTGGCTGTTTTGGCAGAAGATGGGAGTGCTGTGTCAGCCACCAGCACCATCAACCACCCGTAAGTGGGGGCAGCTGTGGACCTGTGATGCTGAAGGCAGCCTTGACCATTTGGCCCTCCGTGTCCAGGAGGTCTCACCCTCGGTTTTGTTGCTACCCGCCCCTACCTCCTCCCAGCTAGGGTCTCTGCAGAAGCATCCGTGGTCACTCCATGAAAGCCACTCCCACTTGCAGTGTCCACCCACAATTCCCTGTGTGAAGCTAACCCAGTTGGGCTTGTGCTTCTCACATCGGTTGCAGGCACAATCCTGCTCCTCCTTGGTTAACTGAAGGTCCCACAAGCAAAGCTCGTAAAATGTTGGGGAGGTTGCTTGCCCCCTTCCCTGGACTGAGTCAGTGTCCCTCCAGAGCCCATCCCCCCAAGAGCTTCTGAGCTGGACCCTGTAAGGAGAGCCTGCCTTCCTAGCAGACGTGGTGCCAAGAATACCCAGTCTGAGGGTCGGGGGGCTGTGGCTGAGGCTGGGTTCTCTCAGGACAGGTGATATGGAGTTTCCAAGACGTGGTCCTTAGGCTGACCTACCCATCACAGTCCTCTACAGCCCTCTCTAGGCGCTTTACAGCGTCGGTGTCAGGGTTCCAGAAAAACCCAACTCCAATTAAAATCTTGCAGACGGGCATTTTCTCAAAGTTTCCTTTTATTAGAGTAGATATACGGGCACATCTGGGAAAACCCGAATCTTGAGAGTTCTGGATTTTCCCCTTAGTAATTCCAAAGTCAAAACCCAACCCCTGCACCCACCAGTCCATCACCTGGACCAATCGCCAACCGTCCCAACTTGAGACATCCCTCCTCCAGGTGCAGGAATAACATGACCTTGACCGAAAAGAAGAATGCTGTTATGTCTAACTACCAACCCTCTAAAAACCACACACACACCCCCTCCTACTTTCCCAGGCACAGGAATGTGGCAGCATGGAAGCTTTTGGTACTACTAATATGGCTTCCAAAGCTGATAGTCAGTCTATTTGCCCCCAACCATCTGGGTCCTCATTTTACTGACCTCGGAAGGATGGAAGTCTGAGTCAACCTTGAGCTGATCAGGATCAAACTGCTGGCAGTCGGCAGAATGAGCCTGCCATACTGCATTCTAACCACTGTGCCACCATGGCTCTTAAATAGTTTTAACAGAAATAGTTTGGGGCAGGAGAAATCTATCGGAAAGGGTTGTCTTCCCCTGTTCCATTCAGCAGAGAGGAGCCGGGAGGACCTCTCCCTACTAGTCTCCTGCGGCTGCTTTCCTCATCATGAGGTCTAGGGCCACAAGAGGTGGCTCTTTTAGAGGCTAGCTAAAGCAGCATCCCTATCAGATTTCCAGAGGAGGCCTCTGGGGCTTACGATCCTGGCAGGGCCTGTGCATCTCTCTTCCAGGATAAGATACTAGCAGGGGCCCCTGGAGCCCCCTTCAGAGAGGCTGCCTGAGGCCACTTAGCCGTATTCACCGCAGCCTCTTGGTCAATGCAATGGTCCTGACCCTGTTCTCCCCTTTCTCTGCGCTTAGGTTTGGCTCAATGGTCTATTCGCAGCAAACTGGAATCATCTTAAACAATGAGCTGGCTGATTTTTGCATGAAGCACTCTAGCGAAAGCATCTCTCCAGGTAAGGGCCACTCCCTACCCACCCTGAGCTCACTGGGTCTTCCTCAGAAGCTGGAATGGCTGAGCATGGTGCTCCCTAATGCATGGGTTTTGGGGTTTCCTAAGAGATGGATCCTGTAGGGAGCTATTACTTTGGAGTCCTTGGTGGTCTCTGAGCTTGTTTGATTTATTGCAGACATTTCAATACCTGATGGCGATGTGACTCTCAGTTTGGTAATAAAATGTTTGCAAGAAAACAACCAAGTTTAACCTGGTGCAATAAAGCTTCTCTTCTCTCAGCAAACACTTTCTCCTGTTGTCCCCCCAGGAGAGATGCCTCCCTCCTCCATGACACCATCTATTCTTCTTTCCAAAGATGGGAAGTCCAAACTAATAATAGGGGGCTCAGGTGGGCGCCTCATTATCGCTGCTGTAGCCCAGGTAAGCCATGAAAGCTCACGGTCTTGTACAAGACCCGCCCTTGAGGATGGGCCAGGACTTCCATTAACCCTGCAGAGTCCAGCTCAAAGTCTTGTTCTGCAGCCTCTTCTTCCATTCCTGTGATTTTCCTGGAATAGGCTCTTCATCTGGACAGGGGAAACCCTTTCACACGAAGAGTCAAGTTGCAGTCAAGTTTCTACGCCATCAAATCCCTTTAAGTTGCTGGGAAGTGCAAACTGCTGGGGGAGAAAGGGGCGAGAAGCATTTGACCTTCCGTGGCTGGATAGACATGACATTTCAAGCAAAGAGAGAGCTTGGGGCCAATAAGACTTATCTTGATATAACGTAAATTAATTGCCTCCCCTGAATTGCTCCCCATGACTGTTCCTCAGCTTCCATGAGGATGCTCTGGCCAGACGTCTCTTTCGTGGGTTTATCAAAGGACTCTGTGTTTGCAGGCCCTCGTCAATAAATTATGGTTTGGATACGATCTGGATCAAGCCATTGGAGCGCCCATCCTCGCCGCCTCTGGAGATGGCTCCATTCAAGTGGAGAAGCAATTTCCGCAGGTGAGACGCTGGCCTGGTTCTTCTCTCTCTCCGTCTTCCCGCTCCCTCCCTGAAGCTGGTGATGGAGATCTTGTGTCCCATAAGGCTGGGTAGAAACAGTCGTCTTTGGAGAGGAGAACCGCCTCCATTACTTGCCAGCCTTGGTCAGATTCTTATTCCATGAGGGCCTTATATGGCATTCCTCGCCCCCTCCATCTCATTGTGGGAGGCATTTTTTTGAGGAGGGAGGGGAGATGCTCATGGAATTTACCTACTTTGCCAATTTCCAATAAACCAGAGAAATAGAACCTTCTCTTCTGCCTCCCCCCGTCCCTCAGCTGGCATCCCTCTTTGTCCTCTCCTGGGTTAAAAAGAGAAACGGAAGGTCGGTCACTTGCTTTAGGAAAGGTGGGGAGAAAGTGGGGGGAGACAACTGGGGCAGAGAGAAGAGGGGCATCAGCTGGATACTTGAATGAAGAGGTTTTCAGAATAGATCCCTTCTCTAGTCCTTGGATGGAAAAGTCCCCAATAACCTCACAAACGTTGAGGCACTTTGGACAACTCTGCACAGCCTCTTCTTGCCCAGCTGATCTTCCCAAACTCAGACTTCAGACGGTCCAAGTCCTGATTCTGGGATTCACCACGGTGGGTTTGACAGTCCCCCAGTCCCTGAAGACCCCTGAATTCACCCCTTTGTGGTGGGCAGCCTGTTCCTCTGGCTTACAGCTTGTGCTGCCAGGAAGCTCCTCCTGTGCCTGACCTGAGCCTGCTAGTTTTAGTCCCTCGCTCTGGTCCTGCCCTGTGGGAAGGAGAGAGGAGGAGGCCCGTGTAGCATGGATGAGAACAGCCTGTTCTGCATCTGCCTGGGACCCAGCCTTCTCCTGCAGGGCCTTTATTTTTATTTTATTTATTTATTTTTGTCAATTGCTTACAAGATAATAGGTATAAGTAAAAACATAGTTATGAATACATGGATACATATAAAATAAAAATAAAAATAAAAGAAACAATAGGACAGGGACTGTGGGCACGTTGGTACATTTATGTACCCCACACACACTCTTAGGAAAGGGGTGAGGTCAATAGTAGACAGTCTAAGGTTAAAGTTTTGGGGGTTTGGGGAAGAAACCACAGAGTCAGGTAGAGTATTCCAGGCATTGACCACTCTGTTGCTGAAGTCCTATTTCCTGCAATCAAATTTGGTGCAGTTAACCTTGAGTTTGTATCTATTGTGTGCTCTTGTGTTGTTATGGTTGAAGCTGAAGCATTCATTTGCAGGCAGGACATTGCAATGTATGATTTTATAGACCCTACTTAGATCAGACCAAAGGCGGCGCAGTTCTAGGTTTTCTAGGTCTAGAATTTCAAGTCTGGTGGCATAAGGTCTTCTGCAACGAGTAGAGGAGTGGAGAAGCCATCTGGGCTGCCTCTTCCCAGGCCCTCTTCCTAACAGGATGGCCCACCGAACTGTGTGGGAGGCCTTTGAAGGGGGCATGTGGGGTTTACCAGCACTTTTATTTTCCTCTGCAGAACCTCACAGCGGCTTTGATCACCATGGGCCACTCAGTGAACACCCCACCGTATGTCATGAATGTGGTGCAGGGCATCTCCCAGGAGGGATCCTGTATCTTCCCTTATTCGGATTGGAGGAAGCAAGGAGAAGCCTCGGGCTACTAGAAGTCGGGAGAAGCTCTGCTAAACTCTGCGGCAACCTGGTCTTCTTCTCTGGTGCTTCCGCCATCGGCCTCTGCAGAAGCTGCTGCAAGGAACTTTGGATGCATTCCTAGGCAAACCACACACACACACACACACACACAGCCCAAACAGTTCTCTCTCCATTGCTTCTCCATCAGGTGTAACTTCTTGCTGCAACTGCAAATGCCTTGGTGGGATTCCAACAGCCATTTTCAGCTAAAGCTAAAAGCCCCGGTGAGTGAAACAGCTGAGGCACCGCAATCTGCCCTGCCGTGCCAATCAGCTGGGCTTTCAAAACAAGGAAATAAAGGATAGACTAGGGTAGGAGCGGGTGGGCAGGGCGAACGAATTGCTGTTCCGTACCAGCTGAATAATCCCACCCTGACTTTATGTACACACACACACACGCACACACGAGACCTTCGTCCTGTGGAAAATGAGGACTTGAGCCACACACCTCTGTCTCTCGTGAGTCCCGAACCGGAGGAAAAGGTACGTTGGGCTGAGCCTTGCTGGAGTAGCCTCTCCTCTGGGCTGAGATAATGCCCTCAGAGTGTCCGTGGCGGATGGAAACCAAGGGAAAACGCAGCCTTTGGCATTTGGTAGGGAGCCAGGGTTCTCCTGGAAATCCCCTTCTACACCGCAGAGTGAGTTACCTGGAGAGAGCAGACACGCTGCGGCCGGTGTGACGGAAACCCTTCAAGCTCAGGGCTCTGGAAGAAGCCCCTTGGCCTGGCAAGCCAATGAGCCTAAGGGAGCGGGAGGGCCTGCTGCCAAGCTGGAAAGCCCTGCGGAACCCAGGAGCCGTTAACCTTTCATGCCGTTCCCTTTCGTTTCAAGCTGGGGCGGCTGGATGCCCTCCAACCCGCCCTGGACACCTCAGAGCCAAAGCCGCCGGCAGGAGCTTTCTTCCTCCTCCTCCTCCTTCTTCTGGCTGAAAGTGAAAGTTACGGACTGTTGTGTGTCCCCCACCTGCTGATGGTTACCATGGGGGGGAGGGAGGCAAGGAATGGGGGAATTCCACTAGGAATGGGATCGTGCAGGATGATGAGCTTTTTCAAAATTTTATTTCTTCACGCGCGCATTTGTTTCTATAGAAAGTTTAAATTTTATATTTTCACAAAATGGTTTGTGGGTCTGTTTCTTTTCAAATCTCATGGCTTTGCCTTTTCTTTTCAAAGCCTCCCAACACAGAGACGTGTGGTTTTAGGTAGAGATTTGTTTCCGGAGGGTTTTAATTTTTCTCCCCGCTTTCTTTGGTCACAGCACCTTGACAAGCCCATCCCAGCCACCCTCCCTTTCCAAAGGAGCCTCAGGGCCAGCAGTGCAACATGGGCTACTTTTCCTTCGGCCCCTTTGGGCAAGCGATCTGGTGCGTCTCAGTGGGACACTAAGCGGGGGGTGTGTGCAATGGGCAACTAACTCTCTAGGGCTCCAGCTTGTTGTCTTGGTTCCACATACATCTCAACCCACTCAGGTGCTGGGAGGCGCCTGGATTGCACTCATTTTCTTTATTGGCTTTCTGGATTCTAAAATGGGTGCTGAGTTTCCAGAAAGCCCAGATTCTAGAAGATGGCCCATCCTGATGCCGAAGGATAAAATTGAGACCACGAGAAACCCTGTAATCAAAAGAAACGGATGGTGCGTCTCCTGCATAGCCACACAATTTCTGGTCTCTTCCACGTAACTGAAGAAACTTCCCTTGTTTTATTGACCAAGCCAAATTCCATGGATTTGGATTATCTTCAGCAAGCTTTCTTCTGAAGAAAATTCTGAATTAACCTCACCTCATTTTTGAGGAGGAGGAGAATTAAATATGAGCTGCATGATATGAAAAACAAATCACGGTGTCAACTCTGCCATCCTTAGTAAAAGAACTTAGTAAAAGAACCTGTCACTTCTACCGAATGGAGTCGAGAGTCTTTCCTTCCCCGAGACCTAGCTGGGGCAAGACTGACACATCGTTTCATTCTTCACACTGGAGAGAGGCATTGCTAAATGATATGTCACATTTTCCCAACTGGACCTCCTAGTTTATCTGATTAATGGTGAAGCAGTGGCAGGAAGAGTGATAGGACACACACAAACTTTTTGAAAGAAACAAACCTCCTTACTTAGAAAATGATCCATCAAATACCTAGCACAGGATGGGGAAATACCTAGTTGGCCACAGACTTGCCACAAAGATGTTGAAGCTTGACTAGAACCTGAACAAGCCTGACTGGACTGCAAATAAAGGACATGCAGTTTTAGGCTGAATGAATAGTACAGTTTTCTCAATGACGGGAAGTAATCATTTGGTTATGGTATCTGGGCATGAGACTTGAGAAAGGAATGAAAATATGATAAACAGCCTCGCTATATTTAGCTATTTTGAAGTCATTTTCTCTTTGACCCTGGCTCCATCTTGGTTGGCATCCCACCAACCCTTCGGCTTCTCCTGGGAGTGGGCGATGCCTTGCACTGGGAATAGCCGGGCTCTTTAGAGTGCAGCCCACCCACCTACCCCCGCTCCGCGGGACCTGCCTTCTGGCTTGGGGGAGGGTGGATCAGCCCGAACAGTAGCTGGGGCAACCGAAGGGAGATGGTTGGCAAAAGGGGGAGAGATCTCTGTCTGGCTCCCAAGGCCCAAGTCTTCTCACATTCCTCTGTCTTCTGAACCTGGGTCAGAAAGTGGCCAGGTTTCCTTTCACCTGGACAAAACACCTGTGTGTGTTTGCTGACAGCCCACGAGGAGGCCATCCGTTTCTGTAGAGCACCACCTGCTGACCCATCTGGGAGAGGCCAGTGGAAGCAGCACCAGGATGCCTTTTCTGCTGCCAGAGACACCAAGCCACAGAAGCCACTTTGGGTTGTTTCCAGGAGGCCTTGATAGCAATTCCTGCATTCAGCAGGGGATCCACCAAGGAAAGAACGAACGGCAGCACTCTGTGAATCCTTAAGGAATGCCCAGGCCAAGCTGGTGCCAAGAGCTGGATCCCCCCTTCCCCTGTATCTCTACATCAATAGTGTTTGTCAATGAAGCAGTGCTCAATTGTCCCATGGTCATCTCCTTATCTATGTACATTATAAATCTACCCCACATTGGTGAGACACACAATCACCGGCTCCAGAGATCTGTCGAAAGTGGTGAGTCAATCAAGCTCAGACCTTCTGAGCGACGTGTAGCTGGCCAGCTCAATATCCAGCTGGAAAGCCCCCCTTCCGGGAATCAGAGGCTGCAGCCCAACCATTTTCAGTCCAGAGAATGGCCTGCACCACAGCACCGTCGTTGGTCCTCTTGACCTCGTGTTTCCTTTTCACCAGGTCTTCTTCGATTTCCTAGATGCGGGAAGGGAAAACCAGGTCACGGAGTTATCTTCCAGAGATCACAAAGCATTTTCTTATATCAGATTCTTTTGCCTTGTGGGCCAGAGTTAATTGTGCTCAGCCAAGAGCCAGCTGCCTCCCAGTTGTCCGGGATGTTCTGTCATAAGTTACCTGTCAGCTTTAGCTGACGACGCTATTGGACGACGCTGCCACTCGGAAAGCACCTTGAGCTAAAGGGAGCCACTTCACCCAACCTGAGACTCCGCATGTGTTTCACAGAATCATAGCCCTCTGGTTCCCCAGCAGCCTAACTGCACAACAGTGTGACAGAGGTGAGGAAGATACTCCAACCTTCCACTGTTGACCCCCTTTGGGTCCCAACCCGGCTCCTTCGGTTATTAAAACAGACCTTTTTTATATCCTTCTCCAGAAATGTAACCGGGGGGAACAACTGGTTATGAACTCGTGGCTCTTCCACAGCAGCCTTCACATCATACCCAAGCCACAAGGCATTGATGATGGTCTGCACAAAAGAAGAGGTGTAGGATTAGGTCTCCAAGCCTCTCCTGGCAGGATTGAAGCTGATGTTCTTTCCAGAGCTCCATGAATCCAGGATGAGTTGGAAGAAACAGAGAGGCTTAGCTGCTCAGTAAAATGTCTGCCTTGCCAAGGAGCTTTGAGATGTACGTGATCGTTGCTCTAACCAACAACTGTTTCCCCTAAGAGGTCGAGTGCGAGATAGATAAGAATGGAAAGCTCAGTGCCCCCTAGGAGTTTCAACTTTGGGTGAATTGAAAGTCTATTTTTCAAGGTTTACAATTCAAATTGTAAATTTGGGGGGGGGGGGGGGGCTTTCAAATCCAAATGTAACTTTAGATGATAAACACCTGTCAATCTTTTCTCTCCATCTTCCTTTCAACTACCCCAATCCACAGCTGCAGCTAAACCCAAACACAGATATTCATTCTATGGCAAAGAGTACAAAATTGATGTAACTATGGGGTTAAATGTCTTTTTTTTCCCCAGAAAAGCAAAATCTAGGAGGGCTTCGAAGATAATTCATTCAGGAACCTGAGTAGAAAACCTGGTGAGACTTCCTCTGGAAGCCGCTTCTCTCTCTTTCTCTCAAGCATCGGGTGGATCCCCTTCACTGGATCTATTCAACCCCATTTGAGATCTCAGCTCACCTTCTCTCCTATTGCCAGGCCCACCTTAGGGGTCCTCCATAGTTGACCTATGAAAATCTCTGGTCCTGGTGGCATGCTGCTAGCCCCAGAGCAGAAACGGAGTCATAGAGGAAGATGCCCACAAATTGCCCTGGGGCCCAGGGGTCCTGCTTGTCCCCACTCAAGAGAGAATCTACGGGATTTAGGGTTTCTTGAAAGAGCAAGACGAGATGGTCTCCAGAAGCATCCCTCAGCCTACCCAGCATGACCCACCAAGGCTGTTGCTGTTGTGATTTTTGTCCCTCCAGAAGCACCGACCACCATCCTGACTTTGTTCTTCTCATCCACCAGGATAGTCGGACACATGGATGAGAAAGGTTGTTTACCTGTTGGGGATGGAGCCAGGTGAGATGCATTGCTGGACACGATCCTCGAACATGCCACTTAAACCACTAGCCAGTATAGTTGCAGTAGTAAATATCCTGTGAACTATGGGCTGGTTCCCATTAGCCCTTCCTTTGCTCCTGTACAGGTGAGAGTACATGGGAGGGGTTGGCCAACCAGCATCTTACAAATTAACTTCTCCTTGCAGGAACGGCCACATTTCATCATCCTTGACTGAGTCCTTGCGGTGTTTTTACAGACCTCTCTTTCTCTCAGACCTGCAACAGAGATCCCCTTGGGCAAGCCACAAAAGAAGGCTTCTTGGATGGCAGGGACCATGGCTGAATTAAGCGGACAGGGCTCAACCTCCTCTGCCCACTGTCCCCCCAGATTCTGAGGCAATGGTTGGGGGACTGAGAAAGAGCTGATCACACAGGCTCAAGGGGGAAATATTCTGAGTACTGAATCCTGGGAAAAACAGGGAGGAGCCCTTCCCACAATCTTCCCCTTGGCAAACTGCTTTCTAGGCAATTTCACGGTGAGCCTCAGACACAAGTGGGATCCCTTTTGTTTTGTAAGCCACACAACTTAGGGCATCACAACACAAGGAAGCCGTTGCTCTCCCCTGCTGTAAAGGAAGAAGACACGGTTCCCCTGCTAGAAGGAGAAAAGGGGGAATGGAAAGGGGGTCAGTTTGTGTGTGTCCAGGGGTCCTGATGCAGCGCTTGGAGGGCTCAGTTGGGAGTATGTGCTGTAAGTGGGGTTCAGACCTTCTGAAGTGCCAAGCAAAGACCAAAGCAAAGGCATTTGTGTGGCCTGTGAAAAGCAACCATTGCCAGAATACTGGGAAGAGAAAAAATATCTGGAAAGGAATTAATTGAGGGGGGGGGGATATAAGGAAAAAAAAATAAAGCTTGGAACGTGGCTCAATTCGGCAGTGAATGCCTGAAAGAAAACATCCGAGCTGAGAACATCCATATGTTTTTTTTTCTACCAATATTACTCTAATCTGTATAAAAGGTTAGAGAAAATAGACAAATGTCCCAGGAAGCAAAAGGTGAACAAAGGAAATTTATGTATGAGCCGTGGTGGCACAGTGGTTAGAATGCAGTACTGCAGGCTACTTCTGCCGACTGCTGGCTACAGTTTGGCAGTTCGATCCTGAGTCCAGGTTGACTCAGCCTTCCCTCCTTCCAAGTTGGGTCAAATGAGGACCCAGATTGTTGGGGGCAAATAGGCGGACTCTGGGAACTGCTTAGAGAGGGCTGGGAAGCACTGGGAAGCATATATAAGTCCAAGGGCTATTGCTATAATGAATAATATATAATATAATGAATAATAATAATACAATGAAGTCCCAGAATCAGTCTCAAAGAGCAAACCCGGGAAAAAGGAGCCCCCAGGCTATTAGCATTGTCAAGCTCCACAAACCAAGGAAGAGCCACTGAGGTTTTTCTAAGCAGCTCCCTTTATTGTTCCTCAACTCTAGACAGGTAAGATGGACAGCCTATAAATTCAATGACTCAATAAATAAATCTTGCCAGCAACCATTGCCCCATTCAAGAAACCTTCCGGGAACTTCCAGGGAGGAGCTGCTCCCTTCAGTCTCTCTTCTTCCCCCTCAACCTCTCTCTGCTCTGCCTGGAACGTGGCCCCTCTCAGCTGGGAAACCAGACTGCATTCCTGCCCAAGGGTGGGTGGTTCGAGAAGAAACGGCCGGGATAACATTAACAGCTCAATCAGGACAAAAATGGACTTCGATAAGAAATTACAGACCAAAATCATTAATGAATTACCTTGCATTATCTCAAAGCAAGATGGGTGAACAATTAATTGATTAAATAAATAAACAAATAAATGCATAAATAAACAAACAAGCAAGCAAATAGATTATAAGTTGTTCACCATTATTTTTGCGGAAAGACTGAAAATAATTTTGCAAGAATTCATTCATGGGGGTAAATGTGGCTTTCAACTAAAAGATGATTGAAAGATAATGTTAGAACTGGGTTGGATATTTTGGAATATATGAACAACCTAATAAAAGCCAGATACTTTTCTTTTGAGACTATTGGGCAACATGCCTTGGTCTTTTTTGATGCAGAGAAGACTTTTGGTCACTTGAACTAAACTATTTTTATTGAAGGTTTTGGAGGATAATGAATTTTGGAAAGAATTTATATTTTGCAGACAGACCAAACGATCACTAATGAAGATTTAGCTAAACCATATGAGTTTTTTTGGCCTTGAAATAGAAAATAGACATAAGACAAGATGAGAGGCTCATGGGTTTGAAGATGAAGAAAGAGTCAAAAAGTTAAGAGCTGTTGCAGATGGCTTGGTTTTGATTTGGACAGATTCTTCACCAGGACCTGAACTTTGAATAAGGAAATGAAAAGAATTTGGATGATTAACACCACCCCACACACAAATATATTAATAAAAATAGATAGTTACAAGACTATGATAGATGACCTATTTGTATGGAATAAATATAAATTTAGGTTTTCTTCCAAAATGCCTTTGTGGCTTTCAGCACATGAAGCATTTAATAGACCTGATATTATAAGTAAAACATAAATGGATCACCTGCCAAGATGTACTAGAATAAGTACAATTGAAGCCAGATACTTTTCTTTTGAGACTAACAGACAAGCAACTAGAAAGTCATGGAATTTATATTTATATAGAACTGCAGTGAGATTATTACATGGTCCAAAGAGGGAAGGCTCAATTTTGTCCACAGTAGAGGAAGGTTGATGGGAGATGAAAATTAGAAGTTGCATAGAAAAGGCAACATCAACACTTATGGTTGACTGGAACCCCCCCATAGAATTTTGCATGAAACAGAAAAAAGATACTTATGATTTGTGGTTATAAGAATGAGAATTATTGGGTTTTTTTGTAATCGTAGGGTAAGAGAGATTTGTTTTAATTGTATGTATAATTGCTGTAAAAGAAATTGGAAATTTTCCTTCCTTCCTTCCTTTTTCCATCCACTGCCCTTTATTAGTTTGTGCTAGTTTTTAATGTGTTTTGTAAAACTTTAATGAAAATTTATTTAGAAAATGAGCTAGGGCTAAGACCCCAGAAGGGTCTCTGCAGGGGACGGACGAAAAAGGCAACCTAAGCCAAGCTTCACACAAAAGGATGTGGCTGCCATCTTGATTTCTTTGACCACCCATGACGCCCTTGGGAGAAGGGAAATGGCGGCCCACTCGGCCTGGCCCACCCCCTGGAGGCAGCAGAGGCCTTTCCATGCTCCTTCCATGGCTGCAGAGACACAAGAGCCGAACAGGGAGGGGAAAGGCAGGGGCTGCCTGGAGGAGACCCTCCTCAGAGAGGGGCCTGGACAGGGGCCGGAGGGTTTGGAGAAGAGCAAAGCCTTACCTGGGGCAATGAAGTTGGCCACCGAGGGGGGCACCCCGAACCCATTCAATATGTGGGGGGAGCTGAAGTCGTCCATCTCGTCGTTGAAAATGATGCCAGTCACAGGGGAACGGAGGTCGGAGCCGAAGCTGCAGAGGCAGGCGAGAGAAAGGGGGTCCGTTCGTCAACCCAGTGGCTCCTCTTTGCACCCAGCTTTCCTGCCACCCGTTCCTGGAAAGGCCGGAACTCCGAGGTCCCAGACCCCGGGCATCGCCAGCCCTCCTCCCAGAAGCAGTTTGGAGGAGAACTTCTCCCCCCACAAGCAAGGCTGGTGCAAAAGCTAGGCTGGCTGGGGGGTGCAGGTGCTCCCCTACTTCAGGGTTTTTCCAGAAGGGGAAGGGAGGCAGCAGAGGGGGTGGGGCGGTGCCAGAACGTAACTGGGGAAGGAGCCTGTCTTGCAGCCCCAGCTAATGCAAAAGGGGAAAGACAGTGGGGAGCAATGGCAGGTGGCTGGCACCATAGAGTGGGACTGTGAGGAGGTGGGCACTGTTAGCTGCTTAGCCAGTAAGGCAGGTGGCAAGCAAAGATGGACGCCCTCCAGCTCTGGTTGGGGACTCTTTGGAAAACAACAAAGACAACTAGCTCTGCCAACAAAGCAACACAACAGAACAACACTCCTGCTTGTGCACACGCACACACACACACACGCAGACTCCAATGCCACCCAGAAAGATCAATGCCGGGATCAAGATTTGGATGGGCAATCATCCAGGGTGCTATGGGGCCAGTTCCCTTGGCTTCTCTCCAGCCTCCAGGGGCCGCTCCCCTTTCTCGCCCTCGGGAACCTGGAGCTTGTGGAGGAAAAGCCACGATTTGGAGGAGGGTTCTCCCAGAGCCCCTCAGCCCTGACCCTGCTGGGAAGGGCAGCCTGACTGAGCCTGTCTCCAGCAACCGCTCCGTCCTAGAGCCTCACTAGTGGTTGATGGTGCTGGTGGCCGACACCGCACTGCCATCCTCAGCCACGACGGAGACGTGGGATGTCCCAGCATCTTCCGGAGTGTAGTAATCTGGTTCATAATAGCTGATGTTATGGCTCGTGTTGGTGATTTTGCCCCGCAAGCTGTCGGCCAAGGATTCTGAGGTCATGTTTCTGATCACCTAGATGGAAGAATGGAAGAGAAATCCTACAGGAAAAGGCAAGCAATAATTCAAGAGGCTGATGGCCTTCCTTGGGTCTTTCCCAAGCAACTAATCTGATGGCCAGCTTGTCTCTCAGCTCAGAAGCCCCACTTGGCTCTGTTTGGCCGGGAGGAGGGTAGGAAGGAGGCAAAGGAGCAGAGCAAGGCATGGAGCTACCTCTGTCAGGTTGACAAACGCAGGGTCTCCAAGCAAGCTCCTCTTGGCATAGGCAAAACGGAAAGCCTCCAAGATGCAGTGGTACATCCAGCCCTTCTCTTCCGGAGTCTGGGTGCTGCTCTTAGAGAACCGGAAACCTGCCGGGAGATCAAGCACAAACATCAGGCATGTCAGGGTCCATTGGCCACCAAAGCCAGAGGCCAGACCAACCAAGGGCTACCACTGGGAGCTCAAACTTGGATGAAGACAGTAAGTTGATGCAAGTTTTCCATGAGAGGGTAGGAAATGATGGTTGTGGCAAGGATGGTCCGAAACAAACCCGGATGAGAAAGAGCGGTGTGGAGGGAAAGGTTGAAGAGGAGTATCTCAGTAGTCATTGGGGAAACCTGGGGAAATGCTGGAAACCGTGTATTAGTGACTTGGGGTTTTTCCTGGACTCACAATTCCTGCTGCAACACCAGATTGGAGCCGTAGCTGGGAGTTGTTTTCATTAGCAACAGTGGGTACAAAGGTGGATTTGTGAGGCCTCCGGCCTGAAAAAGCACAGGTAGAAAGGAACAACATTTGGGAAGTGCAGTGTGGTTGCTATCTTACATTCGCTAAAGAAGACACGAGTGTTTGTCGCACCTTCTTTGATTTAGAAAATATACACAACACAGGTGAATTATGGAATGTTTTGGGTGAATGTGGAGGTTGGTTGCTCTAGGGGGTAAGTGGAACATGGCAAGGGGGAAGGACGCCTGTGACACGGAAGGAAATGCCAGAGGCTCAGCACAGAACAGAAACCGAGTGGCACACATCTGGAGGTAGGGATAAAAGCACAAGGAACAGTAAGGGGGTAAAAGAGCTTTTTGGGGTGGAGCAAGATGTGGGAGGGAGGTGAAGACAGATGGATGTGGGGGGCTTGAATCTCCAAGACCAGCAGGGGAGCCCAGTGAGGAATACCAGGCTCTGCTGTACATGCACCATACCTTGCAAAAGATTTCTGAAGAAATCCATGGGAAGAGCCGGGGGGAGGGGGGTCAAGATAGACAGAATCGAGCAATATCTCCCCCCTGGAATTGGAACATTTCTCAAAGGAGGGTCTGAGAGGTTTCAAGAGGTTGAGGGGTAGAAACCTCTTGAAGCACCACTTGCATTTGTACCATTTCTCCCCAATTGGCATGATTTAAGCAGCCCAAATGGTGCAATGCCTTTAGGTAAAGCTCCCAAACAGAAGTGCAAAAAAATGCCAAATAAGTTGGTTCGTGTGATTTGCTTCTTTTCTCTGTTTCTGTCTTGAAGGGGGGGGGGGGAATAGCTTTGAAAAAACCATCAAGGCCATCTCAAGTTATAATAAAAAATGCAATTAAAACTAACACAAACCAACGTTCCACACAACTGAAAGATCAAGGTAAAACCCATTAAAGGGAACAAGGAAAAAGGACGAGGCTGGCAGTGAAAATGCCCTCAAGGCAGGTGAGGAAGGACACCTTGCCTGGCAGCTGCCAAATGCATCAACTGACCCCTGTCCCATCTTTCACTGGCACACACAGTTTCCACCACAAGCTCTTTGGGGAGGGGGAGATTTCTGGTGGCAGCCCAAAAAAACCTGTTAGGCTCAGTCCCCCCTAACCGTCCCCCCACCTGTCCTGCATTTCAAATCTTGAGGTCCTTGTCCTCAGCCCCCCGCACCCACTGCCCCAGGAGGGGCTGGGAGAGCCGAGCCCCTTAGCAGAGACCAAAGGCCTGCTTGGCTCCCAGATGATGCCCTTGAGTGGCCCAGGTGGAAGAGGAAAGAGCATCTTCCGGGGAGAGAAGGTGGACAGGGAGGCCATTTTAAAATACCTGGAAGTCCATCCAGTTGAGGGACACCCTCAAAACTGTCCAAAGCAATTCAGCCAACTGCCGGCCCCCGGATCAGAGGAGCGGAATGGAGGGACCCCTGGGTTGAAACCATCGGGGTGCCCCTGTTTGGAGAGATCCTGCTGCAGCATTTTTCATAGCTCATAGTCCCATCTCTCTGCCCATCCACCTCCCCCCATTACGCTGCTGAAGCAGAGTTGACATTCTGGTCCTGGGGGACGATTTTGCAACCCTCCTGAAAAGCGAATGTCCCAATGAAACCTTGTAAGTAGTAAAGAGACGGAAGAATCCTGACCTTTCAGGATGTTGAGGATCAGGGCCAGCACAGGACCGCTTAAAGGTGCATTGGGCACATACATGCTGAACTGGCCAAGTTGCACTTTTAAAGGATTTTCTTCCAGGGTTGGTTGGTAATCCCTCAGGTCCTCCAGGGTAAGGATCCCACCTGGAACAGAAAGGAAGGTAACCCTGGCAACTGGGCCATTTAGAGACTATGGACAAATCCCCAGCTCTGCTTTGCCCACTGCCAGGAGCCCTGTCTTGCTCACGGGGGGGGGGGGGGGAGTCATCCACATGGCACCCAGATAAAGGGAAAAGGGCTGGGGATCCTCTGCCAATATTTAACCATAAAAGCACATCTTCTAAGCTTTACCCGCTCTTAACTTTGGTTAGTTTTAATTCTGGCTTGATTTGTATTGCTGAACTTATATTGTGTGTATTTTTAATGCTCTATTTGGTGGATGAATCAGAAAGTGGGTGGAGCCCTTTCTGAGGGCTGCAGAGGGGCTCATGCCAGCCCTCACCTCCCCCAGAGAGGGAAAGAGTTGGCCAAATTGGCACCCCCTCTGGGAGACACATACTTTCTAAAACTCTCTTGAATGCTTCTTGTTATGTATGTACCATAGTTAATAAAGTATGAGCTTGAGGTTAAGTGCAGGGTTCTGGCCCTGCACTTCTGATTGGCTGTTAGGCGGCCAGACCTGATTGGCTAGTTCGTAGGAATCCGATTAGCCCTTAACAGAGGTTTATTATTGATTTAAAGTACTTGGGTTCATAGCTCGCTATTGGACAATTCTTATAAGGGTTGCCTATATAAGGCAGGGTTCACTGTTGTTGTTTTGAGAAGTCACTATGCTAATAAAGAGCTGAAAGTCACTATTCAGAGGCTGTCTCCATTTACTCCGACCCATGTCCAAGTACATAACACTTCTGACTCTCAGCCAATAGGTTCTTGTTTCCAGGCTGCTGAGGCTTTCTAAGTTACTAGGATGGGCTTCGAGGTTTGGAGGGCTCCACAAACCAGTCTGGCTTCTCCAAGGAGGATCAATGATCTGGGATTATCTGAGCTAGAGGGACAGCGAGCACTGCCCCCTCCTTGCCCCATATCAGAAAGCTACTACTATAGTTCAGATGCCCCACGGCCCCTGACTTCTCTTTTATTATTTATTGCTTTGATTTATTTGATTTGTCAATCGCTTACAAGATAATAGGTTATAAGTATAAACACGAGTAAGAATACAGGAAATAGGGATGAATAAATGGGGACAGGGACAGTAGGCACAACGGTGCGCTTATGCACGTCCCTTACAGACCTCTTAGGAATGGGGGGAGGTCAATAGTGGATAGTTTGAGGTTCAAGGAGTAAGCTGACCTGTTGTCTCCAAAGTGATTTGATGCTCCAGGCCAGGAGCCTTCCTTTCCAATTTACAGCCAGTTTCTGAACAATGTTTCTTAAGTTCATCTATAGGTATCTGAAGTGGGTCTCTGAATGCCATCTCAAGACCCTCCTTCCACCTCCAATTCTTGGAAGCAAAAGCTAAAGTGCACAGAGCTTCCTCCCCAAAGGGGCTGCCCAGAAGCATTGATGGCAGGACCAACAATCGGCACCAAATATGTTAACAGTCTGCATCCCTCCCTGCAAAACCAGGCATTTTCCTCTCTCAGCTATGGCATTTAGGATGATTTCCACAGGGAATTACAATCTTAAATGGTGTAAATGTGATCACTCCTGGATTCTTATGTCTGCCACAACGTCCCTCACCTACAACGCCTGGCTCTTCTGTGGCTGCCAGCCATCTTCCCCACCATTGGTTCACCCAAGAATTCTGCAACTCAGCAACATCCTTTGGCCCCACAACACTGGGCTCTTGTCAGCCAGTAAACCAGACAAGAAACCTAACCAGGTGAGCTAAAGCTCCTTTACTGTAAGGCTGCCTGAACAAAATCTTGCAAGTCTGAAGATACAAACTTCCCTCTACCACAAAAGTACTTGATCCATTCGTGTAGATCAGAGGTGGTCTTCAGCCGGTTCTGGCCGGAAATTTTGAGTAGTTCTGAGAACCGGCCAATCCCACCTCTGACTGGCCCTGCCAAACCCATCTCTTCTCTGCCTCCTGAGTCCCAGCTGATCGGCTGAGTCTCCTGTTGCCCTGCACAGGAGAATGGAGCTGGAAAGCAGGTCAGTGGGGTGGGGAGGGAATGGAGATTTTGCAATCTCCTTCCCCTGCCATGCCAACCAAGCCACACCCACAGAACCAGTACTAAAAAAAAAATTGAATCCCACCATTGGTGCAGATCCATTTCTAAGGTTCTTTTTCTGTCCGTTTGGCCCTGGGGACTCCCATCTCTCTGGTCTGGTTGCTTCCTTGGCAGCTTCTCTTCCCCTTGTCCCCCAAGGTCACCCACACAGTCCATTACAATTCTGTGGCAAGGCCATCTTTGCAGACAGGCTACTTGATAGGGTCTTCGGTGGGCTTTGAGACACCACCAGCTCTTTTGAAGCAAATATCCCTACTGATTATATGCTATGGAACAAGTTTGGCTAAGTGGGTAGCAGAAAATACACCCACCCCACCCCCCCCGGAAGGAGGGAGCTTGTTATGTGTATGCAGACCTTTTCGTGGGGTAGACCTGACCCTGAGTGCAAGGATGCAATCCCCGCTCAGAACCAACAGTCCCAGGATGGGGCAGAGCAGGACCAGTTGTTTCGTTCAAGCAGAATAGGCAGATGGTGAAAGAGGAAACCAGCCTCTACTCGCTGCCCAGATTGCTTGGACTGATCCAAAGGAGAAAACCATAACCGCCTCACTCCTTGCTTTGCAGGCAGTTGGCTGCTCACCTGCATTTTGGACCTCAGCCACCATCTGCTGGGCCAGGCTGCCAGTGTAGAAGGCGTCTGCACCTTGGTTGGCGATGGTCTCGTAGGTGCTGGCCAGTTTGGGCAGGCGGAGGAGTTGCTTCTCCTGCAGCACCTTCCCGCTTTTGCAGAAGACCTCGCTGAAAACAAAGGCATTATTGGAGAGGAAGCCACGAGCCCAGCCAGAGTTTCTTCCACCTCGGCAACTTCAAGAGGTGTCGACTTCATCTCCCGACCTGGGACTCCCCAGCCAGAACTGTGGAAGCTAAAGGTTGAGAAGCTTCCTGCGTCAATTCAGAAAGCTTAGATTGCCCAAGGAGCTGCTGATACAGTTCCACAGAGCCTGTCATTTGAATCTCTGTAATTGTCTGGTTTGGCACAGCAACCAATCAAGACAAACTCAGATAGTTTGTCTCAAACTTCAACGGATAATTAGAACTGCAGAAAAAACAATTGCGACCAGCCTGCCTTCCACTGAGGGCCTGTATGCTGCAGGGGGCAGAAAGATCCTAGACATAAACTGTTTGAATTTCTCCCCTCTGGACACTGCACTAGAGCATTGCATGCCAAAACAATTAGATACAGAGATAGTTCCTTTCCCCTCCCCTCCCCCTCCCCCCCGTGCCATCATTGCTAAGGACATAATCCCCACAGCACTGTCTTAGGCTTAAAGATATTTACCTATTATTATTAATCTTCTCGTCTTTCCTATTACCTTCTCCTATTGCTATCTATGGTTTATTACTTCCTGTTATATATTATGATTAATGATTGTATGATCTATGACATATGACCTATTACTTGTTGTTTGTATGTATCTTGAGAGCTTATGCACTGGAGTCCAATTCCTTGTGCCCGATCACATTTGACCAATAAATAATTCGGTTCTGTTCCATTTCATTCTATTCACTATACACTATATCAGGCCTTGCCCTGGTGCATGAGAGTTGGTTCCTACTGGGCTGCACAAATTGCACCGTGGGCTACTCCTGTCCTGATCCAAGAGCATTCAGGGTTTGCCCCACTGAGTTGGGTGATCCCAGATGGAGAGATCTTTTAAAGCTTTTTTTCTATACAGAAAAAAGACACCTGTGGGTAAACTACAAAGTTAGCTTTTTTTCTATACAGAAAAAGGACACCTGTGGGTAAACTACAAAGTTAGCTTTTTTTCTATACAGAAAAAAGACACCTGTGGGTAAACTACAAAGTTAGTGCAACCTCCGCTCTGCCCCTTTTAAAGTGAATTTGTGTTATACTTTTCCCAAAGCCGGTCCCTCCTTAGGGTGGGTTTTTGTGTGGAAGGAAAATTCAAAGAAAATAAAGTCATAACTTAAGTCATGCCCGGTGTCACGCAGCCTCTCGTTCTCACTGTAAAAGTTAGCAGGAGCCTGCTTACAAAACACACATAATTGGCTTGGTCTCAGCCTCTTACCTCCTGCACCTGTTCTCTGCTGGTTTCCAATTACCTTGTGTTGTGTATGCAATAAAGATTAATTAAGTGTGAGCTTGGAGTAAGTGCAGGGTTCTGGCCCTGCACTTCTGATTGGCTGTTAAGCGGCCGGACCGGATTGGCCTGTTCCGGAGAATCCGATTGGCCCTTAACAGAGAGTTCTTATTGGTTATAAGAGCTAGCGTTCCTAGCTTGTTATTGGTTAAACGTTACAGGGTTTGCCTATATAAGGCGGGTTTTACTGCTGTGCAATTGAAGAAGTCACAATGTAAATAAAGAGCTGAAGTTCACCATTCAGAGGCTGGTCTCCATTTTTTCTCATCCATGCTCAAAACGTAACACCTTGCTCCATAAGAGTCAGAATTAATCAGTGAGCAAACATGGCTGACTCCATGGCCTCAAATTCCAACCACACATGGAACCGTGGCCACCTCTCACGGCCACCTAGCCTACTCTCTGCCCGCCCCCCACATTCCCAGGGCCTCTTGATAGCCTCTCTTCACCCCAATGAGCTGAGCTGAGCTGCTGGCTGGGAAAACTTCCCGGCTGGAGTAGAGATAAGGAGGCCACCTCACCCTTCGGCAGTCAAGGAGCCTTACGAAACGGATGCTGTGCAGGAGAGCCCAGACATGGCCCGCCTCTGGGAAACAGCCAATGCATTGCGGCACTTCTTAATGCTGCTTCCGTAGTTAGACACCAATCCTAAGATACCCTCATGGAGCAGCTAAAACAACCAGATGTACCAGAACGGATTGGTCACCTTAACCTGCCTAGACAAAGAGGAAGGTTTGATCTGCTGATAAAAGGTTTGTGGGGTCCACACTGGGGATGGTTCTACAGGGAACAACAATAGCACTCAGACTTATATACTGCTTTATACTGCTTTTCTGCCCTCTCTAAGCGGTTTACAGAGTCAGCCTATTGTCCCCAACAATTTGGGTCCTCATTTTACCCACCTCGGAAGAATGGAAGGGTAGGATGCAAATATTTTTACTACTGGTTCTGTGGGCGTGGCTAGGTGGGAGTGGCCATGTGACTGGGTGGGCATGGCTTTTTTTTTTTTTTTGCATATACACTCACACACCCTGCGCTCTGTTTTTTTGCCTCTTGAGCCTCAGGGAAGCCTCCTGGGCGAAGCAGTAAGACAGCGAGGGGGATCCTGGCACAGCTGGTCATCGGAACAGCTGATCGTCAGGAGGGAGGGGAAGAAAGAAATACTGGTTCGGCCAAACCGGTAGCTGTTTTTTTACTACCGGTTCGCCGAACATGGCCAAACTGGTAGAATACCACCACTGTGCAGGAGATCTTCCCCAAATTGCACAATGGTCTTGAAAGGGCTTTCCCTTAGATTTTGGGCTCCAGTCTAAAAAGAGGTATTCCTTTAACAAGATCTTGACTATCAGTGGCCATGGTTGAGACGCCCTCTTTCCCTTCCTTCCTTCCCTTCCTTCCTCCTGTCCCTTCCTTCCTCCGTCCCTCCCTATCTTCCCTCCTCCCACTCTTTTTCCTTCCTTCCTTCCTTCCTTCCTTCCTTCCTTCCTTCCTTCCTTCCTTCCTTCCTTCCTTCCTTCCTTCCTTCCTTTCTTCCTCCCTCTCTTCCTCCCTTTCCTCCCTCCCTCCCTTCCTTTCCAGCAGATCCCTGGGATGACCTAGGCAGTCCCCACCCCCTGCAACCTCCTTGAGACCTTCATCTTGAGGTTGTGTCTCCCCTCATCCACCCAGCAGGGCATGCGCTGCCTTGGGCTGAGGAGCTCCCCTGCTGCCTACCACAAGGACGGGATGCTTTCAATTTCACTGCTCCTGGACTCCAGGGCTTTGGCCAGGCCTTTGCCAACAGAGAATCCTTCTCTGGCTAGCTGGATGCTGGGCTGAAACAGCTCCTTCCAAGGCAGTTTGCCATGCCGTCGGTGGGCCATTTCATAGCCACGGATTTCTCCTGGAACTGCAATGGACAATCCACCTGGAGCAGGCAGAGGACAAAGAGATCAAGATTCCAGCCAGTCCACTCCCCTATCATCCATGACCATCAACATAATTATTTAAAAAGTTCCTACATCTAAAAAACATCCAAGTTACCCAGGAGCTTGCTATTCCTGAGACCATTATCTGTGAACTGTCCTTAAATATCACATTTCAGTTCTTACTATGTTACAGAGCACCTGATTATGACATCGAACATGCAAACAAGCTAAATACACTACTAACACGGGCAGCATCCTGCCCACACACTTTTATCTTTCTTGGTGACTTCAATCTACCTCATATTAATTGGACCCTTAATGAATGTACAACTGAACCCATACATGCAACCTTCTACAATGCTGTAACAAATCTGGGACTGGAACAACTAGTAACCAACAATACTTGGCTTAACAACTACCTCAATCTCATCTTCTGCAATAGTTTGAATTCAATTTACGGAATACAAATTAAAGAACCCTTTTCCAACAGTGACCACAACATGATTGACTTTTGTCTCAACATATGTCCACACAAAAATCACCACAACGATGGAATCCTCAATTATAACTTCAAAAAAGGCAACTATGATCTTATAAACAACGATCTCTCATCCCTTGATTGGCAATTTCTATTCACTGGATGCAATACTGTTGAAGACCATTATAACATATTTTTACTTGAAGTCAAAAGAGTCATCAAACTATATGTACCAATAACAACTCCAAAAACCAGAAAAAAAAAGATTACCTATAACAATAAGGAAGCTTCAATCCAAAAAGAGATCACTTTGGTGGAAAAACAAATCTGGTCACATTGCCAACTTCAAAAGCTGATACAAAAATTTATGCCACCAGATAACGACTAAATGTACCAATTATCACATTAAACAAGAAGAAAACCTTCTACGCACCAATTCCACCAGCGCTTTCTACAATTTTGTGAACAACAAACTAAAAGACTCAAGGTCCATCCCATCCCTGAAAGGACATAATGGGAAAGACTGCAACGATGACACCATTAAAGCCAACATCTTTAACACATTCTTTGGCTCAGTATTTGTAAACAACAATGGATCATGCCCAGTATTTCCTAGTCAAACCACAGACAACTACAATGATCTAATACATATCGATTTTACAGAAGACAATGTTGAAAAAGCACTAGGCAATGTAAAACCATCTCTATCTATTGGACCGGACGGAATATGTGCCTACTTCTTAAAAAAGCTATCCACTGCCATAGCTGAACCTCTAAGCATAATCTTTGAAAAAATCTTTCAGGACCAGCTACTTGCGTAACCTATGGTCACAAGCCACGGCCATCCCCATCTTCAAAAAGGGAGACCCCAGCCTAGTCGAACATTACAGACCAATCTCCTTATGCTGCTTCACCTGTAAAGTCATGGAATCAATTATTAACCAATCCTTTATCTTCCACTTCGAGACAAACAACCGACTCTCAAATAAACAATTTGGTTTCAGGAAAAAACTATCATGTAATCTGCAACTCTTACACTGCAAAAACATATGGACTACACAACTCGATCAGGGCAAAGCAATAGACGCAATCTACATAGACTTCTGTAAAGCCTTTGATTCAGTGGTACACGACAAACTACTCCTAAAACTAAAATCTTATGGTATCTCTAGACTCCTGCATAACTGGATGGAAGCATCAAACAGACAACAAATGGTCAAAATTGGGAGCATCCTATCAAATTCTGTACCTGTCAACAGTGGTGTCCCCCAAGGCAGTGTTTTAGGACCAACTCTCTTCATACTCTACATAAACGACCTCTGTGATCATATCAAGAGCAACTGTGTTCTCTTCGCTGATGATGTAAAGCTATTCAACACCACAGACAATACTGCTACCCTTCAAAAAGACCTCGACTATGTATCAGAATGGTCAAACAAATGGCAACTTCAAATCTCAACAAATAAATGCTCTGTCTTACATATTGGCAAAAAAAAAAGGAAAATAAAATACAGGCTGAATAGTCAAGACCTTGTTGATGATCCAAACTCTGTCAAGGATCTTGGAATACTCATCTCTAATGATCTCAGTGCTAGAGCCTACTGTAACTACATAGCCAAAAAGGTATTAAGAGTTATTAACCTAATCTTACATAGCTTTTTCTCTGGTAATATTACACTAATAACTAGAGCATACAAAACATTTGCTAGACCAATACTCGAATACAGCTCATCAGTCTGGAACCAGCATTACGTATCTGATATTAATACAGTTGAGAAAGTTCAGAAATATTTCACAAGAAGAGTTCTCCACTCCTCTACTCGTTGTAGAATACCTTATGCCACCAGACTTGAAATTCTAGACCTAGAAAACCTTGAATTACGCCCTCTTCGGTCTGATCTAAGTAGAGTATATAAAATCATACATTGCAATGACTTACCTGTCAATGAATACTTCAGCTTCAACCATAACAACACAAGAGCACACAATAGATACAAACTCAAGGTTAACTGCACCAAACAGTCAGCAACAGAGTGGTCAATGTCTGGAATACTCTACCTGACTCTGTGGTTTCTTGCCCAAACCCAAAAACTTTAACCTTAGACTCTCTACTATTGACCTCACCCCTTTCCTAAGAGGTCTGTAGGGGGTGTGCATAAGTGCACCAATGTGCCTACCATCCCTGTCCTATTGTTTCTTTTATTTTTTTTATTTTTCTTATATGTATCCATGTATTCATAACTACATTTTTAGTTATACCTATTATCTTGTAAGCAACTGACTAAATACATACATAAATAAACAAACAAACAAACAAACTGAGAGCCCAGAGCTAATTTGCAAGAGTTATTGACTTAGGCAATGCCTTCTTCCTGTTAACCCCTGTTCTCCACTGAGTTTTGTAAGTGTCCAAGAAAGAAGCACTCATTTTGAGTAGAGTTTATAGGTAGCTTGCAGGGAGACATCTTTACGACTTGTACAATCAGTAATTACTCTTAGTTTCAACCTCTTAGTTTCAACCACAAAGTCTATCATTTTAGTTCTTGTTATGCATTTTCAAGGCCAAGAATCATAGGACTAGGAGGGACCTTAAGAAGCCCAACTCTCCTGCTTAGTGCAGGATTAGAGCCTCTCTGATGACCACCCAGCTTAGATAACAGACAGGAAGCTAAAGGTGACTGAGTAGATGCACAGAACCACAGAAGACCCGACAACCACAGGAGACTCTTCAGTGAACCTTCTTGCACACAGCGTGTGGTTCTTGCCAGCCAAGCCACCCCACACATTCCTGAGCCTGGTCCCCTTCAGACTCTCTTGAGGTCCAGGGACCCTTGATCCCAAGCTCATCAGGAAGTAGCTCATATGTGCAACCAGTCAGTGCTGGCGGTGGTGCCTCTTGCTTACCTTTCTGGGACAGAGCGGTGTTGTTGCCAAACATGTCTCGGGATGCATTCTTGGGCGCCATCTCCCTGGCGTTAATTATTTCCACTTTCCCTTCGGAAGGTAAGGAACAAGATAAGGTTCTGCCGCCTCCCGGTTTGCAAGTTAATGCATAACTCAGCCTTTCTGAGTGACATCTTCAAGGCATAAAAATTCCAAGAAAGGTTAACTTCAAGAACAAAAGTCATTGTGGATGCCAAGCCTCTGTGCTGGTTCAGCAATCAGTCATCACCTATTTCTCTGTCCGTCGTTCGACATTGACCTCACTCCTATTTTTTGAAATAGAAGCATTACTTTTCGATAGCTAAGTAGTCAACAGTTGGCCCAGCAGACACGTCTGAAATATGACAGCATCTTATGGGCAATGTCACCAAACAGGAGTAGGGGACGTCTGTCACCAAAAACTCATTTACTAGAAAAGAAGAAGGCCAGGTTGCTCTACTCCTCATGACCCCAGGTCCAACCCTACCTCCACCTTGTTCCCAGAAGACTATTTCATATTCCAGATAACCTTTTGTGTGTGTCTCTCTGTGAAAAGTCTAACCTTCTACGATGAGTAGGGGGTTGAAGCACCCAGATTTTCTCCCCTGACTGGTGGAAGCAATGTGTATTCCTGGAGCATCCTTGAAAATAAACCTACGTAGACTCTGGCACTTTGCTGGCAGAATGCCAGCTTTCCTTTATATTGGTGAACATTAACCCAAATGAAAAAAGTCATCCAGGCAACTGAGGTTGCTTCTCACATGCTGTACTATAAGTGCACAAATCCCTTCGGGTGGCTGCACACAACCTATTTCAACATGCCAAACAAGCCAACCACCCACGTACGTCTTCAGGAATCCCCACACAAGGCTAGCATTGCTCCTGCCCTGCTTACCCTCTGCTGAGAGGATGGTGAAGAAAAGGCCTCCTCCAATGCCCATGCTGTGAGGGTTCATCAGGCCCATACACAGGAGACTGGCAATGGCAGCATCCACAGCGGATCCCCCTTTCTGAAGGATGTCCCTGCATGAGGTGAAAGATAAACATCGGTGAACCTTCCCAGGTCAGAGCTGCAAAGAGACAGAAGGAGATTACAGCTGGCCAAAGAAGTTCCCCAAAACTAGAAGATTCTCCCACTTGGTCTCTTGAAAACCAAGACCAGCAACCATGCAGAAATTTGGAGAAATTTGGAGTCATAGTGGACAATCACTTAAATATGAGCCAGCAAGTTTTCTGCAGCTGCAAAAAAATAATAATAATAAAGCTAATGCACTCCTTGGTTATATAAAAAGAGGGACAGAGTCAAGATGACGTGAAGTATGAGTACTGCTTTATAAATCCTTAGTAAAAACACACCTGGAATCGTGTATCCAGTTTTGGTCACTACAGTACAAATAAAATGGGGAGATTTTGAAAAAGGTGAAACATGATTAAGGGCAGAGGTGGGAGTCATCTGGTTCGCATCAGTTCAAGTGAACCGGTTGTTAACTTGTTGCCCAGTGTGGAGAACTGGCTAATCCCACCTCTGGCTGGCCCTGCCTACCCCATTCCTCCCATGCCTTGTGTTGGCTTCCAGGTTGGTGCAGGGAGCCATCCAGGCCCAAAACGGAGCACAGGGGGCATCACATGCCCCTCCCCCCGGCACCCCATTTTGGCTTCCAGGGTCCGAAGGCTAAAATATATGAAGAACAGTTGCGGGAATTGTATGTCTAATTAAATGAAAAGAAGGACTGTGAGAGACATGGTAGCAGTGTTCCAAGATCTCAGGGCTGCCCCAAAGAAGAGGGAGTCAAGCTATTCTCCAAAGCACCAGAAGGCAGGACAAGAAGCAACGGATGGAAACTCATCAAGGAGAGAAACAACTTAGAACTAAGGAGACATTTCCTGACAGAACAATTGTTCTGTCTTTTAAAATTACTGGCTGAATATAAAGACAGACAGGCAAACTCTACAAAGGCTTCCATGCAAAGTTCCTTTATTGGGTCACAAGACATCCTCAAATATAACTCACGGTTATGTCAAGATTCATCTAATGTCCAATTCTTTGCACAGTTGACTTCATAGTGTGAAATTATTGATATAGTTTCAGGCATGGGTGAAATGAATGGAGACAATCTTAGTTGGTGAACTTTCAGCTCTTTATTACATAGTGACTTAAGAGAGTGAACAACAACAACTCTGCCTTATATAGGCGACCTTAATGTGAAATAACCAATAGGGAGCTGTAAGACGCTAGCTCCAGAACCAATAAGAGTCCTTTGTTAAGGGCCAATCGGATTCTCTGAACCCAACCAATCCGATCGAGCCGCTTAACACCCAATCAGAAGTGCAGGGCCAGAACCCTGCACTTTACCCCAAGCTTGCTTTTATTTAAACTATTTACATACATAACAATTATAGTGATCTTCATCCCATAACGAAGCAGCAAAAGGTCAAACACCAGCACGGAGCTGGGGTCCAAGAAAGAGTAAAGGAAACTCCCCCAACCCAACCAAGGGTCAATTCAGTGACCAATCAGGATTACAGATGTGACCACATGATATGAACTACATTTCCCATGATACATTAACTACATTTACCATGAGGCATTCCCTTAAGGGGACAGCTCCCAATTCCTACTTAACTATCCCAATTCCCAACTAACTATATATACTGTCTGGACAGCACAGCAATCAACCAATCGAAGAGCTTGCCTCTAGAACTTGAGATTTTAAAGAAGAGATTGGAGAGTCATTTATCCTGCTTGAGCACGGGTTGGACTCAAAGACCTCCAACATGCCTTCCAACTCTGTTATTATGCTGTTCTGTTTTGCTGCTCAAGGACTTCTGAACCTGCGTCTATCCAGTTGCTGGTGCGAAAGCAAGCCAGAATTATTATTTTTTTTTCGTTTTGTTCAGGCTGCAAGTCCCAGATCCAAAGTGACCGGTGGAAGAAACCAACCTTGTTTAGAATTAGAATTAGGGTTAAGGTTAGCATAAGGCAGGGGGGGCAAGGAGGGAGGCAGCTGGCCGGCCAATTGGTACCTGCTGACAGATATGGAATAGATCAGAGATGACAATTTACACCGAATTATTTTTTGAAGGACACAGACATAGAAACATTATACTCCTGAAACAAAAGGGGTAACTAGGAGCGGCGAGGGCTGTTCTGTTTGAGGGTTGTTGTTTTTTTCTTAGGCCTCCAAGAATGGAGCCCTGCAAGTGCAGTTTTCTGGGCAAGGTTTTTCAGGGGTGCTTTGCCTTTTTTTTCCTTCCTAGGAATTAGAGAGAGACTAGCCCAAGGTGTCTCAACAGGCCATGTGCCCAAGGTGGGACCAGGCTCACAGCTTCGTGGTTTCTAGCTTGTGGTCTTAACCATGTCACCATACTGGCTCTTTTATTTGGCCGCAAAAAGCAAATTCCTGTGGTGGAGCTTCAGATGTCATTTGGAGGCGGTCTGGATTGTGGCTTTTGAAAAAAATGAAGACTTGCACCCTTTTCCTGCCCAGACCAAATCAGGAGTTTCTGGGAATATGCGGCTGTTGTCCACCTACCTCCCAATGACCGAACAGGGGCCTGCATCCGTAGCCACCGCTGCCTTTGCATAGAGGTGATTTTGTGGCTGTGGGCGCAGCCCAAAGAACAGCCCAACACCAATTGCGACAGCCAAGAGCAGCGCCGTCAGGATCCCGATCTTCAAGAGCTTCGCATTCATGTTTCTTGAGAAATAAAAAGAGAGGCAGATTAGCAGAAGCACCAGAGCAGTCAAGGCACAAACGAGGACACTTCAGCCCACAGGGGAACATGCAATCCTCCCTGGATGGCCAAGCATTGGCAGAGAGGTCAGGGCAGTGGGCGATGGGTGAAGCTTCTTGGGATCAGTGGCTTCAGTTGGCGCATTGGCCTCAAATGTCTTGAGGTTTCCTTATGTTTTTATTCCATATGACATTGCTCTGGAGCCCCAGAAGACAGAAATACAACTGGTTGTTTCAAATACTTAAGCACAGAGGTGCTTCTCATCTCTGTTTCTATGCCGAAGAGCCAGCGCTGTCCGAAGACGTCTCCGTCGTCAGGTGGCTGGCATGGCTAAATGCCAAAGGCGCACGGAGCGCTGTTACCTCCCCACCAAAGTGGTCCCTATTTTTCTACTTGCAATTTTATAGGCTTTCAAATTGCTAGGTTGGCAGAAGCTGGAATAAGGAATGGGAGCTCACTCTGTAACACGGTGGTAGAGTTTCAAC
The DNA here is from genome assembly GCA_033807585.1 of Hydrophis major. NCBI lineage: Eukaryota > Metazoa > Chordata > Lepidosauria > Squamata > Elapidae > Hydrophis > Hydrophis major. The sequence goes on from CM066339.1 coordinate 13,085,575, forward strand.
CGCCAAACTGCCAGCCTTTCCAGTAGACAAGCTCAGCGTCTTAGCCACTGAGGCACCGCGTCCCGCTGAAGGCTGTCTAGAAGGTAACAAACATGGGCCCCATGAACAGATAGGAATGTTGACCCTATTTCAAATCATGTTCCCCCTGACCAAATCATCAGCAGATTCCCCCTCCTGTAGCCCTCCTGCCCCCCACAGCCCTCCCTCTTTTGTGTCTCACTAGGAAGGAAGACCCCCAAAAGAATCAGGGTAGACTCAAGTCACGACAAGAAGAGATTGTGCCATCCATTGTGTGGTGCCTCCCGAATGAGGTGCAAGCAGCACGACCCGATATCAGTACAGACCTCCACCCCACCTGCAACTTGAAGTCCAGAGCCTCAATGCTCCCCCCCCCCAGAGACCTGAAAGTGGGGTGAGATGAGGGACAGCAGATGTGCTCTTGTCACCCTTACCTGATGTTATATGGAGCAATGTCGGGAAGCAAGCGATCCCAAAGCAATCTACGGGGCTTCCGTCCTTTCCTCCCTCATGGAATCTCTCTAGAAAGACAAGCGCTGGAAAAAGAAGAGCTGGGGGAAGATCAAAGGCTCTCAGGTGTTAGATGATCTTTCTGCAGAAGGGAGGGCAATAGGACAAGCTCGGGGGGGGCAGCAGCCCAAGGCCTGGAGAAGCTCCCTGGCAAAGATTCCCTTCCATTGGCTCCTGAAGTCCTCAAGCCCCTTCCCCCACCGCACAACTGCCCTGATTGCAGCTCTCCCTGGATAGCCTTCACCATCCAACTTGGGAGTCACTGGGAGAAGTCTCCAGCAGCCATGGGGAAGAGTCCATCTTGGACCCCCAGGGCTCTGAAGTCCAGGTTTCCTGATCAAGGCGAGAGCAGCAGGTCCCCACCAGGCTCACGGTTCCCTGACATGGGTGCCTATGGGCAGTGGTGGGATTCCATTTTTTTTTACCACCAGCTCTGTGGGGGTGCCTAGGGGGTGTGTGGCTTTTTTGCCTTTTGCAGCACCCCCATTGTTTGGGCCTTCTGAGCCCCAGGCAAGCATCCTGGGAGCTTTTTGCTCCCAGAAGGTTTCCCTAGGGCTCAGGAAGGCAAAAAATGGAGAGGGGGAGGGTTTTTTCTTGCCTTCCTGGGCCCCAGGGAAGCCTCCTGGGTGAAGAGGTAAGACAGCGAGAGGAATCCCGGCACAGCTGATTTGTAGGAACAGCTGATTGTCAGGAGGGGGAAAAAAAAGTACCTTAAGAAGTGACTGGGTGGGCTAGCGTCAGATGGGCAGGGCGAGTGACTGGGTCAGCAATCAGGAGACTGGGTTGGGGGCATGGCCAGCCAGAAGTTACTACCGGTTCAGTGACCCACGCCAAATCCTTGCTACCGGTTCGCCCAAACCAGTGTGAACCAGCTGAATACCACCACTGCCTATGGGGCTTGGCAGGCCTGCTTTCTCCCAGCCGGGCCTGTTTCAGACTGGCCTTGGCTTCCTGAAGCTTCTCCCTTGCCGAGGCTCAGGGCGAGTCAGCACTGGAGGGTCATTGACTTGCTGACCCATCGGCCAACCCTTCCCTCCCTGCCAGGTTGGGCTCCTGCTGCTCCTGGTTGGCCTTGCAGAGGACAAGTGACCGAGTGACTGGGCCAAGCGCAGCCTCTGCCTCTCATCTCTCACTTGAATGGAGTTGGGAAAAGGGCAGCACAACCAGCCCACTCTTTTGTGGAAAGGGCCATTTTATTTCACTCCCAAATGCTCTCTTTGGGACCTGGGCATCCCCCTCTTGGGATCCTGGTGCCTGGGCCTTAGTAAAAACATCTCAAATTATGCTCTTCATTGATTTCATGTTTGGAAAAATGGATGATGGGGCACTTTCCCAAACTGGAGATCAGCTTTTGAACAAAACAGCTTTAGGCATTTGGTTTGTCGCAATGTACTTTGGCAAACATTCAGTTTCAACATTAAAGCAAAAGCTAAAAAGTCTTGCCTTGCGACAGAGAAGTAAAGCTAAACTGGCGCATTTATCAAATTTCTAGACCACCAAACACCCTTGCCTGACTCTGGTCTCAATTTGAGGAGCACTAAGACTAAAAATATTTTCCTACGATAGTGTTCACTATGAATTTTCTTGTTGTTACTTCAGTCACTTAGCATTGGTTTAATATTAGCTACTTCAACCACTAATCTGAAGAACCTTTCTTCAAATGGAGATTTTGTATAATCATGGAAGGGACCTTGAAGGTCTTCTAATCCAGCCTTCTACCCAGGGCAGCACCAAATTTTCATCCAGCCTTTGCTTTCCCTCCACGACCCCTCCAGCAGCCAAGCTGTCCCCCCACCTCAAGGCTCTCCTGCCAGGCAGTTGCTCTGAGCTGAAGTCATCGGGTGAATTTTCCCTCCTTCCCTCCCTTCCCTGCCCCGGTTCTTCTGCTGCCTTCGAGAGCTGTGGGGAAGAAATCCACACCCTCTTCCTTGGAGCAGCCCTTCCAGTACTGCAAGGTTGCCAGAGTTTCACAGGGCAACTCGGGAATAAAATGAGTCATTGAATGAATAAGTTGTGTTCTGGGATCATTTTAAATCCCAGGGACCACTAACCGGTTCTGTGGGTGTGGCCTAATTTGTGGCTGTGGCTTGGTGGTCATGTAACTGGTTGGGCATGGCTTGTATGTAAATATTATAAATATATATATACTTTAAAACTTTAAAAGCACCACGTGGGAAAATACCCGAACAAAGCTGAATGCCAGACATGTAAGTACCCGCGAAAACTTAAGAAAACATATATACATATATATATATATATATATGGATCTTTGGTTATTCGGGTTTTCTCCCGCGTAAGATTGGAAGTAACGTTGCCCAGATACTTCCAATCTTACGCGAGAGAAAACCCGAATAACCAAAGATCCACATACAAGTACCCGCGAGAACCTCAGAAAACATATATATATATATATATATATATATATATATATATATATATATATATATATATATCTGGCATTCAGCAGTCATGTAACTGGTTGGGCATGGCTTGTATGTAAATATTATATTTTATAAAAAAAGAACAACTTTTACCCAAAATCAGACAAAGCGGGCAGGCAGATTGAGTTGCTCACAGAATCACAGATTTATTCAGTAATCTATTTATCTGCCATCAGCTAGTTTATTCTGTCGCATAAAATTTGCTTGCAAGCAAACTCGCCAAATTTACTCACAAAACACCATGTATGTAGATATTGCATTTTTTATATAAAAAAGAGCAATTTTTACCCAAAATCAGGCAAAGCAGGCAGGCAGATTGAGTTGCTCACAGAATCATTCAGTGATCTATCTATCTGCCATCGGCTACCTGAGTCGGTCACATAAAATGTGCTTGCCGTGAGTCTGCACTGAATAATGGAACCTTCAGTCCTAAGGGAGGTTCGGCTGTGCTTAAAAGCAGAACTGAAGATCTAAAGACTAGCTAGAGAGCAAGAAATGCAACCATTTCCTGCTTCCTAGTCAATCTAAATCTCATACTTGATGGTTGGAAAAATAGCAATTTAGCAGGCAAGTTTGCCGGGTAAGGAGTGAGTGGGCAGGGAGGGTTCCCACGCGCCATGTGGGCAGCACAACCTTGTGTTTCTGCACAGCCTGGATTAATTGCTTTGGGGGAGGTGCTCTGTGGGTGTGATTTCTCTGCTGCCCACCAAAATTTTCTCATGGCCCATCAGTGGGCCATAGCCCACCGGTTGGTGACCGCTGCTCTAGCATGCCTGGGCATGAGATGCGCTCATCCTCCCACCAAATGTTCCTCCAGAACGGCTGATTGCATCAGGACCAGAATCCCTGCTAGTCATTTCCACAAGCCCTCCGCTGGGCAGGCCTTCCTTGCTAGAGACGTCATTGGGCCCCGGATGAAAACGGAGCTCCTGGCCTCCCTTCCCGGCCTTCGTGGCTCAGGAAAATCCCTCCATGCAAAATGGAAGATGGAAAACTGGAAGCACTTTTGATGCTGTGATTTCTTTTAAACTCAGGAGGGAAATTCCTTGTTATAGTTCAAATTTTTCTTTTAATAGAAATCACAGCTTTGAGCACCAAGCAAATCAAGGATTCCCTAGCTGATATAATTTAACCTTTCCTTTCATTTAACTTGAAATGTTTTGAAAAAGGATATTTCCCTATCAGTATGGCTTTATATTGAATCTATAGTTACATTCTTACCTTGTATGTTTTCTTTAACAGATATATATATTATGGTTGGGCTAGAGTAGCTAAAAGTTGGCCTTTCAGCCAGAGGCTCTTGGATGTGGGATCTCCTATAAACATCTGGCTCACAATTCCTGTCTCTCCCACCCCTGGCTTTAGTCTGGGTTGAGAACCTCCTTATTGTAAGCATTTCATAACATCTGTGGTTTTTCAGTCCCCACAATTGTTTGCTTAGACACCTTCCTACCACATTTCCCAGAAAACCTATGATGAAGGCTCTCCCATCTGCCCTGCCAATCCTTAATCTCTCAGGTTGGCCAACTCAAAGTTGGCATGACATCCACCGGCAGAGAAAAGGGGACGAGCAAATTGGGTGAAGAACTGTTTGTGGCCACTGAGGGATGCATCTGGATCTGTTTCCCACAAGATTTATTGGCAATCTTTCTCTGTGTTAAGGGGGTTGGTCGATGTGAAATTAATTTTGGTTGAGCACAAACTTACCAAATCTGCAGATGATACTAAGCTGGCAAGAATAGCCAACACCCAAGGAGATAGGCTCAAGATCCAGATGGATCTTGACAGACTAGAACCCTGGGCCATAGCTAACAAAATGAAATTCAATGTAGAGAAAAGGAAAGTCCTACACTTAGACAAGAAAAACCAAAAGTACACATATAGACTAGGTGAAACCAGGCTTAATCGCAGTAACTGTGAGAAAGATCTTGGTGTCTTAGTGGACAACCAGCTAAATATGAGCTAACAGTGTGCAGCAGCTGCCAAAAAAAGCCAACACAATCCTAAGCTGCATTAACAAAGGGATACAATCCAGATCAAGGGAGTTACTAATATCACTCTATAAAGCCTTAGTAAAACCACACCTAGAGGACTGCATCCAATTTTGGTCACCACACTATAAAAAAGATGATGAAACTCTACAAAGAGGACACAGAAGAGCAACCAGGATAATGAGGGGATTGGAGGATGAAACATATGAAGAACGGTTGCAGGAACTGGGCCTGGCTAGTCTAGGGAAGAGAAGGACCAGGGGAGACAGGAGAGCATCTTCCAATATTTGAGGGGCTGCCACAGGGAGGAGGAAAAGGTCAAGCTATTTTCTAAAGCACCTGTAGGCCAGACAAGGAATAATGGATGGAAACTGAACAAGGAGAGATTTAACTTGGAAATAAGGAGAAACTTTCTGACAGTGAGAACAATCAACCAATGGGACAGCTTTCCCTCGGAAGTTGTGGGAGCTTCATCCCTGGAGGCTTTCAAGAAGAGATTGGACTGCCATTTGTCAGAAAGGATGTAGGGTCTCCTGCTTGAGTGGGGGTTGGACTAGATAACCTACAAGGTCCTTTCCAACTCTGTTAATCTGTTACTTTTTGATCATAGCAACAGAAAATATTCTTGATGTATAGAGCTGGTTGGACAATTGTACTCATGCCTAGGTTGAGAAAGAACTCGAGACAATTGGATAAGCTGAGTGGGCTTAACTTGGGTCTACAGAAGCTTCTGAAGGACCAAATTTTCCACTTCCCAGCACAACTGATTTGACCTCCATTCCTCATCTGACCTTCCCTGCAAATCTCTTTGTCTTGTGTTACTTGAGAAAAATAAGGGCAAAAGATTGTCACTCCACATCAAGTGTTGGGCCCTGTAATTTTGTTTGTGGCTAAATCCTTCCCATTCCTTTGTGCTCCTGTTTTTAAAAATGAAAATTGCAAAAAGTTGGCTCTCCCCTTCAAATATAAGAGTCTTTTTCATATGATAAAATTGTACCTTGCTTGTATCCACTTCCTATTCCATAGTGTTTCCTTCTATTATCTTTCTTTCTTTCTTTCTTTCTTTCTTTCTTTCTTTCTTTCTTTCTTTCTTTCTTTCTTTCTTTCTTTCTTTCTTTCTTTCCTTCCTTCCTTCCTTCCTTCCATCCATCTATCTATCATCTATCTATCATCTATCAGCTGTGCTGACGGAGTGGTTAGAATGCAGCACTGCAGGCTACTTCTGTGACTGCCGGCTGCCAGCAGTTTGGCAGTTCAGTTCTCACTGGCTTAAAGTTGACTCAGCTTTCCATCCTTCCAAGGTTGTTAAATGAGGACCCAAATTGTTGGAGGCAAGATGCTGACTCTGTAAACTTTCAGCGAGGGCTGAAAAGCACTAAAGCACTTAGAGTAAAGTTTGTAAGCCTAAGTGCTATTGCTATCATCTATCATTTATTATCTAACATTCTATCCTCTATCATCAAGATCACCAGTTTATCATCTATCATCTATCCATTAATCATTAACTATCACTCTATCATCTCTGTCTATCTGTCTGTCCAGCATCAATCATCTATCAGATATCATCTAGCTATCATCTATCATATCCCCCTCTATTCCTCTCTCTCTCTTTCATCTACTCACCTTGCAAAGCCATCTGACTTCCAGCTGCAAAATTGTTTTGTTGCCATTTCAATTGCCGAATGTGCATGGAAGGCCAAACTCCACTCCCCCCCCCAAAAAAGCAGTAAAGCATTAGTGTGATTTGAAGCACCTTCCCCAAATTCTGCAGAGTTTTGCAGTGTAAATTCAGTGCCAGAAAAGTACACACAGATGGCTGAGGCTTCATTTAACTTCTTTATAAACATATAAAGTAAATTTCACAATACCAGTTGTAGATTTCTCCAACATGGAGCAAACTCAAACAGAAGCAGACATGTTACAAGCAACTCAACTTCAGCAGACAAGCAAGCAAGTTAGTTTCTCTTTTCACTTTAGAGCTGAGCACAGAACAGAGATAAACCACAGCCAGATTCTCTCTTTAAATTTCAGCCTCAAACTCAGCTCTCATTGGCTGACCTTGTTACCAAGTTCTATTCCAGTTCATGAATATACTCTGACACGGGGGCCACCACCCTGCCTTGCTTTAAGGCTCTGGAAAGAAGGCCAGCTAGGCAAAGGCCTTTCCAAACTGAAACTAGAAGTAGCTTAGGCATGGCTCTATGTTAAGCTCTGCAACTCTGCAGCTATGTTGAGCTCCAAGTCTGTCTATTGAAGATGAAACGGCTTCTCTCCTCTGCTGTGTGTTTCTTGCTTGCCTGCTGGACTAAAGTGAAACTGAGGTCTGTTTCTGCTGAAGTTGAGTTGCTGTTCTGAACCTGTAACAAGACTGCTTCTGTTCAAATTTGCTCCATGTTGGAGAAATCTATGACTGGTATTGTAAAATTTACTTTATACATTTATAAAGAAGTGAAATGAAGCCTCAGTCATCTGTGTTTACTTTTCTGGCACCGAATTTACACTGCAAAACTCTGAACACTCTCCTCTCATGGGAACCTGCACAAAGCCACTTTGACATCAAAGACACCTGATGACACCAAGCCAAGATCACGTGAAGTATTAGTACCGCGTTATAAAGTCTCAGTTAGACTACACTTGGATCACAATAGTAGGAAAAAGATGTTGAGATTCTGCAAAGCAACAGAGATGATTAGGGAGCTGGAAACTAAAACATATAAAGAATGGTTGCAGGAATTGAGTATGGCCAGTCTAGAGAAAAGAAGAACAACATGACAGCAATGATCCAGTATTTGAGAGGCAGCCACAAAGAGCGGGATGGTGGTGGTGATGTCAACCTCTTTTCCAAAACAACAGAGCACAAGAAGCAACAGATGGAGACAAATCCAGCAGAGATGCAACCTGGAATTGTGGAGGAACTTCCTAACCGTGAGGACTATTAACCAGGAGAACAGCTGGCCTCCAGACGCTGTGGGGGCTCCATCCCTGGAGGCTTTTAAGAAAAGCTATTTGCCTGAAATGGTACAGGGTCTTCTGCTTGAGCAAGGGGCTGGATGAGAAGACCTCCAAGGTCCCTTCCCACTATGTTACTCTGTCCTGTTCTTTCTGAGGTCTGGTGTCCATCGGGTTGCGAGAGAATCTGCCCAGAACAATGGGCTCCAGACTCAGCATGCAGCTACCCAGCCTTGGAGTCAATGGCTGAGGAAGGGCTCCCACCCCACATGTGTGGCTCAGACCTCTGAAGCCCCAACACTCTTTGGGCAACAGAAATGACTCTTGATGCTTCCTTTCCAGACGGAAGAACTGCTGCACCAGTTGTTAAGCAAGAGGGAAGAGAGAGAGAGAGGAGAGAGAGAGTCAGACAGAGAAAGAGAGAAGGGGGAAAAAGAGGGAGAGAATGAAAGAGAGAGAGAGACAGAGACAGGGAGAGAAAGAAGAGGGAGAAAAAGAGGGAGGGATAGAAAGAGGGAGGGAAAGAGAGGGAGAGAGTGAAAGAGAGACGGAGAGGGGGGGAGAAAAAGAGGGAGGGATAGAAAGAGAGAGAGGAGAGAGAGAGAGAAAGACAGAGAGACAGACAGAGAAAGAGAGGAGGGGGAAAAAGAGGGAGAGAGTGAAAGAGAGAGAGACAGAGAGAGAAGGGGGGGAAAGAGGGAGGCATAGAAAGAGGGAAGGAAAGAGAGGGAGAGAGTGAAAGAGAGACGGAGAGAGGGGGGAGAAAAAGAGGGAGGGATAGAAAGAGGGAGGGAGAGGGAGGGAGGGAGAGAATGAAAGAGAGAGAGAGACAGAGACAGGGAGAGAAAGAAGAGGGAGAAAAAGAGGGAAGAATAGAAAGAGGGAGGGAAAGAGAGGGAGAGAGTGAAAGAGAGACGGAGAGGGGGGGAGAAAAAGAGGGAGGGATAGAAAGAGAGAGAGGAGAGAGAGAGAGAAACAGACAGAGAGACAGACAGAGAAAGAGAGGAGGGGGAAAAAGAGGGAGAGAGTGAAAGAGAGAGAGACAGAGAGAGAAGGGGGGGGAAGAGGGAGGGATAGAAAGAGGGAGGGAAAGAGAGGGAGAGAGTGAAAGAGAGACGGAGAGAGGGGGGAGAAAAAGAGGGAGGGATAGAAAGAGGGAGGGAAAGAGAGGGAGAGAGTGAAAGAGAGAGAGACAGAGAGAGAAAGGGGGGAGAAAAAGAGGGAGGGATAGAAAGAGGGAGGGAGAGAGAGAGAAAGAGAGAGGAGAGAGAGAGAAACAGACAGAGAGACAGATAGAGAGAGAGTCAGACAGAGAAAGAGAGGAGGGGGAAAAAGAGGGAGAGAATGAAAGAGAGAGAGAGACAGAGAGAGAAAGGGGGGAGAAAAAGAGGGAGGGATAGAAAGAGAGAGAGGAGAGAGAGAGAGAAACAGACAGAGAGACAGACAGAGAAAGAGAGGAGGGGGAAAAAGAGTGAGAGAGTGAAAGAGAGAGAGACAGAGAGAGAAAGGGGGGGGAAAGAGGGAGGGATAGAAAGAGGGAGGGAAAGAGAGGGAGAGAGTGAAAGAGAGACAGAGAGAGGGGGGAGAAAAAGAGGGAGGGATAGAAAGAGGGAGGGAGAGAGAGGGAGGGAGAGAATGAAAGAGAGAGAGAGACAGAGACAGGGAGAGAAAGAAGGGGGAGAAAAAGAGGGAAGAATAGAAAGAGGGAGGGAAAGAGAGGGAGAGAGTGAAAGAGAGACGGAGAGAGGGGGGAGAAAAAGAGGGAGAGAGTGAAAGAGAGAGAGAGACAGAGAGGGGGGAGAAAAAGAGGGAGGGATAGAAAGAGGGAGGGAGAGAGAGGGAGGGAGAGAATGAAAGAGAGAGAGAGACAGAGACAGGGAGAGAAAGAAGGGGGAGAAAAAGAGGGAAGAATAGAAAGAGGGAGGGAAAGAGAGGGAGAGAGTGAAAGAGAGACGGAGAGAGGGGGGAGAAAAAGAGGGAGGGATAGAAAGAGAGAGAGGAGAGAGAGAGAGAAACAGACAAAGAGACAGACAGAGAAAGAGAGGAGGGGGAAAAAGAGGGAGAGAATGAAAGAGAGAGAGAGAGACAGGAAGAGAAAGGGGGGGAGAAAAAGAGGGAGGGATAGAAAGAGGGAGGGAAAGAGGAAGAGAGTGAAAGAGAGAGAGACGGAGAGAGAAAGGGGGGGGAAAAGAGGGAGGGATAGAAAGAGGGAGGGAAAGAGAGGGAGAGAGTGAAAGAGAGACGGAGAGAGGGGGGAGAAAAAGAGGGAGGGATAGAAAGAGAGAGAGGAGAGAGAGAGAGAAACAGACAGAGAGACAGACAGAGAAAGAGAGGAGGGGGAAAAAGAGGGAGAGAGTGAAAGAGAGAGAGACAGAGAGAGAAAGGGGGGGAAAGAGGGAGGGATAGAAAGAGGGAGGGAAAGAGAGGGAGAGAGTGAAAGAGAGACGGAGAGAGGGGGGAAAAAAGAGGGAGGGATAGAAAGAGGGAGGGAAAGAGAGGGAGAGATTGAAAGAGAGAGAGACAGAGAGAGAAAGGGGGGGAAAGAGGGAGGGATAGAAAGAGGGAGGGAAAGAGAGGGAGGGAGAGAATGAAAGAGAGAGAGAGACAGAGACAGGGAGAGAAAGGGGGGGAGAAAAAGAGGGAGGGATAGAAAGAGGGAGGGAAAGAGGAAGAGAGTGAAAGAGAGAGAGACAGAGAGAGAAAGGGGGGGAAAGAGGGAGGGATAGAAAGAGGGAGGGAAAGAGAGGGAGGGAGAGAATGAAAGAGAGACAGAGACAGAGACAGGGAGAGAAAGAAGGGGGAGAAAAAGAGGGAGGGATAGAAAGAGAGAGAGGAGAGAGAGAGAGAAACAGACAGAGAGACAGACAGAGAAAGAGAGGAGGGGGAAAAAGAGGGAGAGAATGAAAGAGAGAGAGAGAGACAGGGAGAGAAAGGGGGGGAGAAAAAGAGGGAGGGATAGAAAGAGGGAGGGAAAGAGAGAGAGTGAAAGAGAGAGAGACAGAGAGAGAAAGAGGGGGGAGAAAAAGAGGGAGGGATAGAAAGGGAGGGAAAGAGAGGGAGAGAGTGAAAGACAGAGACAGAGAGAGAAAGAGAGAGGGGAGAAAAGGAGAGAGAGACAGAGAGAGAGACAGAGAGGGGGGAGAAAAAGAGGGAGGGAGAGAAAGAGGGAGGGAGAGAGAGGGAGAGAGTGAAAGAGACAGGGAGAGAAAGAGGGGGGAGAAAAAGAAGGAGGGATAGAAAGAGGGAGGGAAAGAGAGGGAGAGAGTGAAAGAAAGAGAGAGACAGAGACAGGGAGAGAAAGGGGGGGAGAAAAAGAGGGGAGAATAGAAAGAGGGAGGGAAAGAGAGGGAGAGAGTGAAAGAAAGAGAGACAGAGAGGGGGGAGAAAAAGAGGGAGGGATAGAAAGAGGGAGGGAGAGAGAGGGAGAGAGTGAAAGAAAGAGAGACAGAGAGGGGGGAGAAAAAGAGGGAGGGAGAGAAAGAGGGAGGGAGAGAGAGGGAGAGAGTGAAAGAGAGAGAGAGACAGAGACAGGGAGAGAAAGGGGGGGGAGAAAAAGAAGGAAGGATAGAAAGAGGGAGGGAAAGAGAGGGAGAGAGTGAAAGAGAGAAGGAGAGAGGGGAGAGAAAAAGAGGGAGGGAGAGAGGGAGGGAGGGAAAGAGAGGGAGAGAGTGAAAGAGAGACGGAGAGAGGGGGAAGAAAAAGAGGGAGGGATAGAAAGAGGGAGAGAGTGAAAGAGAGAGAGAGACAGAGACAGGGAGAGAAAGAGGGGGGAGAAAAAGAAGGAGGGATAGAAAGAGGGAGGGAAAGAGAGGGAGAGAGTGAAAGAGAGAAGGAGAGAGGGGAGAGAAAAAGAGGGAGGGAGAGAGGGAGGGAGGGAAAGAGAGGGAGAGAGTGAAAGAGAGACGGAGAGAGGGGGAAGAAAAAGAGGGAGGGATAGAAAGAGGGAGAGAGTGAAAGAGAGAGACAGAGACAGGGAGAGAAAGAGGGGGGAGAAAAAGAAGGAGGGATAGAAAGAGGGAGGGAAAGAGAGGGAGAGAGTGAAAGAGAGACGGAGAGAGGGGAGAGAAAAAGAGGGAGGGAGAGAGGGAGGCCCCCTCGCTTTGTCTAGCTTACAGCACAAGGTTGTCTAGAGGGTGGCAAAAGTACCCCCAGCAACCTGGACCCTTTGCCCAGCAAGGCAGCCCCCTCCCCTCTGCATTCCTACCTTTCTCTCTGGGCTCAGAGGGCCAAGACACTCCCTGGTGCCTCTCCGGTGGCCTTTGGCTTGCTGGGGAAGAGCCAGGTGGTGACAGCGGTGGTTGAGGTGGCAGCAGCAGCCGCAGCAGTCACAGGTGAACTTTATGAAGGGGAGGGGCAAGGAGGGAGGAAGGGAGGGAGGGAGGGAACGGCCTGGGCAGGAGACGGGCTCAAAGATCTTGGACTTCATGCCCTGCCTCTGGGCTGCACCTCACCGGGAAAGGCCAGGAGGGCAGCACCACAGTTTGGGATGGATTGAAAGCGGCAGAAGCAGCCTGACTCAAGGAAAGCCGTTTCCTGCTTCCCGCCCCCGGCCTGGCTGCAGAGGAGCAGCAAAGCCCCCCAACAGAGAAGGATGACTCTCCTTGTGGCCGGAGGGGCTGACCCCTGGGGCCCTCCAGCCCTAGGATTCTGCCCCTGTGAAAGGAGGCTTGGGGGCCCATGGAAAAGGGAAGGCCCCAAGCCATGCACTGCGCGCTGGCAGGAGACCCCATTTTCCCTCTCGCTGGACTGGAATCCAGGAGAGATTCTCTCCCTCACGCAAAGGATGCTCTCCCTACCCCGGACCCATTAAGGGCCCTTATGGTTATAGATGTGAGGTACTTAGACCACAGTGAAGCTGTGTCTCTCTCTCTGTGTGTGCATGTGCAAACCAACTTGTGTTGGCCAGCAGAACCAGGACTGACCCTGACCCCTAGCAGGGTCACTGGCCAGAGCAGAGGCCAAGCGGTTGCTGGTGTGCAGATTGTCTGCTCAGCCCAAACTAGGACAGCGATGATGGGTGACCCGGGGCTGCTCCTAGCCTGGGCTGTGGGCTAGAGGAAGGGCACCCAGGTGGCTGCCAGAGGAGGAAGAGGCACATCTGCACAACCACGGTGGCCCAAGGAGAACAGACGTGTTGAGGTAGCCTCTTCTCCCCTCTTCCGACACGGACTTAGCCAGCCTCGAAGGGGGGCAGAGCTTCGTGGAGGGAGGTCAGCAACTGTGGCGACTGGAAAGGGGGTCAGCAGGGGGGCAGTCTGAGGGGGTTTCTTCCGGTCAGATTCTGCACCTCCACTCGCCAGACAAAAGCTCCCTCCAAGGAAGCGCCAAAGAGTCGTTGGTGCCGGGCTTCACCGCCTCCAAGGTGGGGAGGGGGAGCCCACAAGAGACCTTGGGCCGATGGCTTCACATGCATGTCTGCCTGGTTGACGGTCAAAGAGCAGGTTTTATTCCTGGCTCGGAATAAAGTCTGAAGTCAGGCTCCATCCCGCCACTCATCCTTCCAAGGCTGCCATGGGAGGTTTTCCAAATGTTCTGCCACCCAAAGGAGGGAGAGAGCAGCTCTGGGCTTAGGCTGACTGGGATAGAGGCGGGAGGTGGTGAGAGAGGAAACCAGCAATTAGGCGTTGAAGAAATGAAAGGATGGCAGCTCACCATCTGTCAGGGAACTTCCAGCCACCCAGTTTTCAAAACAAGAGCTTTGCTATGAGGAAGTTTGCTCCGAGAGGGAGGGAGGATGGGCGATGTGGAGTGTTGTGATGCTCCAGCAACCAGGTGAAACCCAATCCGGAGACAAAATGCCAGTTGGACTCTGGCCAATGGAAGCAAAACATTGGCTTTGTTTTGGCTGCTATTACCATAACCCTTTGGGATATCTTGTTCCACTCAGCTGAGGTTTCCCATAATAACCAGTCAGACAAGATCCCTACTGAAATACGTCCTGCCAACGGAGTGGATGAGCTGGGAGGAAGCTGACATCTGGCATTAAGAATGGCTGGATGAAGATCTGCCTGGCCAGAACAGTCCCTGTTCTATATCTGAGCGGTGGGCACAGCTGGCATCATCCTTAGGGCCGAAACTGGAGGGGAGGAAGGGCAAAAGTCACCAGCCATTTAATGGAAAGCTTGATAGGAGTTGATAGGTGACTAATTTCTCTCTCCATTTGCTACGAGGGCACGGTCTTCCTTTCATGCAGTAAAAATCCATCCTGGCCAAATGACTTCTTCCTTTGATCGCTCCAGGGTGCCACCCGGGCACTCGGCCCAGGGCTTGCAGGTGAAACCTATAATGGGACCAGGCTCTACTCCAGCCCACCACCTTCACGCCAGGGCCATGGCTGGAGTTCTCCATCAGTTCACAGATTGTGTTCTGTACATTCATTAGCATTCTTGAAACCCCGCGCTTTGATTGGCCAAAGCACGGGGCAATCTGATTGGTTAAGCGAGCCACGCTGATTGGCCCGCTAAGAATCTCCCGCGATTGGTGGATACGAATCGCGGGAGATTCAAAGTGGTGCCATTGGCCGTGGCCGCCACAGCTTGAGAATAAAAAGCTGCTGTTTTTCCCTTGGAGGCAGATCGGTTCCGGGGACCCAATAAAGAGCTGAAACCTAGTCACCGCCTCCTGGTCTCCTTACCGACGGACAAGACACTGGCGACGAGGGTGGGATCCCGAGTCTGAACCCCAGCAAGCACGTGTCCGACGGAAGCAAGACCGACGAGATGGCCAGCATTGTCCGCCCGCACCCTTCAACCCCGCTAGCGAGGACTGGGAATCCTACACGGACAGATTCCGCATGTTCCTCGAATGCAGCGACATGAAGGACGCCACCGGGCTGAAGAAACGAGCCATCTTCCTGACACACTGCGGGCCTGCAGTGTTCAAGATGGCGAAAGCCCTAGCGAAACCCGCTGACGTCACCGGGATGGACTGGGCTGACCTCGAACCTTTACTCCGAAAACACTACGCTCCCGCCGTGCCCACCCTCATCAGGCGGCACAAGTTTTATCGGCGGGACCAGAGGTCAGAGCTGCGGAACCTAGGAGGACTATGCAGTTTCTCCGACATGGACGAGACCCTACGGGACCGAGTCATGCTCGGGCTTCGGGACCCAGTCCTACAGAGTCGGCTGATAGCCAAAGGCGACATTGCCCTTGCCGATGCCATCGCTGAAGCCACTGCAGCCAAGGCCACCAGGCAGTCAGCGAACCGCATGTGGAGACCGGATGCCGGGGACCGCACCACGACCAACAACCCTGGACAGGTGACCAAGGCCCAACCGGAAGCAAGTCACCGCAAAACTACCACCCACCATGGCGAATTCCACTCCGCCTCCAACACTTCGGACAAGGAGGAGGAAATCCACCGGCTCCAGGCAGGATGCAACCAGCACAGTCGGCGGGGTCGTAAGTCGGGGACCGCGTGTGCCGGTTGTGGAGGCGACCACCCTAGATCCGAGTACCGGTTCTTCAATGCAGTCTGCCGGCACTGCGACAAAAAGGGTCACATCGCCCGCGTTTGCCGATTAAAGAAAGCCTACAGCCCCAGACGGCGGGACCACAGCGAGCGGAGATGGGACAGCACACCCCCCAGAACCAGAGATCGCCCAGCTGACAGCCTTTGGGACCGGAGTGGGCGAGCCCGACGAGGTGGCGAGCCCAGGCGGAAGGAGGAAACCCACCAGACGGTCATCATCGGCCACGCATCAACCACCGATGCCTGAAAATTCTACGTGGAGGTAGGCATCGAAGGCGAGCCATGCAAGATGGAGGTAGACTCCGGGTCCTACCTCTCCATGGTCGCCTGGTAAGAAATCAAACGTTTGGTGCCTACCATCCAAAAGGGACTGGAGAACCAGAGACTAATCATTAAAGACTACCAGGGAAACTGCATCCCGGTAGTCGGAACCGGACAATTCAGAGTAACATTTAAGGGACGCACTGCAAAGCTTCCCCTAACAATCATGGACCGAGACCGACCCAGCCTTTTGGGACTGCAATGGTTCGCACCGCTTGGCATCGAAGTCACGGGCATCAACCACATCGCCGAGACTGATTGGGAGCAACAACTGGCACGGGACTTCCAGGAAGTGTTCGATGGCACCCTAGGCAAGTACCGAGGGCCCCCTATCTCTTTCAGCCTAGACCAGAACGTTCCCCCGAGACGCCTAAAACCAAGGCGGGTACCTTTCGCACTCAGGCCAAAAATTGACGAGCAAATTGACAAGCTCGTCAAGCAGGGGGTCCTACAACCAATAGACCATGCCTGTTGGGAGACCCCCATAGTCACCCCAGTCAAGCCCGATGGGTCGGTGAGAATCTGCGGGGACTATAAGGCCACCCTAAAGTGCGCCTTGCAACAAAGCACCTACCCCGTCCCAGTAGTGCAACATCTCCTACACTCACTGGGAGGGGGCAAAGTTTTTGCGAAACTCGACCTGGCCCAAGCATACCAGCAGCTGCCGGTCGACGAAGAAATCGCAGAAGCTCAAACCATAGTTACCCACCGGGGAGCTTTCCGATGTAACCGACTCCAGTTCGGAGTCAGCATGGCACCTGGAATTTTCCAGAGCCTCATGGAGAGACTCTTACAAGGCATCAAGGGGGTGGTGCCCTATTTCGACGATGTGCTGGTATCGGTAGCCAACCAGCCAGAACTAGAGGGTCAACTAAGGGAGGTGCTAACCAAATTCAAGGAAACCGGGCTAAAGGTGAAGAGGGAAAAGTGCCAACTTTACACTGAGCGGGTCGAGTTCCTGGGGTACCTCCTAGAGCGGCACGGCATCCACCCAACCGAAACCAAAATTAAAGCCATTAAAGAGGCCCCCACACCCAGGACTAAAACAGAACTGCAGGCATTTCTGGGACTGCTTAATTTTTACAATGTTTTCCTGCCCCAAAAGGCGACCGCGGCAGAGCCTTTGCATAGGCTCTTGGACAAGGCGGCCACCTGGACGTGGGGGAAACGCGAGGAAGCCGCTTTCAGGAAAACCAAGGACCTGCTCACTTTGGATGCCGTCCTCATCCAATACAACGAGACCCTACCACTAGCAGTCACATGCGACGCATCACCTTTCAGCGTCAGCGCCGTCCTCAGCCACACTCTCCCCGACAGAAAAGAAGCACCCATCGCCTTCTTTTCAAGGACCCTCACCAAGCCAGAGAGAAACTACAGTCAGCTGGACAAAGAGGCCCTGGCTATCGTCGCCGCAGTGAAGAGGTTCCACGAGTACCTCTACGGCTGGACGTTCACCATTATCACCGACCACAAGCCGCTGATGGGAATCCTCGCAGGGAACAGGGCCACCCCAAACATTCTATCTCCTAGAATGACAAGGTGGTCCGAATTCCTTGCCGCCTACAGCTACCGGCTCACACACCGACCCGGTAAGACGATCACACATGCAGACGCTTTGAGCCGCTCACTGCTACCCGAGCTAGACACCGACCCAGCACCCACGACGACCACCCTCAGCATAGAGACTCTGCCCGACCTACCCATAACCGCGTCAGACATTGCCTGAGAAACTAATAAAGACAAACGTCTGGCGCGGGTGTTACATTGGGTAGAGAAAGGGTGGCCGGAAAAGGACAACATCGAGACATTCAAAACATTCCAGAACCAGCAAACAGAACTCTCGCTACAAAAAGGGTGTGTACTGTTTGGGGGATAGGGTGGTTATCCCGGAAAAACTGCAAGGGAAGGTACTGGAGTTGTTACACGAGGGGCACCCGGGCATAGTTAGAACAAAAGCCCTGGCCAGGAGTTACGCTTGGTGGCCAGGGATGGATAAACAAATCGAGGCTTGGGTGGAAAGGTGTCAACGCTGCCAAGAAACCAGACCAAGCCCTCCCACGGCACTGATCCTAGAATGGGAAACTCCCAGGGGACCTTGGTCTAGGATCCACATAGACTTCGCCAGGCCCACAAAGGGACATACATTCCTAATAACCGTAGACGCTTACTCCAACTGGTTGGAGGTAGGCAACATGAAAACCACCACCACAGAGGCCGTGACCAAGGAACTTTGCAAACTCTTCGCAACACACGGCCTCCCAGATGTCATCGTGTCGGACAACGGGCCCCAATTCACCTCGCTGGAATTTGAAAAATTCCTAGTGGAACGGGGCATACGACACGCACTGACAGCCCCGACGCATCCGGCGACGAACGGAAGGGCAGAACGGATGGTTCAATTTACGAAAAAAACCATCCAGAAAATAGACCACGGGGAGATCCAAGACAAAATAAATAAAATGCTTTTCATACAACACATAACCCCGAACACGACAACAAACAAAAGCCCAGAGAGCTACTAACGGGGAGGAAAATAAGGTCCCCACTCGATAGACTGCACCCCACATACAACCCGGAAAAACCCCCAAACTCCTCCAGCAAGCACCGATCCTTTGCACCAGGCAACACTGTCTACGCAAAGAACCTAACCGGAGACCCACTATGGGTACCAGCAACCATAACCCAACTGACAGGTCTCCGCTCGTACCGGCTACAAACAACTGACGGACAAGCATGGAAACGCCACATCGATCAATTAAGATCGAGGACAGCCACAAGAAACACAACCGATATGCAACCAGACATAACCAATCCTCTTAACACAAACCAAGAGGGGAGGGAATACCCCGGGAACCAAAACCCAGAAGAAAGGAACCAGCCATACTCACCAACAAGCAGCCAGCTCGGAACCTCACCAGGAAGAAGCAGCCAGGCCAGCTCGACTAGCCCGGAGAGACCAGGTGGGAGCGGCGAAAACCGCAGCTCAACCAGCCCGGGTAGACCGGGAGGGAGCTGCGACGAGCGGCCCGGCAAGACATACCAGGCGGTTCCACCGACGAGTCTGAGAGACACAGAGAACCCCACCGAACGGGCCAGGAGCCAACCCACGACTGACCTGCGCAGGTCCAGTAGGCAAGTACGGAGCCCCGCCTACTTACGGGACTACGTTACGTAGGACCAAACCAAGAGGGGAGGGGTGTTCTGTACATTCATTAGCATTCTTGAAACCCCGCGCTTTGATTGGCCAAAGCGTGGGGCGATCTGATTGGTTTAGCGAGCCGCGCTGATTGGCCCGCTAAGAATCTCCCGCGATTGGTGGATACGAATTGCGGGAGATTCAAAGTGGTGCTATTGGCCGCGGCCGCCGCAGCTTGAGAATAAAAAGCTGCTGTTTTTCCCTTGGAGGCAGATCGGTTCCGGGGACCCAATAAAGAGCTGCAACCTAGTCACCGCCTCCTGGTCTCCTTACCGACGGACACGACAGATTGGCTCAGAAGGACATCTCAATGCCAGCCTGTTCACCGGGGGAGCACGCCTGACTAAGCTGCCCAACAGCTCTGGATGCCATCTCCTAAACCAGGGGTCTCCAACCATGGCAACTTTAAGCCTGACAGACTTCCAGTTGCCAAGGTTGGAGACCCCTGTTCCAAATGGAATCTCTGGCTTTGCATCTCCATCCTCCTGCTCGTCTGGGGATGCCCTTCTTCTCTGGCTGAAGCAGCCCAGCCAGCAGGGAGACAGGCCCCAGGTTCCAGGCTAAGAAGCGGCCCTCTCTCTCCTTCTGCTGGGCTTTGAACCGACCTGCACTGGGACCTTTGGATACCCATAGAACAACCCTCAAGTAGGATGGAAGAAAAAGCCATGCTTTATAGGGTCAAGGGTAGCCTAGAACCAGCCAAAGTCCCTTCTGACATAAAGAAAACCAATCCAGTCCAACCCAACATTTCTCAACCAAAGGAGGAGACCCATGGAATGAAATGGGCCCTTGCATGGCATCTCTGCTCCCCGGCTATGCCCTGAGCAGCTGGCACTCAGAGAAGGCAGTTGCACCATGAAATCATCACCACACTTTGCCAACGGCCACGAAGGATGAAGAGGTGCTGAGCTCACTTAAGAAGTCCTCTTGCAAGAATCCAGCCCGGTTTGCCTCTGCCTCCCTCTTCACCGGCCTTGGTGAAGGATCTGCTCCAAAGCCCCTTGGCTGATTCCACTGCTCTCTGGGCAGGGGGCTCGAGACAGCCTCCCATGATGCTGGTCCCAAAGCCCCCGCCTCTAAGGAGGCCCCTGTGGCATCTCAGCCCTGAGTTTGCTCTTTGTTGACATCCAGTTAGGTGATTGTCCGCCATGGGGGGGCGGGAAGGGGGGTCCTCAGGTGGGTCACAGACTTCTGCTATGGGGTGAACAACCTGCAGGCCAGATGTGGTCCTGGAGCTTGGAGGAGCCCCTGGCGTTTTTCAAGCTGCTCTTTGGGTTGCTAACTTCCACCTGCCTCCTGTTCTTTGGGGCTGCCATAGCGTACCTGATGCCCCTCAGCCCAGGTGGAACTGGGGCTGCAGCACGGAGACAGGTGCGCTCTCTCCTTTGGCCAACAAGGTGTTTTTCCAAGAATGTGGAGGATTTTGTGCTGGTCTTCCACTGCATTGTCTTAAGGTCTAGAGAGGCCGAATGGAAATTTTGTGACATTTGTACACACCATTCAAGCATGGCGCCCTTAAGCACACAACCGATGTGCTCCAGATGCTCTGAGAGGCCATCCCTTAATTTACAGGCTGAGAACATCTTTATCCCAGGAGCTGGGGGGGGGTGTGACGGCAAGAGCCCCTCCCTGGTGCTGAAAAAAAGCGGGAAAGGACGCCAGAGTCCCAAAGGGTGGGGCCCCTCTGCCAGGGCAAGGTACAGCAGCCTGGACATTTAGGCCAAGCCAACTGACCAAAGAAGTCAAAGAGAGGGGAGAGACCTTCGAGATCATTTAGTCCAACCCTACCAGAAGCAGGAATCCGGCATCTTCAAAGGTGCACCACACAGCCTGTTAAAGTGCCTCCACCAGGACATTTTGCCTGATATCAAACCAAAATCGATTCCTTTTTCACACCGGAGACTCTTCCGATCCCTTCCCCCCCCCAAGCCTTCCACTACAGCGATCAAGCGCAAGGGGGGCGCATGGGAAGCTCTTCCTGCACTACAGCCTGGCTCTGCGCCCCCAACGCCAACGCCCCCACCTGAAAGCAGGCCGGCCTAAGCCGGGACGGGTCCCAGACCGACCGCCCTGTTGCTGACCAGCAGTGCGGCGGGCGGGGGGTTCGGACTCAGGTCCGCCTTGTTGGCCTCTGAGGAGCCCCCGGAGGACCAAGGAACGCCCCCTTCTGCCTCGAGGGGGGTTCGGCGGACACCGGGCAGTCTCGGGTCGCGGAGCCCTCCGGCGCCCTTCTGGGCGGCGCCAACCATCCGCGCGGAGGAGCGGGTCGCGTCCCCCGGGACCAGAGACGCGGCCGAGGACCGGCTCCTCCCCGGCTGCGCGCCCGTGGCCGGGAAAAAAAGAGCCGCGTCCCGCGAGCGGCAGGCGGGCTCCGCTCGCTGCATTGCGCCGCCCGAGCCCCGCCGCCTTCCCGGCGCGACGGACGGGCGGACGGGCAGCGATGGGCTCCCGGCTGAGCCGGCCGAGCGGCCGCTCCAAGAGGTCCCTCCGCAGCAGGAGCCGCCCGGAGGAGCCGCCGCACCACCTCGGGCCGGATTGCCGGCTGGCTTCGCTGCTGCTCGGCTCGGAGAAGCTGCCGGCGGGGCTGCGCAAGAACCGTCCGGCGGCGCCCTACGTGCGGCGGGTGGGCTGGATCCGCCAGATCCAGGCCACCCTCCACGAACGCCAGCCCGAGCGGGCCATGCAGCTCCTGCGGCTGCTGCGGAAGGTAAGCGAGCCCCGGCGGCGGCGGCGGGGCCAGACGCGCCGAGCCTTCTCCGGCAAAGCCAGCGGGGCGGACGCGGCTCCAGCGAAACTGGCCGCCGGGGCGAAGCGCCCGGTAGGGCGAGACGCTCCGCTCCGAGCGCGGCTGATGGCCCCGGCTGGCGGGATGGAAACGGCGCCGCGGCAGGCCGAAGTCGCCCGCCTGCCCGGCCGCGGGGATCGAGGGCAAAAACGTGGCTTGTGGCGCTTGGCTTCTTCCTCCGACGGCGGGTGGCGTCTCCAGCGAGGTGGGTGCGGGCTGCCCCCAAAGGAGAGTCAATGGAAGTGAAGGGCATAAAACCGAATAAGGAAGGGAAGGGACTAGAATAAGAATGAATAAGAACAGAATAAGAATAAGAATAGAATAAGAATAGGAATAGGAATAGGAATAGGAATAGGAATAGGAATAGGAATAGAATAGAATAGAATAGAATAGAATAGAATAGAATAGAATAGAATTAGAATTAGAATAAGAATAAGAATAAGAATAAGAATAAGAATAAGAATAAGAATAGAATAAGAATAGAATTAGAATAAGAATAGAATAAGAATAGAATTAGAATTAGAATAAGAATAGAATAAGAATAAGAATAAGAATAAGAATAACAATAAGAATAACAATAACAATAACAATAACAATAACAATAAGAATAGAATAAAACATGGAATGGAATTTGATTGTCATTTTCAATGTACACTAATCAGCATGCGTTAAAATGAAAGGTTGTTACATTCAGATAACCGAGATAACAGTTATTCATATAGCAACACACACACACACAGAGAGAAACCTCACAGCCTATGGCATGGACAATGGCAAAGACGGAGGACATAAGGACGAAAGCTGTTGGAGAATCTGGAAGTCCTGCTATAAATACTTCAAAACCTCCTCCCAGAGGGGAGCAACACAAACAGCCCATGAAGTGGGGCTGTGGGGTCCAAGGTCACACCAGCCACAAGATTTTGTACTGACACTTTGGGATCTCCTCCCCCAACACCCCCAAACTAACATCAAAAGAGTCCTCTAACTTGGAGGCAGAAATGTGGCAGGCGGGGGGGCCAGTTTCAAGAGGGTCTCCTAGGGATGCCCTGGGGATGCCAAGCAAAAGACACACACACACCCCCGGCAGCCCTGCCAGGATGGCGGGTTTCCCCCAAGGTGTGGATTCTCCCAGTCTTTCCAGGCCCACTTCCACGGGGCAGGCCAGGTTTTGTGTGACTGCTGGAGAGCGACTCTGTTGCCCGGTCAGTTGCTTTGACTCTTGCCAGCTGTGGGTGCAGTGGGCTTCTGGGGCCTTGCTGCTTCTTAGTCAAGAGTGTTGCCCTGATCCAGAGAGACGCTGCACCTGACGCGAGAGCAGGAAGGGAGAGACGTGGCATTGGGTGCCACTCGCCCTGCAGGGTTGGAAGAAATGCCGGAAGAAGCAGCTTGGCCAAGCGAGCTTGGATGGGGGTGGGAGGCAGCTGCTCTCAGGCCTCTTGGCCATCGAAACAGTCCGTTGGTCCAGCTGCCTCCAGAACCGCAGCCAGGATCTAGTGGGAGGATCCAGGAGCTGAGGATCACGTTGAAAAGAGTTTTAGGGGCTGCGGCTGCAAGGATGTTGTCTTGCCAGCCTCCGGAGCAGGGGTGTCAAATCAAGGTTGGATCCAGAGGTGCTTAGATTGTGCCCAAGGGGCTGCCCACGGTGTCTCTGCTGGTGGAAACGGAGCTTGGGAGGGTGGCTGTTCCCTGGCAGAGGGTTGCAGGAAGCTGTTGCAGCCAGAAACAGAGCTTGGGAGCCTGCCTTCGTTGGGCGGGGGGGGGGGGGAACGACACAAGTGACGCTGATCTGGCCATGCCCCCTGTCCTCCTCCCCTCCAAGGTCAAAGACAACCCTGATGCAGCCCTCAATGAAATTGAGTTGACCCCCCCTGCTCGGGAGCTCCTTCACATCTGGGTGATGAGATCCCCACCCTCGCCCTCCAGGGGCCTGCCTTCTTTGCTGGCCATGGGGGGGGGAGGTTCCCTGTCCAATGCCCCCCCCCCTCGGTTCTTAGCCGCTTTTGCTCTTTGCTCATAGGACCTTGGCCTGGAGGGGACATTCCTCAATGAAGTACTCTACGAGAAGGCCACCTTCCTCAACTTGGTGGACCCCATCTCCCACGACCTCCTGATGAGTCTGGCCAGAGACCTGCAATGCCCCAAAAAGGTGAGGGCGACCAGGCCCCTTGGGGGGGGGGGGAGAGCACATGCCTTAAGGCAGGGGTCGCCCAGCTTTTGGATCACAGGGATCACCAAACTCATACTTTTAAATCCTGAGGACCACTAATACGATTTTTTTAAAAAAGCTAATATATTTAATATGATTTTTATGTATTTTTATATAGAGATGTTTTCTGAGGTTTTCTGAGGTATTTGTATGTGGATCTTTGGTTATTCGGGTTTTCTCATGCGTAAAATTGGAAGTATCTAGGTGACGTTTCGATGAAGTCTCATTCATCATCTTCAGGCTTGTGTCTTTGGCTTTGTGCTTCTCAGAGTGATGTGAGCTTGTAGCTGCTTCTTCCTTTTAACTGCTAGTGGGGGTGTGACTTGATTGGGTGGGGGCTTGGTTGTGTTCTGATTGGGTGGGGGGTTGGCTGTGTTCTGATTGGCTGGGGATGTGTTCTGTTCAGGAGGGGGCTTGGTTGTGCTCAGGTTAGTCTTAGTTGCTGGGGGATATGAGCTGGTGAGCTGTGATCCTGTTGTTTGGCTTCGCGTTCGTGGTTGTGCCACATCTTCATGGTGGGCATCCGTTCGCTTCATGTATGGGTCGGAGGGGTTTGAAGCGGGTAGTGATGCAGCTGCGGTACGGCTTCTGGTCCGTGGTTGTGTCTCATCTTCTGTGTGGGTGTGAGTCTATTTTCTACATTGAAGTGTGGTGGTAGCATCTTGTGTGGCCCTCGTGGGTGTGGGTTTGGTGTCATTCTTCATGTTAGATACTCGTTTGTTAATGAGGGCGGGTCTCCAAATGGCTGGTAGGCAGGAGGTATCATCTCGTTTGTTCATGCTGTGTGGGCGTTTTTCTATCTCTATGGCTTCTCTGATTATTCTGCTGCTGAAGTGTTCGGTTTTGGCGATAGTTCTGGTATTTCTAAAGTCAATCTCATGTCTTGTGGCTTTGAAGTGCTGGACCAGGGAAGAGGTCGGTTCTTCCTTTTTGATTGAGTTCTTATGTTCTTCAATGCATGCACTTATTCTTCTGTTGGTTTGTCCGATGTATGTGGTGGGGCAGGCGGTGCATGGGATTTTGTATACTCCTTGGTTTTCTAACTTGATTTTGTCTTTAGGGTTTTCTTAGAATGGTGGATATTTTTCTATTTGTGCAGAATGCTGTTTTAATGTTGTGTTTTTGGAGGATCTTGCTGATTTTGTCTGTAGTGCCTTTTATATATGGGAGGAGGGCTTTGCCATTCTCTGTTCTCTGTCTTGGATTTTAGTTGGGGTTTCTTTTTGGATTAGGTGGGTGATCTTCTTTCTTTGGAATCCATTGGCTGTTAGTACGTTGGTGAGAGTGTGTAGTTCGGTCTCTAGGTGTTGTTCATCGGCTAAGCATTTTGTTCTGGAGATGAGTGTCTCGGCTACGGAATTGATCTGTGCTGGGTGGTGGTGTGAGAATGCGTGTAGATAGCGTTTTGTATATATTTTCTTCTGGTAGATGGTGTGTCCTAGGGAGCCATTGGATTTTTTTTGTATACTAAGACATCTAGGAAGGGAAGTTGATTGTTAGCTTCTGTTTCCATGATGAATTGTATTTTGGGGTATAGGCTGTTGAGGTGTGTGAAGAAGTTGTTCAGTTTTTCTTTCCCGTGTGGCCAGATTATGAAGGTGTCATCTACGTATCTGAGCCAGAGTTTGGGTTTGTGATCATATTTTTCTAGAGCTTGTGTTTCAAAGTGTTCTATGTAGAGGTTTTCAATGACAGGTGAGAGGGGTGATCCCATGGGTGCTCCTTCTATTTGTTTGTATTTTTGTCCATTGTAGGTGAAGTATGCATTGGATAGGCAGTGGTTGGTCAGATCTAGGATGTGCTTTGGGGGGGGGGCTGTATTTGTTTTGGATGGCTGTCAAGGCTTCTTTTATTGGCACTTGGGTGAAGAGAGATATGACATCGAAGCTCACTAGTAGGTCACTGGGTTGTAAGTTTTGTTTCTTTATGATCTCGATGAACTGGAATGAGTTTCTTACGTGTGAGTTGATGGATTCTGCATAGGGCTGTAGTTGTTTGGCGAGAAATTTGGCTAGGTTTTGTAGACGTGAGCCTATGGAGCTGACTATTGGTCTAAGTGGGGTTCCTTCTTTGTGTATCTTGGGGAGACCATAAAGCTTAGGGCATCTGGATGATTTTTCTCTGGGTATGATTCTTTGCTGGATTTCTTCACTGATGGGGAAGGCTTTTATTTTGGATCTGGTGGTTTTTTCTAGATAGGTGGTGGGGTCTGTGTTTAGGGGTTTGTATGTGGGGTCTTGGAGTAGGTTGGTTAACTTGGATTGGTAGTCAGATGTGTTCATAACCACTGTTGCGTTGCCCTTGTCTACTGGTAGGATTATTATGCCGGTGTCTTCTTTCAGGTTAAGTAGTGCAGTTTGTTCTTCTTTGGATAAGTTGCTTTTGGGTGGTTTGCTAGTGCAGAGGATGTTAGTGATTTTGAGTCTGATTCTATTAGCATCATCAGGGTTGGTTTTGGTCAGGCTGGTTTCAACTCCGCCTATGGTGGTTTCTGTGGGGATGTGTTTGGGAGCGACAGCAAAGTTTAATCCTTTCGAAAGGACGTTGGTTTCGGCTTTGGCGAAGATCTTGTCTGAGAAGTTGTGCACTGTTTGTTTCATGTGTGGCTGTGAGGGTGTGATTGGGTGTGGCACGAGAGTCTTTGCACTGTCAGTTGCATTTTTGTCCCGAATATTTTGGCAATCTTCTTCTTTAATTATAAATATTGGTATTCAATAAAAAAAGGTAGCTTTGATCGGATTTTTAAATAATTATTAAGTATGTACAGCCACTGTCCAGCCATGCTCTCTTTTTGTTATACAAGGGTATAAGATTTTGCGGAGGGATTGTTTCCTTTTAAGTGGCTCTGAGAGTCCAGGAGGGATTCTTGGGAGCTGCTCATTTTCGCTGCCTGTCCTAGCTCAGCTCCTTCTCGCTGAGGTAATGTTGCTATGCCACCAGATTGCCATGGATGGCTGTCAAGGCTTCTTTTATAGGCACTTGGGTGAAGAGGGATATGACATCGAAGCTCACTAGTAGGTCACTGGGTTGTAAATTTTGTTTCTTTATGATCTCGATGAACTGGAATGAGTTTCTTACGTGTGAGCTGATGGATTCTGCATAGGGCTGTAGTTGTTTGGTGAGAAATTTGGCTAGGTTTTGTAGAGGTGAGCCCATGGAGCTGACTATTGATCTAAGTGGGGTTCCTTCTTTGTGTATCTTGGGGAGACCATAAAGTTTAGGGCATCTGGATGATTTCTCTCTGGGTATGATTCTTTTCTGGATTTCTTCATTGATGGGGGGGGATTTTATTTTGGATCTGGTGGTTTTTTCTAGGTAGGTGGTGGGGTCTGTCTTTAGGGGTTTGTATGTGGGGTCTTGGAGTAGGTTGGTTAACTTGGATTGGTAGTCAGATGTGTTCATAACCACTGTCGTGTTGCCCTTGTCTACTGGTAGGATTATTATGCCGGTGTCTTCTTTCAGGTTTAGTAGTGCAGTTTGTTCTTCTTTGGATAAGTTGCTTTTGGGTGGTTTGCTAGTGCAGAGGATGTTGGTGATTTTGAGTCTGATTCTATTAGCATCATCAGGGTTGGTTTTGGTCAGGCTGGTTTCAACTCCACCTATGGTGGTTTCTGTGGGGATGTGTTTGGGAGCGACAGCAAAGTTTAATCCTTTCGAAAGGACGTTGGTTTCGGCTTTGGCGAAGATCTTGTCTGAGAAGTTGTGCACTGTTTGTTTCATGTGTGGCTGTGAGGGGGGAGGAGTTGGTTTCTGGCGTTGTTGTAGTTTTCTGAGTTTGTTGGTGTGTGTGTCTGTCTTGAGGGTGGTCTGTGTGTCGGGTCTCCAGACAGCGAGTTGTTTGGATTTGTCCCAAAGTAAGGGGTGAATCTTGTTGCTGAGTCTGAGGTGAAGTGTGAGGAGATCTTTGTTGATTTGGTCTGGGAGGAATCTTTTTGTGTGAAGTTCATTTCTAATTAGGGCCAATTCTGTTCTTTTTAGGATGTGTTTGGTGGCTGCTGTGTTGGTGTGGAATTTCAATTGGATGCTTATGGGGATTAAATTTTGATCTCGGCAGTTGCGTAGGAATGCGAGGTCACATAAAATGGAAACTCTTTGGACTTCAAGTTTTTCATAAGTCCTGGTCAGATGGTGGGTTTCCTCCCCATAGAGGTGCAATATTTGTTTTCTGAGCTTTTTGCGGGTATTTGTATGTGGGTCTTTGGTTATTCGGGTTTTCTCCTGCGTAAAATTGGAAGTATCTAGACGACGTTTCGATGAAATCTCATTCATCATCTTCAGGCTTGTGTCTTCGGCTTTGTGCTTCTCGGAGTAATGTGAGCTTGCAGTTGCTGCTTCCTTTTAACTGCTAGTGGGGATGTGACTTGATTGGGTGGGGGCTTGGCTGTGTTCTGATTGGGTGGGGGTGTGTTCTGTTCAGATGGAGGCTTGGTTGTGCTCAGGTTAGTCTTAGTTGCCGGGGGATTTGAGCTGGTGAGCTGTGATCCTGTTGTTTGGCTTCGTGTTCGGATAAGTTGCTAACCATATACATATATATATATGGACACTAACCAAAAGTGTGTGTGTGTGTGTGTGTGTGTGTGTGTGTGTATGAATCTGTTTTCTTATATATATGTATGTATATGTATGTATGTATGTATATGTATGGCATTCAGCTTTGTTCGGGTATTTTCCCATGTCATTGTATGGCTTCCTTGTGCATGGGATGTTGGTAATTTGGTGTCTTATTTTATCAGCTTCATCTGTATTTAATTTGGTTAGGCTGGATTCTACTGCACATATGATGGATTCTGTGGGGATTTTTTTGGGTGCTATAGCATAATTAAATCCTTTGGTTAGGACTTCTGTTTCTGTTTTGGTGAGTTCTCTGTTGGAAATATTGTATACTAATTGTTTCAGGTGTTGTGAGTTGTTGGGGGCTTTCTTGTCATGTTCTAATTTCTTTAATTTTTTCAAGAGTTTATCATTTTTGTAAGTGGTTTCAGATTCAGCTCTCCAAGTTGTAAGTTGTTTTATCTTGTCCCAAAGTAGAGGGTGGATTTTGCTGCTCAATTCCAGGTGTAGTGCTAGCAAATCTTTGTTTAACTGATCTAATTGGAATCTCTTACTGTGGAGCTCATTCCTTAGTAGAGCAATTTCAGTTCTTTTCAGGATACATTTAGTGGCTGCTGTGCTTTGATGAAATGTTAATTTGAAGCAGGTTGATGTTCTATTGTTGTCTCTGCAGCTGTGTAGGAATTGTAGGTCACATAGTATTCCTGCTCTTTTAATTTCCAGTTTCTCGTAGGTTTTGATCTGGCTGTTTATTTCCTCCCCGTAGAGGTTTGATATTTGTTTTCTTAAGTTTTCGCGGGTACTTACATGTATGGCATTCAGCTTTGTTCAGGTATTTTCCCACGTCATTGTATATATTGCAAATACATACAAAAAATATATACATACATACAAAATATATATATATTGAAAATACCCGAACAAAGCTGAATGCCAACAACTCACAACAATACCTGAAACAATTAGTATACAACGTTTCCAACAAAGGACTCACCAAAACAGAAACAGTTGTCCTAACCAAAGGATTCAATTATGCTACAGCACCCCAAAAAATCCCCACAGAATCCATCATATGTGCAGTAGAATCCAGCCTAACCAAATTAAATACAGATGAAGCTGATAAAATAAGACACCAAGTTACCAACATCCTATGCACAAGTAAACCATACAATGATGTGGGAAAATACCCGAACAAAGCTGAATGCCATAGATGTAAGTACCCGCAAAAACTTAAGAAAATATATATATATGTGTGTGTTTGTTTTCTTAAGTTTTCGCGGGTACTTACATGTATGGCATTCAGCTTTGTTCGGGTATTTTCCCATGTCATTGTAGTTGTGCTTTTAAAGTTGTAGCTACAACTTTAAAAGCACAACTACAATGACATGGGAAAATACCCGAACAAAGCTGAATGCCATATATATGGGTCTTTTCCCGTGTAAGATTAAGAGTATCTCAATCTTAAAGAGTATCTTGGTGATATTTCGGCAAGGTCCCATTCGCCATCCTGAGGCTGGTTCTTTTGGCTTCGTGCCAGTGCAAGCAGTGTGTGATCGGAGCTGCCGTCTCTCTATAAATACTGGTGATGGGGGCTGGTGTGCTGGGCTGGAAAATGCTGGCGGAGAACTAGGATGTTGGGCCATGGCTTTTCTATCCCTGCTCGTGGGTGTTCCTGCATTGGCTGAAAGAGGGACAGAGGCAGGACAGGTTGGCAGATGGAAAGGAGAGGTTTTTAGGCTGGCCTCCAGTAGAGACACTTGCTGCATGTTTTAGATTTAAACATATTCAGATTCTTCTGCTCTTCTTTGAAGAGGTACAAAAGTTCTATTCTGGTTAGCGACTCCCAAATTTGGCTTGAGACCGCTGGATTTCTGAGCAGAGCCCAGGTGGGAGAATTAAAAATAATCCAGTAGAATCAAGGCCTCCTGAAAGCCGGAATTCTTGGATAGCTAGGGAGATCCCACACGGAAAAAGGAGTGCTGTGGGGTCTTCTACAGGAATTTATTTCTTACGCGCAACCAGAAGTGCAGGGCTCATTGCTGACCAAGAGCAGAGCTGATGCGGCTGGCCTGTCTGCATTTTCAGCCAGTTGCTTTTCAGCAAAGATCCTGATTCTCTCCTCCCTTCCCCGTCCTCTGGGCACTAAGAGAAAAAAGGAAAAGAGAGGGAGGCAGCCCAGAGCCCCCCCTCTCCCCTCCTCCCTTATCCCAGATTTTGGCTTTTGGAGTCTACGCTTCAAAACTTCAGGGAGACATGAAATCATCCCAGTTTGCGTTGGGTGGGGGGAAGGAGGGGAAACTCATAGAAAGTCTTTGGAGATCTGCTTTGTCCTTCGCAGCTGCTATTTAGGAACGGAAGAGGGAGGCTCCATCCTCCATGGGTGGCCCCCTTTGCTCGTGGCTCTCCTGAGCCAGTTTGTCCAGTGGGGTCTGCTTCTGCCAGCTGTGACCTAGCAGGAGATCCAGCTGACCCACACACACACTGTGTTGATGGCCCCCTTCCTGTGCCAAAGGGCCAGGCAGGATGCAGGGGCTGCAGAGACATGTCCTGATGCTGCCTGGGGATGGTTGGGTGGGATGGGCTGCCGATTGCTGATGGAGAGGCGGGGAAGCAGATCCGCATCTTGGCCCTTCCAGGTCCCCTCCTGGCAAAGGTCTCTGATCTCACAGGGGCCCAGCAAGGGATGATCGACACCCACCCCCGTTGCAGGAGTCCTTTGATTCCTGGCCTTTGGAAAGGCAGAGCAGCTGGCTGGGGGCTGACCTTGCAGGCTAAGGGCATCTCCCAGGGCCCAGAGAGCCCCCAATGGCAGAGCTCAGGCATGGGGACTTGGAAAGGACACGAATCTGGGGCTGTCAGCTCTGGAAACTGAGGGGGCTGCCTCTTCCCTGCTTTCAGGAATACGATCCGTGGAAATCCTCCAACCGGATCTGCCGGCAGCTGATCTACCACTTGACGCCCCATTCCAAATGGCATCGGTCTGGGCTGCCCCATCACAAATCCCACAGCAGGTGAGCAGGCATGGTGGGCCTCAGAAATCCTTGGT
Organism: Hydrophis major; assembly: GCA_033807585.1. NCBI lineage: Eukaryota > Metazoa > Chordata > Lepidosauria > Squamata > Elapidae > Hydrophis > Hydrophis major. The sequence goes on from CM066339.1 coordinate 13,117,062, forward strand.
TGGGGGTTGCAGGAGGCAGGAGGACTCCGGTTTTAGAGGGCGGAAGGACAGGCGCCCAGTTCCCACAACGGAGGAAATCCAAAGTAACCAAACAAAACATTCCCAACCTATCATAATAGGACCTCATGCGATAGACTAGGTCACTCAATGGCCTGGATTTCCACCTGCGACACACTGAACCACAAATTGTGCGAAGCCAGCCGGCTTCTCTTGTAGCCTTGCTCCTTGCAAGCAAGCATTCATGCAGGCACTGGCTTTGAACTCTTCTCATTTCAAGAATTGTGGTTACTGAAAAACCCAGAATTGACTTAAACCATTGCTTGCAAGGACCACAGCTCAGCCAAAGCTGCCCCTCCCCCTTGTCGTTCTGCCCCTCTTCCGGCCAAGGCAAGCCCCTTCCCCAGGGCCAATCCCACCCAGAACACAGCAACTGCAGCACAAGCTCCCCGCCCGACCCCAAGGCAGGAGGACAGGAAACAGGATCCAGTGGGTGGAAGAATTCAAACACCTATGTTGGGTCTAATGCCGCAATCCCCTCCCCTGCCCCAATCTTGGGCTGGAAGACCTCCGCACAAAAGTTACTCAAACTCCTTGACCGATGAGCATGGAGAAGATGGTTTGGCCAAAATAGCCAGCTCAAGCCATAGCCCTGCGGCAAACCACGGTGCTGCCAGACTAGACCGGCTGATGGCAATGCCACCATGCAAACGCTGCCTTGGGTCACTTGCATCCCAAAGCCAACCAAGCCGGCCAGGTGCAGCCTTTGTGTGATGGGGCCCGTTTTGTACTGTCCAGACTCTGGACAGCCCTTCCTCCTGAAGCCACTTGCTTCTCCTTTCCTTCTTCTCCTTTAGCCTGAAGAGCAGCCTGCAGAAGCAGCTCAACCAAGAAGCCATCCATCTCTCTGGGGTCCCCCTCTCCACACGCGACATCCAGCACCTGGCCAGCTACCTGCAGGGCAGCGGGGACCACCTTCTCACCATCGACCTGAGCTTCACCAGCCTGAAGGATGAGGAGATGCGTTTCCTGATGCCTTTCCTGCAGTCGCTGCCCAGCCTTACCCACCTTTCCCTTAACGGGAACCACTTGACCCGAGCCGCTGTGAAGGACCTCACCGACACCATGAAGGACATGGCCAAGTTCCCCTCCTTGGCCTGGATCGATCTGGGCAACAACGTGGACGTCTCCTCCATGCCGCAGCCTCTGCTCGTTGGCCTGCGGAAGCGGCTCAGCCGGCAAACCACGCTGCCCACCATTTACGAGTCCTTGGACTGCACTTCTGAGGCATCCAGCGGGCCTGAAACCAGCCTGCTGGACGAGGAGGAGGAAGATTTGCAAGGGGAAGAGGGGATCCCGCCACTAGCCACCCACCGCTTCCACCAGCAGTCATGTGAAAGGTGACTGGACGTGGAGATGTCCTCTGGGAGACTGAAGCCACCACAGTGGAAGCTCTGATGGAAGGGATGCCGCTCCAGGCCTCCTCACCTGCCCACTTCCTTCAGCCTTTCCTAACCTTTCTGACTTGCTCCCCTTGCCCTGTCCCCTTCCTCCTAGTCGGGCTTTCTCACAGGCACCAAATCAGGCCAGGCACTTACCATGATGCTGCAAAAGGAGGCCATCTGGAGATGCAGGAGATGGGCTATTGTGGGGAGGCGCATGGAGCAAGCAAATCCTGGGCCTGACCTTTCCCGGCTGTGCTGGGTCCACAAGTCCAGAGAGCCGTGCGAGAACGGCATGGAAAGACTGAATGGGGGCCGAGACAGCACCGGGATGGCACAGCTCGCCTCCTCCCCCTCCTCCTCCTCTCTGAACAAAGGGTGGCGGAATGCAAAGCATGCCAGTGTCTGCAGCCGACATGTGACCGGTGGCACTGCAGGAACTCGAGGGGAGCCGGATGTGGGTTGCGCAGGTGTGTCTGGGGGGGGGCTGCTTGAGCCTCCCTCCCCCCCCAAGTGTTTAGGCTCTTCGGGATGCTTCGTGGCCGTCTGCATTCAAATGCCTCTGTGCTTTCTGCTCTCAGTCTGGCTGGGAGGGTAGCCCTGCCTTATGTCCTGGAGGAGACCTGGGCAAGCCCAGTTCAGCCTCATGGTGTATGGTCTGAGATAGTCAAGGGCTTCCCTGGAGAGCGGACGATGACACGGCTCAGCGCTTGGCTCAGAGTTGCAGAAGCCTCTGGAGAAATTCCTCTTCAGAGGCTCCCAACCTGTTTCTTTGTAAGGGGCGTTTCCCTCCCTTTGCTACCATTTCTCTCAAAAGGAAGATTGTGGACATTTTCCATTGTGCCTTGGTGCCAGGGGAGCTGGCATGTTTTTCTCATCCATCCAGGACAAGGAGGCTTGGGTTTAACCTCCCTTGCAAGGAAGACCAGGCCTGACGTGAGGTTCCTTCATGGAGAAAGGAAAAATCGGCTCTCCTCCATTTAATAATAATAATAATAATAGAAAAAAGCCTCCCCCCCTCCAATCAATTTCGGGGGTACAGACTACAGTGATGACATCTAAGCCACAGCAGAGTGGCCAATGAACACACGAGTGGGTTGGCAGAATGCATCGCTCGATTAGGGTTTAATATCTGTGGCTCAGACTATGAGAGAAAACGGGAGACTCCGAAGAATCTTTTAAGGCAACAAAGAACTCCCTAAGAGAACTTGAGCCATGTGATGATTTGAAGCACCCAGCCTGCTCCTGGGTGGTTTAGTTTCAAAGTGTGGCCATTTATACACATCTTTGGCTTTCTTTCCACAAAAGCCCCTTTTGGGAACTTAGATGCAAATGGATTCTGCACCCTTCTCCCTAAAAATACAATCCTCTAAGCCTTGGGCAGCCATTTTTGACCACCTGAAAGTCGGCTCACTTATTAGAAGTCTCCGATAGTAATTTAAGAAGAGACTAGATAATCATTTGTCTGAAATGGCATAGGGCTTCCTGCCTGAATAGGGAGCTGGACTAGAAGACCTCCAAGGTCCCTTCCAAAATTCTCTGTTATAACCAAAGCCAAGAGGTTCTGCTTGTAAGACTTGGCAGCTTCCCAGTTAAGAGGGTCTCTGGTTGAGAGACCCGCAGGCAGCAAGGGAAATAGAGCCAAATGGTTTGAGCAGGCAAGTCAGAGGGAGGCAAACTTTCCGTTCTCAATATACAATAGGACATCTCTTGCAATGAAATTCCCAGTTCTGGACTAAAGGTTTTTATAACCTCTGGGACCAAACCAAGCACTTCATCCTCTACTAATCTCTCCAATCTCCGTTGCATGCTCAGAGATAATTAAAATTTTAGAAGCATACGAGTGAACACAAAGTACTTGCTAGATAAACTTTTTAAAGCTTTATTTTGCATTTTGCAAAGATTGGGAGAAAAAAAAAGTCAAAACTTAAAACATTTAAGTACGCACTAATGCTTTACCATGATTTAGATTCTATGGACCTGTTTTTATTTTATGCATTACCCAGAGATGTGGGTTTACTGATTAATTGAAAATATAATAAATTATTTTAAAAATCAAACAGGACATTTTTAAGCTCATTGCCATTCTTTTAATGCTAACAAATGGTTTATTAAAAACCATTGCTAACAAATGGTTTATTAAACTTCGTATAGGAAAGCTATCCTCAAAGATCATCCTGTTAATATCACCTAAAAGGCAGGTGACTGCTATTAGTTTAATTAATTTCAGTTTTTATTTTTAAAAAACAGCTCCTGAGTCGTGTAGCATAGCTACTACAAGCAGTATGGGAAGTGGCATTTAAGGTGATCATTTTTCACAGTTAAGTCAACAACGTACAGCAGATGCTCTCTTCCTATTTTGTAAGAAACATATTTATTAAAGTACACACAAATACAAACAGCACACTTTTGTCTTCAGCAAAGCAGGGTTTGATCCCAAGTTACCGCCGCTTCTGGAAAATGTTGCCACGTCCCATTCCTCGTCCCCTTCCTCTTGCAGCCACTAAAGAAAACAGAATACAAAACTCAAACACAAAGACATCCAGCCATGCTGGACTTGGAAAGGAGCCTGTCTTGAGTGCACAGATTGTTCCCGAGAAGACAACAGGTAGCAACTAGTTGCTTGTGACATTTTAAAGCCAATAAAAACGAAAGCCATTTGTGGACTCCACAATAGGCAACACAAATCTCCTTCTATCGGTCCTACCACACTCCACCGTTGCTGGAACCTCTCCACTTCTGGAGTTCCGTTTGCAGCCCTTAACCTTAAGGAAGGAGGAGGGGAAGGGAGGCAGAGGATGCAAAAACTGGTCCAAGAGGCCAAAGGGGGGAACCCTCTGCCCCCACCTTGTGTCCTCTGGGCAGGGCAGGGCAGGGCTCAAAATCTGCCCCCTTCCCTCAAAGCAGGGCTCCTTCTCCTCAGGGGTCCCAGCCCCTCCTAGAGCAACAGAGAGGCGGCAGGGAGGTCACGACGGGGGTGACTTTGAACCATCCCAGATGTGATTTGGGGATAGTTTATAAACCGATGCCAGGCTGTGTTTAACCCCCAGCCCAAACTCCATGAGGGCCAGGCGCAGAATTCGCCGCTGAGGTTCCAGGGGTTCGGTGTCATTTGTGGGAAACGGAGAAAACTCCCCCGCCCATCCAAAGAACAGAGAGGCTCCTTGGGAAGAGCTGCAGCAGGGCACCGCAGAGAGCATCTGGCCGGTCCGCTTGCGCCCCGCAAGGCTCGCCCCAGCCGCCCCCAGCGCCTCTTCCCTCCCCCCCCCGCCTCGAGCGGCTCCGAACCACGGGGCTAGCCGCCCCCCCCCCCCGGTTCCGAGGCTCACCCTGCGCCTTGAGGATGGCGGCCTTGCCGCGCCCGGCGCCCGAGCCCTGGTTCTTGTTCTTCATGCTCTTCAGCATCGGCGCGTTCTTCAGCATGTCGGGCAGGATCAGGAAGCGGATCTTGCTGCCGCGGATGTAGACCTGCTCCAGCTGCGCCACGCGCCCGTCGCGGTAGGTCACGGTGATGTTGGACATCTGAGGGGAGGCAGGGAGGGAGGCGGCGGTTAGCCCCGGCCCCGAGACTCCCCGGCCCGCCCGCCCGCCCGCCCACGACCTCGGCCCGCCGCCCTGCCTGGCAGTTCATGTTGTCCTCGGCCTCGATGAGCTTCCCGCGATAGACCTCGCCCGTGTTGGTCTCGCAGGTGACGATGTGCCCCTCGGCCTCGTGCAGCACCTTGATCGGCACCCCGATGGACATGGCGGCCCGAGGAAGGAGGAGGAGGAGGAGGAGGAAGAAGAAGAGGAGCTCCCAGCCTGCCCCGCGCGCGCGACGCTCTGCCCCGCCGCCTCTATGGCGCACCGCTCTCCGCGGGAGAGAAACGGCGCTCCCGGCCTGCCGCGCGCGCGCGACGCTCTGCCCCTCCGCCTCTATGGCGCGCCGCTCTCCGCGGGAAAGAAACGGCGCTCCCGGCCTGCTCCGCGCGCGCGCGACGCTCTGCCCCGCCACCTCTATGGCGCACCGCTCTCCGCGGGAGAGGAGCGGCGCTCTCGGCCGCGCGACGACGCCCCGCCCGGGCTCGGCTCCGCCAGCGCCATGAAGAGCCCGGCCGAGGAGGCCGCCGCGCCTCCCTCAGGTGGGTGTTCCGGGCTGGGGGCGTCCTCTTGCGCGGCCGGGAGAGAAGCGGCCGAGCTCCGTGGCCCCCTGCCCTTGCCCGCCCTTGCCGACGCGGCGGCCGAGGGCGCCGGGGACGCGGTGCAGCTGAAGGTGCCGGCGCTGCAGCAGCTCTACCACTGGGACTGCGGGCTGGCCTGTTCCAGGATGGCGCTGCGGTGAGTCTTCCCACGGGACTGCAACTCCCGGCATGCCCCTCCCGCCAGGCCCTGCGCCCCCCTCCCGCCAGCTGCCCGGGGCATGCTGGGACTCGCAGTCCTCGCCCCTTAAGCCGGGGCTGGGGGGGTGTCCTGTCTTCCCCTCCTCTCCTCCGCGGAGCCCCGACCGGCAGAGACGAAGCCTGGCAGACGCGGAAGAGGCTGCTGAGATGAGAGCCGGCGAGGCGAGTGGGCAGCCTCTGGAAGGCCGAGCTGCTGGTCTCCGTTGCGGCTGCGACTCCAAGCGAGAGCGAAGCCGGGTGGGCCCTGTGCCCGGGAGGGAGGCCGGGGGCTTTATGACGTGTGGATCCCGCTCTCCCCAGGCCCAGCTCTTGATCTTTGTCTGTTCAGCTTCTGCCTGAGCTGAAGATGAGGGAGCGGGGGAGGGGGGGTCTGCTTTGGCTGGCCAATCCTGGTCCCCAGAAGGAAACGGCTATTTTGACTGCAAACTGCCTCCCCCCCCTTTCTATCTCCTCCTTTTGCCTCTGATGCCCACCCTGGTCTCCCCCCCAACCCGCCCCCCCCAAAATAATCTGACCTGGCCTCAGGTACCTGGACCTGCTGAATGACGAAGACTTCCAGAGAGCAGTCCGGGACCTCCAGCTGACCAAAAGTATCTGGACAATTGACTTGGCGTACCTGATGCGTCACTTTGGGGTGAAGCATCTGTTTTGCACCCAGACGCTGGGCGTGGACAAGGGCTACAAAAACCAGGTAGCTTGTTTGGGTGCTGCTGCTCCAGACACAAAGGCGGCTCTAGAAGGACACACACTCTTAAGCGGCATAGCGGTACTCGCACACTTGCGGCCATTTGTTGCACAACTGATGGGTACCATCTGCTACAAATCCCTGGGTTGCCTCAACGCTGGGTTTGCCCTTTGCTCACAGGATGCCTCAAAGCCGCCTTTGAAGCCTTCCAAGATGATCTTCATTAGCAGGCTTGATTCAAGGCGGGGGCAGCCCCCACGTGTGTTCTCTTGGGGGAGGCAGAGAGGGGAGGCTCCCCTTACACATCCTAGCAACCCCTCCCTGGGCCTTCCGCCAGGAGAAGGGTTTGTCACCTGACATGGCTCCTTGTCTTTAGTCTTTTTATAGAAAACACTTTGACACAGAGGAGAACCGTGTAAACCAACTATTTGCACAAGCAAAAGCCTGCAAGGTGCTGGTGGAAAAACGGTGAGCTCTTTGCCGATGATTTTCCTTTCTTCTTCTAACACACAGCTGTTTAAGCACAGCCCCCCAGCTGTTTATCCACGGGGGTCTGTTATAACCCAAACAAGCCTGCATCACTTTCCTGTGATTTTTTTAGGGTGTAGTCATGAGAACTGACGGTCCTTTGGATGCAGGGATTGAAATCTTCCGCTGAGAAATAAATTGCCTGAGATGAATGGGGTGCGCTGAGCCAAAGGGTGCAGTGTGATTGAGGCTGCTTTTTTCCTCCCATTAAAAGCGCTGGGCCTCACAAAAGATGGCATTCCTAATCTGCTTCTGCCTGGACCAGGAGTTCCCATTAGCGAAAGATGATCAGCTTCGGCTGGACTGCCCTCCCTGCCACTTGCAACACTTCCTGCACCTTCATTTCTCACAAGTTGTGGATTCCCTGCACTGGGTTGGAATGGGTGTCCCTAAGGGACACCCCGAGGCCTAGGGGGGTTGTTCACTTGAAAGGAAGAGTTGGAGAAGGAGGGACGGTCAATTTGGTCCCCAGCCCCTCTCCTTGAGAACAGGAAGGGAAGGGTGGAGAGCCCACTTAATACTTGTAGTTAGAAAAGGCAAAAGGTTCCATGCACAAATCCACCTATAGACAGAGCAGGTGGTTTCAAGTAACTTGAGCTCAAATAGAGACGTGAAGATGGTTTGGTGCAGGCCCAGGCTTTCTTTGGTTTTGAGAGGGAGGGGAGGCAGTAAGAGCAGCAGGGAGGCCGTCAGGGGCTGGGACTCGAGGAAGGGTCATGCAGACCATGGATGAGCTGCTGTTGGGATGGTGGCTCAAGGGAAGAGAGGAAAGTGCTGCGGGGATTGGAGGCAGGTGGTTATTCCACCCTGGGGACAACTCGGGGTTGAACCACACCTGCCTGTTTTTTCCCTGTAAAAACCCTCTGGTTTCTGCTTTTATTTTTATTTAATTCTATCCTGCCTTCATTACTTTTACAAAGAAGGTGGCAGTGTTTATATAAGAATAACAAAGTCGGAAGAGACCTTATAGGTCATCTAGTCCAACACACACACACCCTTGCTCAAGCAAGAGACTATGCATTTCTGCCACTTCCTCCTCTTACTTTCCCCATGACAACCCTGTGAGGTGGGTTGGGCCAAAAGAGGGACTGACCCAGACCCACTTTTCCTGGCTGACGCAGGACTTGCACTCCTGGCCTTCTGCTTTCTTGCCTGGTGCCTTTACCACTAGACCAAACTGACTTTCTTCTTAATGTGGAAATCACCAAAACATTTCAGGTTTTGTTTTCTTCCCAAATTTAGCGTAACAGTTTGGCAGAATTTCTGGAGTACGGTATGCAGTAGTTTGAAATAAAACATCCAAGGGTGTGCACCCCTAGGCACCTGCCAGGCATTTTGGGACTGAAGCAGGAAGGAGTTTGTTGGGTGGCTTCCTTTCAAAGGGGAATATCTACTCAAGAGAGGCAGGCTTGTCTCAGGTTGCTGTTGGAATTCTACCCCAAATATGGGAACTGAATGACGGTTGCCTGACTGAGTGGTTATTCTGCTTCATTGGCGACTGTCCCTCCATCTTGAGGACGGCAGCCGCAGGCATGGCCAGGATGGGGTGCACACGTTTCATGCAGGGAAGATCCTGATGGTTCTTTAAGTGGTCATCTGCAGATTCCCCTGGAGGGGCTTCCAGCCTGCGTTGCTGACGTTGGAAAGCTCCGTCGGGGCCTAACTCGGCCTTTGGGCAGGGAGCTGCTGTGGAACAGCTGCCTCTGTCCGAGGAAGGTCCCTCCCTTTTATCTCGGGCTTGTGCACTAACACAGTGGTCTTTTACTCGCAGAACTTTCTTGGCAAGGGGATGGCAGATGGCCACTCAAAGAACCACAGTTACAGGTAAGCCCCCTGTTCTTATGCCTTATGGGTCTCCGCGTTCACACAGAGGAGAGAGTAGCAGGCTGTGCACCCTGAAGTGGGGCAGGATTTTAGCTAAGTAGAGCAGGACCAGAAACGGCTTCTGGTGCAAATGAAAAATCCACCTTGTGCTTCATGGAACCTGGGGATGGGAGGTGTGCTCTGCTTCCGTTCACAATGGTAGATGTATTGCATTAAATTATTGTATACTTTCATCTTGCTTTTTTTAAAAAATGTAAACAGTTGCTAGCAAAAGAGGGAGAGTGTGTAAGTAACTGTTCAAACTGCAGACGCCTCTGAAGTATTGTGGAGCTCAGGATGTGCCGTGAGGGATGTGCACACCTGTCAAGTCACAGCTGAGCTGCCATCTCTCTTGCAGGCGTCAGTGGGGTGTGTGAGTAGCCTCCCTCAGGACCCTGCAAGAAACAACGATGGGAGACCCCTGAGCCCATAACTTTTGAGGGCCAGGAAATGCTCCTCCTCCCTCCTTTTAACTTTCAGGAGAAAAAGCGGCAGAAAAACGTGACATCTGTCTGTAGATACAAGAAACTTATGTATGTAGCCCCCAGTTTGTGTGAGTTGGAAGCAGAGTTTCCAGCCTCTTTCCCCACAGGGCCGTGTCTTGAGTCCGCTGCTGTTCACCTTGACGACCCACAACTGCTGTGCCAAATCTGCTACAAACCATATTGTGAAATATGCAGACGACACGGCAGTGGTGAAGATGCTTATAGGGAAGAGGTGAAGGCTCTGGTGGACCGGGGCAATAAAAGTAACCTGGTTCTAAATGCTAATAAAACAAAGGAGATCACTGTAGATTTTAGAAATAGCCAGCATGGTCATACTCCACTCAGCAGCAAGGATGCAGCTGTAGAGGTGGACAACAGTATTAGGTATCTGGGGGTGCAGATAAAAAACAGTCTGAACTGTTTGCTCCGCACATCATCCTTAGCAAAGCCTGCATTTCCTGCGTTGAAGGAGGAGAGCACCTCTTTCTCTTCTGTCCTGGCCACTTTTTACAGAGGCACACCTGAGGGCGTTTTAACAAACTGCATCCCTGCTTGGTTTCGTGGCAGCAGTGCCTCAGATAGAAAGTCCCTACGGAGAGTGGTGAGGACAGCAGAGAAGGTTATAGAACGCTTACTTCCCATTAGTCAGGATACTGACTGCTTATAAGTGTCATGTGCTTGGAGCTTGAAGCATTGTTGGAGACCCCACAAACCCATTCCAGGGTCTCCGTTTCTGTTGCTCCCCTCTGGGGGGAGGAGGCTTCGAAGTGTTTCTAGCAGGACTTCCAGATTCTGGAACAGCTTTGCTCCCTAGGCCATCCGCCTGGTAAACTTGCAAGGTTTGTTTCTCTCGCCATGCGCCTGGATACATCGAAAATGGACTGTGTTGTTTCTCTGTGTCCTATAATATATGTGGGTATAAACATTTATTTATTTATTTAGGCGGGTTTTTGGAGGGGGAGGCCCTTTGAAGGTCTCTATGCAGCAACATTCCATTTTAACGTATGCCGATTAGCACACATTCAAAGTGCCAGAAAAGTTTCTCCGAATCCCTTCTCTGGCAGCACGGTGACCATCGGGGACATCCAGGAACATCTCTCGCAGGGCCACATCGCCATTGTGCTGGTCAATGCCGTCTTGCTGCTGTGCGACCTCTGCTCCAGCTCAGTCAAGTATTGCTGCTTCCTGCCCATCGGCCAGAAGTGCTTCTGCCGCAGCCCCGACTACCAGGGCCACTTCATCATCTTGTGTGGCTACAACAGAGCTTTGGAGTGCATTTATTACAACAACCCTGCCTATGCAGACCGTGAGTAACTGCGCCCTTGCCCAGGTGTTGGCCTCCAGCCCCCCTTGGTCCCCCCGCAGCCCTCTGGGCCCCTGGTTTCTCGGGTGGTGTGGTGTGGTCAGGCGATTCCCTCCGCCAGGGGGCTGAGCCACAGTGGTGGCAGGAGGGAAGCTGGGCTGTGGAGTCCTGGACAGCTGCCCATGTCTGACTCTGGGTCCATCCCACAGGAACATGCATCACCAGCATCCATAACTTTGAGGAAGCCAGGACCAGTTACGGCACAGACCAGGATATCCTGTTCATCTACCAAAACAGCTGACCCTCCGGTTGGGGCTCCCAATCACCGCCATTGCATCTCAGGACTCGGAGGCCTCCACTCCCGGACTACACCGGGTTGGAAGCAACGGAGGCGTTGGGCTCCAGGGGGGAGAATGTATTTTATGCCACCTTAAAGCAGAGTGTCCATTGCAGTCCCCATGAATAACAAAGTGCGTTTTCCAGCTGGGGTCTGTCTGGGGACCCCAGGTGATTTTGCTGAGGGGGGTTGGGTGGGATGTCCCAATTCTGACCCCAGGCTAAAACCTGGCCAGCCCCCCTCCCTAAAGAAGACTGAACTCTGAAACACGACGACTGCGCTCTCTCTTGATGCTGCCACCAGATCCAGCCCATAGCCTGCATCCCTTCGGCTCTCTTGATCTGCTCTGGCTGGGCTTTCACCCGCTTCACAGCCAGGCGGCTGCGGCTGCTGCCTTAGGAAGAATCGAATCCGTACTTTACTTTTGCACCCCTGGAGCTTTGAGGTGCAGGAATGAAACTCAGTGGGCCCTGAAGAGCAGCTGTTCCTTCCTAGCTATCCTTCACCCATTTTTTTTTTTAATCTGCTGATAAATATCAAGCCAATCAATTCAGCCACAGAAGGAGGAGGCAGAAAGGAAAGAGAGGAATCAACCTCTAACCAAGCAGAGTTCAAAGCAAGACAGAAGCAGCACCAACCCCCCCCTCCAGTCTCCTCATCCACTGACTCCTCCTGAAGCCTCTTCCCCCCCCCCTCCCACCTTCGGGGAGCTTTTTTGGGTGAGACGGAAGTTTGGCCGTGTTGGCAGAAGATGGGCGTCTTTTTGGAAAAGGTTTTCTCAGAGGACTGAAATCCTTTCAGGTTTTTGGATTGGGTGAATCGGCATTTTTTGTCCATCGATCGTTTTGAACAACGTCCATTGAATTGGTGATTCGATTGCTTGTGGAAGGCTGCTGCCATGGATTCTGCTTAACTCCGCCTTTAAAAACGGCATTTCAGAGACCGCAGCATGCTAGCTCAGCCGTCCTAGTTCATCCGCCTTTTCCTCCTGGGGTTCACCCGAGGCTCACCTTTGCCCAGAAGCCAGCCTTGCGGGGTGCTGCCAGCTCTTCCTCCCAACGCAGCCAGGAGAAGACTGAGCACCATCGACCCGAAGGGGCCGCCCTTTGAGCTGGCCTTAACTCCCCTGCCCCCTGAGCGAAGCTGTGGGCCTGCGTCCCGCCCTTTGCCCCAAATCAGCTGCTCAGGGAATGGCCACTCTGGACCCCGAGCTTGCCCTGCCAGTGTTAAAGCGGCCGTCCCAGTGCGATCCGTTTCGGCCCCACGAAGGGCCAAAAGCGTTCAGGAGAAGGCATTTATTTCAGAGACCGCAGCTAGTTCAGCCATCCTGGTTCATCAGCCTTTTCCTCCTGGGGCTCACCCGAGACTCACCTTTGCCCAGAAACTCCTAACTGCCAGGAAGGGCATTTGCCTTGGGCTGGAAATCCGGCTCCTTGGCATCACCTGCTGGGCGGGGAAGAGTTGCATGCCCCTCTGGGAGGCCTAGGTTTCTACCTCAGCACACCACATTGGTCTCTGCTCTCAGCTGGGTGTGGCTTGAAATAACTCTGCTGTATGTCTCTTCTGTGGTCAGATCCTTGTAAGTGCCTATTAATGGCAGAGAAGAGGAATGGGGAGCGTCTTCAGTTATCCGAGCGACGCTTTTAGCCCAAAGAAAGAGAGTCGGGGGAGGAGCCGATGGAAGCGGGCAAGACAAGGGATGTGTTATCAGATGGGGGGGGGGGCGGCATTGTTGCTTCCATCCAGACCAGGGGTCTCCAACCTTGGCCGCTTTCAAGACTCCTGCGCAGGGAGGGAGGAGTCCAGCTGTCAAAAGCTTTAGTATTGCTTCAGTGCTATTATTTCCGTCTTGCCCACTCGTCGCATTGGTTTTGTTCCTAAGTAGTAAAGGCTGAACATGGCTGCCTGCTCTCCTGGTCTCCAGCTTTAAGGGAGCTGCTTCATCCCTCTGAACCAGGGGTCTCCAACCTTGGCTCCTGGAAGCCTGGCGGACTTCAACTCCCAGAGTTCCACAGCCAGCAAAGCTGGCTGTGGAATTCTGGGAGTTGAAGTCCGCCAGGCTTCCAGGAGCCAAGGTTGGAGACCCCTGCTCTGAACGAAGCAGAGCAGCTGCTTTTCCTAGCCAACTCCTCCTTAACACGGGTGAGGATGCAGCTCCACCTGCTGGAAGGATCGCTTGGTTGCAAGGGGGCCATCTTCACAGGGCTGAGGTTGGCCGGCCAGCTGGCCTGGCATCCTCCAGACACGGGATGATGGGCCAGCCACCCGAGAAGCCAGTGGGGGAGGCTCCCCAATCTTGGTGCTGCACCTGCGGAGGCTCTTTTGAGTTCTGCCTTCCCGGCTAAGAGGGCAGAGCTGCTCCTGGCGGAGCTGCTGGTGGAAGAGAAGGGACTGGGGGGGGGGGGAGGTGCCCCTCTTGGGAAGGGGGCCAGAGGCATTGGGGAAGTCAGAACAAGGCCTGCCTGGGCCCTGCACGCTTTCTCTTCATTTGGGTGCTCCGGACAAGTAAACGTTATGCAAACTTCATGACCACGTGACAGTTAAAGGGAAAAAAAAACCTGCAAAATAAGTTTTATAGACAAAAGTATGTTTGTAAATCACTCGATATAAAGCCTGCTTTCTTGAACATGCTTAGATTTCTCTTTCTTTTAAGAGGGGATGGGCGAGGTGGCTAAATAAGGAAACGTTTGCTGATTATTTTTTCAGGTCTTTGTGGTGTTCTTTTCTAGGCTAATGCTTGGCTGCTTCCTGCAGCGTAGGAGGAAAACCCGTCTTTCCAGGAGATGCAGTTTGAATCTTTAGGGAAAACCAGGAGAGATTCATCCCCCCCCCAAATAGGGCAAATGGCTGGCTGCTGTGGAGCAGCTGCCACTGAGCGCTCGGCCCGTCCGCAGTGCAGCAAAAGGGGCTTTGGGGGCTCGTGGATGGGGGCGGAGCATAAACAGCACCTAGAGGGAGTCCTGGTGAGCAGCGAGGACAAACTCAACCTGGAAAAAGGAGGCACCCAAAGCCATCAGGTAAAGCCTGACCAATAGGTATCCCCCGTGCCTGATTACCTGCCCACCTTGGGAGTGCAAGGGAGGATTTTTGCCTCTTGCTTATCCCTCTTCCCAAGGCAGGTGAGGGGTCCCCAGAGGGCAGCTGCCAGGCTGGTTCTTGAGGTGGGAGTAAGGGAACAGCAGGGCCCAGCAGCTAGGAACCATTGCAGAAGGCTGGGCTTGGAAGGGCAGGGAGACATTGGCCCGGCCGGGCCGGGGTCAACCTGCTTCTCCATGCAGGAAGCCAAATGGAAGCCTACCCAACCCCAACCATCCTGCCTTTCCACGAACACAGCCCACTGACCCTCTCGTGGTTGGGAAGGGCCTGTCTCTGCATTCTGGACCAAGAGCCTCACCTTGGCCTGTGCAATTCCCTGGGGGAGTTGTGCTGGGCTATGGGCCACCAGCCTCATTTGGTTCACCCCATTGTCTGCCATATTTTTCTTTCCTCCTTGGACCAAGCGAGGCCTTTGGCCCAGGGGTGGGATTCAAAATTTTTAACAACCAGTTCTGTGGATGTGGCTTAGATGGTGGGCGTGGCCTGGTGGTCATGTGACTGGGTGGACATGGCTTGGTGGCCATGTTATTGGCTGGGTGTGGCCAACTCAACATCACATCAAGGCACACATCTCGCCTGGCCTCTCGTGACTGTGGGGATGCTGCAACAGTCGTAAGTGTGAAAAATGGTCATGTCACTTTTTTTAGTGCCATTGTAACTTTGAATGGTCACTCCATACAAGCAAAGTACCAGCAAAGGAGGGGGAAAAAAAACTCCAAAGAGTTCCTGAGACAGGAAGTCTAGTCCTACCAAGAACGTAATAAGCGTTAACGAGAGGCAGTTTCTGTAAGCAACAACAGAATGTTTCCTTCCTGCCTTCCTTACAGGTTTAGGCCAGTAATTTCTTTTAACAACCGGTTCTCCGAACTGCTTAGAATGTTAACAAACGGTAGTATCCCACCCCTGCTTTGGCCTGGAGCTCCCTTTGGGGTGTGTGTGTGTGCTGGTTCCCTTGGCTCTGATCTGGTTTTGGCATGTTGCCATCTTCACTCAACCTCCTTTTTGTTTTCAGTGTTTTAAGCAATTTGCAAAACACCCAGCGTTGCTGGGAGTTGGGATACAGATGCATTTTATAAATGTCCCAAAGGCATGTTTTGTTTTGTTTTGTTTTCAAAAGACAATTGGACTTTGTTTTTCCTTAGAAGTCGTTTCACTTTTCATCCAAGAAGCCTCCTCACTTCTGACCAAATGGTGGAGGATGGAAGGATTTATATTCCTTGCAGTCATCCGGTCGTTTAGTACTCTCTCTGAGAGTTGCTGAGACCACCTGGAGGTTCATTCGTGCCCCCACAGTCACCTGAATAACGCACATATTCAGATGAGTGTCAATGAAATATTATTTCATTAGTAATCATCTCCATCCTGTTCTCGGTGTTTTGTGCTTGTTACCTCAATGAAGCATTAATTTCTGCCCTTCTCTCTGGAGATCCTGTGTGGAAACAGATTCCTGCCTTCTGGGTTCCATCCCTCCTCCCTTTAGGGTCTCCCTGGCTCTCTTCCTCGGCATCATCTACCAGATCTTTATCATAGCTGCCTTTCTGACTTGGGTGTATCCCACCTTCATCAAAGGCATTTTATCATTGTTTTTAGCACAGGATGGGACCAAATATTTCCATCGAATGGGAGAGAGTCCATGCCCCATTGACAACACGCCTTTTGCAACTGAGAAGGGAGCTTTTAATATAAGAGGGGAGACAGTTTGGAAAGAAGAGGCCATTCCTGTAAAGATGGGAACATCTGGAGAAGAGCCTCCTCCGCCTTGGGCAGAGACGTCACTCTCGGATGACGTTGGGCACGAAGTTGGGTTGGGCAAAGGCAGCAAGTGCCTCAGCGTACATCTTGTACCTTCCAGTCATCTGGAAAAGGGAGAAAAATAAACTGCTATTTTCAGCTGTTGCTGCAAAGCCCCTAGGCCTGAAGGCGCTTTGGGGGCTGCGTTGTTTTTTTAGGAAACAATGTATCATTCAAGCAATTAAAATTCCAGGGTGTTTAAAAGTTCCTTATTGTCCCGGTTCAGCCAAAAAAAACTCACTTTCTCCAACTTCCTCCTGCACAATCTTACCCGGCTGCAGGCTTCTTTGTGGTGGTCGTTGCTGACCGCCGCTCCACCGCCTTGGGAAAAAGGAGTTTAGCTGGCTGAGGAGGAGGTTTGCGATACCCCCAAACCCCTATCCAGATCTCCTCTATCTTCGGTTGCCTCTACGGGGCAACCATATCCTCCAGATCCAGCTGGATTGGAGGCACTTTGGCGGCGAGCGCAGCAGGAACTGCGCATGATTGCGGATTCCTGCCGCCGCCAAAGCCTTGCAAACCGGAAATCCGGGGCTGCATTGTTTTTTTAAGCAATCCCTGCTAACAAATATTCACATTAGTGGCGGAAAAGGAGGTCCAATTTTCCAGGATTAATTTTATCAAATGCTTCATAAAACGAATGGTTCCACGTGATCGTAGTAAACCACGTGATCTTGATTGAATCCCTCTGCTAATGCAATTTAGGATTGCATTGATCATCCACTGAAGACCCCCAGGGCCCTCTCACAGTTACTGTTTTTGAGTCTGTTTTTGCCTCATCTGTACTTGTACCTTTGGTTTTTCCTGCCCAGGTGTAAAACCTTGCTTTCCTCCACACTGAATTTCATTCTGTCAGATAGGGTCCCTTGTTCAAATCTGTCAAGATCTTTTAGGATCCTGAGCTTCTCTTCTGGGGTGTTGGCTATTCCTGACAGCGTATTCTCATCCACAAATTGGGTGGATTCCCCTTCTATTCCCTCATCTAAATCATTTATGAAGATACTGAAGAGCCCTGTGCCTGTGACAGAACCTTGTGGTATCCCACTGTGTACTTCCCTCCATGTAGACACGGTACCCTTAACGACTACTCGTTGAGTATGATTTGTCAGCCAGTTACAAATCCATCTTGAGATGTTTCCTGGGGGTCTCGTGATTAGCTCTCTCTGGTCCCCAAAACTACTCTGCAATAGCTCTCAACGGGGCCACATTGAACCACAGCAACAGCATCGTCATGGGAACATTGAATGTGGGAAAACCTTTATATCAACCCCCCCGAAGGGTCAGTCTCCCGTTTTATGCCCTGGAGAATCACTCAAAGGGTAAAGGGGACATAACCCAGATAAAAACAGGAGACCTTTCGGTCTAAAGAAGGAAGTCCAGGAAGGTGTTTGCTTTCCCACCAGCAACGTTCTGGGAGAGACTCCATCGGTACTCAATTGCTACCTGGGGGGGTGGAGGGGGGGTGTAATCCACAGCAGCTAAATCCTGGGGGGGGGCGGGCAAAGGTCATCCTAACAATGTGTTTGGTCTGTAAAATCTCCCATAAATAGACGTGACAATGAAGCAGATCTGAAAAAGGACCAAGTACTACAAAATGGATCCTCCCGAGATCCTTGCAATATAGGATGCTGAGATGGGAAGAGTTGTATCCTGCCAACTTTTCCCCCACGACTCTGGCCTCCAAATTCTTTCCAGTCACAATAAAAAGGCTAGCATAAGATACAGATCAGCAAGACCTGGTTGTAATTCTTTGAGCCATGATGGCACAGTGGTTAGGATGCACTGCTGCAGGCTAACTCTGCATTTCACTGCCAGGAGTTTGATTCTGATCAGCTGAAGGTTGACTCAGCCTTCCATCCTGCCGAGATTGGTAAAATGAGGACTCTGTAAACTGCTTAGAGGGCTGTAAAGCACTATGAAACAGTATATAAGTCTAAGGGCTATGGCTTTGGAGCCTCCCAGACATTTAGATTACATTAAATTAGATTAACAGAGTTGGAAGGGACCTTGTAGGTCATCCAGTCCAACCCCTCACCCAAGCACCATTTCTGACAGCCTCCAGTGATGAAGCTCCCACAATGCCTGAAAGCAACTTCTGTTCCATCAGTTGATTGCTCTCACTGTCAGAAAATTTGTCTTTATTTTCAGGTTGAATATCTCCTTTTTCGGTTTCCATCAGTTGTTTCTTGTCCTACCCTCAGGTGCTTTGGAGAATAGCTTGCCCCTTCCTCCTCTCCGTGGCAGCCCCTCAGATACTGGAAGACTGCTATCCTGTCTCCCCTGGTCCTTCTCTTCCCTAGACTAGCCAGGCCCAGTTCCTGCAACTGTTCATCGTATGTTTTAGCCTCCAGTCCCCTCATCCTCCGGGTTGCTCTTCTCTGCACTCTTTCCAGAGTCTCAACCTCTTTTTTATAGTGTGGAGACCAAAACTGGATGCAGTACTCCAGGTGCGGTCTTACTAAGGCCTTATAGAGTGCTATTAGTACCTCCCTTAATCTTGATTCAGTCCCACTGTTGATGCAACTTAGGATTGCATTGGCTTTTTTGGCTGCCAACGCACACTGTTAACTCATATTTAGCTGGTGTCCACTAAGACTCCAAACATGTTTTGCACTATGTGAAGGTTCTGGGTTTCTTCTGCAAGATGGCTGCAGCTAAGCAACTCACTACTGAAGCTGAGACTGGCCAGAGAAAGTGCTCAAAGCCATAATGACCGCTCAGTCCAAATGCAGCCTCAGCTGCATCTCTGGTGCTTCACAGGGAGCATTTCCCTCCTCGGGTCCCACAGAGCAAAGGCCCTTCTGGGTGGGAGGTCCGTTAATGGGGGGGGGCAGATATTCATACTGAACAGCTTAGAGAGATGGGAAAAGTCTTACCTTGAAATTCCACTCATCATTAACTTGTCTGCAAAGATTCAGGTCCATCTCTGCCACCAACAGACCATCTCGGGTTCGTGACAGTCCTGGGGTCCGACTTCCATTTGGAGAGGCTACGTAACTCGAGCCATAAAAATAGCCCAAGTCATGATGGGCTTCATCAATATAGAATAAAATGGTTTTATTAATAATAAACAAAGAGATCCACCACAGCAGAGAGCGATGATTGCATGCGGCCATATTGTTCTCC
This sequence comes from Hydrophis major, assembly GCA_033807585.1. Classification (NCBI taxonomy): domain Eukaryota; kingdom Metazoa; phylum Chordata; class Lepidosauria; order Squamata; family Elapidae; genus Hydrophis; species Hydrophis major. The sequence goes on from CM066339.1 coordinate 13,136,094, forward strand.
TGTTGGAGATCATTTGAACTCCCTTGGTCCATCCCTTAAGGCTGAGTGCCAAAGAATGGAGGCCTTTGAACGCTGATGCTGGAGGAGAGACTCCTGTGAGTTCCTGGGACTGCAAGGTGATCGAACTGGCTGGTCCCAGAGGAGATCAACCCTGACTGCTCTTTAGAAGGCCAGATCCTGAAGGTGAAACTCAAAAGACTTTGGCCACCTCATGAGAAGGAAGAAGGACTCCCTGGAAAAGAGCCGTAATGCTGGGAATGATGGAGGGCGAAAGAAGAAGAAAGGGATGGCAGAGAAGGAGGGGGATGGATGGAGTCACTGGACCAGTTGGTGTGATCTTAAATGGACTCCAGGGGATGGTAGAGGACAGGAAGGCCTGGGGGAACGTAGTCCAGAGGGTCGCAATGGGTCGGACACGATTTTGCAAGAACAAGTCCATCCCTTGCCCACCAGGTTCCAAATTCCAACACCCCAGAGAAAAGATGAAGAGAGCCTCCAGCTTTCCAAGTGCTCCTTTTTAAAGGCTCTTTATATCGCAATCTGCTTTCTGGTCTCTTAAGTCCGTTAATCCTGCCCTCTGGGACTGTCCAGGGACTTTTGCTGGCTGGTGTGACTTCTTTCCAGCTGCTATCTGCTCTTCAGGAATCTTTCCTTGGGGGTCTTTCTGCCCTTTACCCATCAGACTGACACGGGGCCTTTTCTCCAGCTTGAGGGATATAAGTAGCCCCCCACTCCAAATGCTCCTACAATGTCCTTACAAGATAGGTTGGGTTGCAGAGAGGGAGGGAGGGAGGATAGAGAAACAGAAAGAGAGAGGAGAGAAAGAAAGAAAGAAAGAGAAAGAGAGAGGGGGAAGGAGGGGGAGAAGGAAACGTAGCCACTAAGTGAGTTTCCACAGTTGAGGATGGGCTTCAACTGGCTATTCCCACCCTGAGTCCTTCACCCCCAACTTTACCCCGATTCTCCCAATCTGTCCTCTTGATACGTTTCTTGGTTGTCTGTTCATCATCACTGTCCTTCACAGAAGCCTTTCTAATTTGCCTGAGTTCTTTTCAGAAGCCAAAGTTAATTCATGGAAAGCAGAGGGAAAATTTGTTCTACTTCCGGGTCATGATCAGGTTGCAATCAATGGCAATTCTAGACTTTTTTTTCATGCTCACTTTCCCAAGCAATAATGTGTTTGACTCTTTCTTCTCCCATGCCGTATTTTGTAACCTAATTGTCTGTTGAGATTCTCAGTTCATGGTCCTGGTTGTCCCAAAGCCGCTTTTTCAAGAGGCGACTAGAGTTTTTCTTTGAAAACATTTCACTTCTCATCCAAGAAGCTTCTTCAGCTATTTGCACCCTGGTGACAGACAAACCTCCAGGTGGCCTTAACGACTGGCTAAAATGATGATGCAAATGACCAGCTCTCCTCAAGGAGTATAAATCCTTCCATTCATAGCTGAAGAAGCTTTTTGAGTGAGAAGCGAAATGTCTTCAAAGAAAAACCTCATGTATTTCCACTGCTGTTTCCCAGCTACCGTCAATATACTTTCTTAGGAAGGAAAAAGGCAGGTGGGTGGAGGAAATAGCTGACTTGGAATCCTCCTCCTCCTGCCAGATTTTAGCCCTCAAAGAACTTGGAGAGAGAGTTGGGGAGGAGCCCCTGCAGTTGCTAGCCAGCACATCTGCCCTCCCCAGGGAAAAGCCATACGCACCTGGTTTTCCATCTCCAGATGTAAACGGATGTGGGAAAAGTTCCTGTGAGAAGCCAAGAGGTACAAACTGAGACACACACTCACACACATACAGACCTGTAAAGCTGGGGGGGGGGGGCAGGCGCTAAAGCCCCTTTATGACTTGTGGATTTCAACTCCCATAATTCCTGAGGAATTCTTGGAGTTGAAATCTGCAAGTTACAAAGGGTCACAGTTCCCCATCTCTATTCAAAAAGAAACAGGAGGCACATTAGCCAGCAAAATCCTTGTGCAATCCAGTGGCTTCTCTCTGCTTTGAAAGCGTTTATTCCTCTTTCTCCAGCTGCTATTGGCTTTGAGAAGGGAACATGGAAAGCAGAGATGCCTGTACCTGCTCCTCCCCACTCCCACTGGGTCCAGATCCCTGGGGACACTGGAGGCGCTTGGAGCTTCCATGAAGAGGACTGACCTCCCCCCTCTGGGCAACGATCAGAATTGTGATTGACATTCAGCCTGTCTGAATGGCAGGGAAGGAAGGAAAGGGCAAGATTTGTTCAGAAAGAGTTTCTCAGAAAAAAAAACTATCCTGCAATCTGCAACTTTTACACTGCAAAAACATATGGACTGCACAACCCGATCAGGGCAAAGCAATAGACACAATCGACATAGATTTCTGTAAAGCCTTTGATTCAGTGGTCCACGACAAACTACTCCTAAAATTAAAATCTTATGGTATCTCTGGACACCTGCGTAACTGGATAGAAGCATTCCTGTCAAACAGACAACAAATGGTCAAAATTGGAAGCGTCCTATCAAATTCTGTACCTGTCAACAGTGGTGTCCCCCAAGGCAGTGTTTTAGGACCAACTCTCTTCATACTCTACATAAATGACCTCTGTGATCATATCAAGAGCAACTGTGTTCTCTTCGCTGATGATGTAAAGCTATTCAACATCACAGACAATACTGCTACCCTTCAAAAAGACCTCGACTATGTATCAGAATGGTCAAACAAATGGCAACTTCAAATCTCAACAAATAAATGCTCTGTCCTACATACTGGCAAAAAAAATCAGAAAATAAAATACAAGCTGACTAGTCAAGACCTTGTTGATGATCCAAACTCTGTCAAAGACCTTGGAGTACTCATCTCTAATGATGTAAGTGCTAGAGCCCACTGTAACTACATAGCCAAAAAGGCATTAAGAGTTGTTCACCTAATCTTACATAGCTTTTTCTCTGGTAATATCACACTACTAATGAAAGCATAGAAAACATTTGCTAGACCAATATTCAAATAAAGCTCATCAGTCTGGAACCAGCATTATGTATCTGATATTAATACAGTTGAGAAAGTCCAGAAATATTTCACAAGAAGAGTTCTCCACTCCTCTACTCGTTGCAGAATACCTTATGCCACCAGACTTGAAATTCTAGACCTAGAAAACTAGAACTATGCCGCCTTCGGTCTGATCTAAGTATAGTACATAAAATTATATATTGCAATGTCCTACTTCAGCTTCAACCATAACAATACAAGAGCACACAATAGATACAAACTCAAGGTAAACCACACCAAACTCTATTGCAGGTAATATGACTTCAGCCACAGAGTGGTCAATGTCAGGAATACTCTACCTGACTCTATGGTTTCTTCCCCAAACCCCAAAAACTTTAACCTTAGACTGTTTACTATTGACCTCACCCCTTTCCTAAGAGGTCTGTACAAGGCGTGCATAAGCGCACCAATGTGCCTACCGTCCCTGTCCTATTTTTCTTATATGTATCCATGTATTCATACCTATGTTTTTACTTATACCTGTCATATTATAATCGCTTGACAAACAAACAAACAAATAAACAAATAAATAAATAAAAATAGATTGCTTGGCAGGAGGGGGCACTTCCCTTCCCAGAAATGGTGGGAAGGAGGCAGTGGGAGTGTGAATGCTCCCCACACAAACACACACTTCCCTTGTGGACTTCAGCATACACACATGTCTGTACCAAGGTTTTGTTAAATATTTGTTTTATATATAGAATTCTGTTGTCCCTTAAATCAACTATGTTGTGTTAACTGCTCCATATTTAGTGTGGTTCTGTTCAGCAGAAAGAGACTTTGAGCCACTATATAGCTAACAAAGCACTTTAGACTGGCTGCCATGAGCCCCCAGCACAGGGATTTGACACACAAGTTAACTTTGCAAAGACCATTTTTCCTAAAGCCACAGCTTCTAAACCCAAATCTTTGGCCAAGGAAAACTGAAAGGCCTTACCGTCCCTACACGGTTGATGGCACAGGTGAAGCAGTGATTGGCAATGGCGGCATTTCTTGCCTCGATGGGCCACATGGATTCACTGTAAAAGAAAATTATGTTTTCTTCCACCCAGGCGGCTTCTTTGGCCATGAAATGGGCACAGGGCACCCTGACAGGCCTACAATAAAATGCAGCAAACCTCTCGTAATAACCAGGAACAAAAAAAATCAACCTGAAACCCATAGAAACCAGGAGCTACAGAAAAGGGTGAGACTCCGTGAAGGAGCCCCTCTGAGGAGGCCACAACTGCTTCCCCTGGACAACGGGGCACTCAGCGTAGCAGAGCCCTGTGGGAAGAGGCATTCCTCTCTGTGCCTCGGGCCAAAGCCAAAGCCAGCAAAACTCGCTCTGATGGGACCCCAGGGCCACGTTTTGCACCAGCTGAACATTTTTCAGGCACCTTTCAAGGAAAGTCCAATTCACAAAGTATCACTGTTGGGATGACAGCCCAGCTGCGAGCAGGTGCCAAGATTTCCTCTTGACTCTCCCAAAGCAGTGATGGCCTGAGGACCACAGCTGGGTCAGCATTATCCACCCAATCAACACAGGGGCCTCCTGAATTCTACTGATCCCCCAGGACCTCTGCCAGGTGTGTTTGGGCTGATCCAAACCATGATTTAGGCTTTTATTTCCCCTCCCAACAGCTGAAGAAGAGATAAGGAAAAATTATGAGGGAAACCCAACTTCCAAACTCAACTTGGGGGGTGGAGCTCCTCTGGGTCTTCTTGGAAGAAACATGATGGTCTAAGAAATCTGTCATCTGAAACAGCATCCAGTATATAAAGTTAATAAGACCTGATCAGGAGGAACCTGCCTGCAACTAGTTATCTGCAGGGTTATGGGTGAACTCGAGAAAGGCTTATGAAGCATTCCTTTACCTTTCCTGCATAACCTTGGATGGGAGGCTGGTGCTTACCCCACACAGTAACAGGTGAAATAATAATAAAAGGTTGCATCTTGGCTCTATCACGGTTTAACCTTTTGCATTTCTGTAACATAGCCTCCTTACATGAAAAAGATTCCATGTAATGCTTGTTAATAAACAAATGAAATAAAGTGAATGAGAATTAAATTAGGAAAGGATGGGAACATTTTTAATTATTATTCATGATTTATAAAATATAAGTGAAGAGAAATATGGAAAAAAATTAATTATGGAAAGTTTATAAGTGTTCCCAAGGAAGTATGATATTTAATTGAAAAGAAATGTTGAAGATGTTAAGATGTTAATGAATATTAATGATAGAATTGAATTGGAATGGAATGAGTGTATATATATATATATATATATATATATATATAGGGGGGGGTGTTTTCTTAAGTTTTCGCGAGCACTTACATGTATGGCATTCAGTTTTGTTCGGGTATTTTCCCACTACAATGACGTGGGAAAATACCCGAACAAAGCTGAATGCCATACATACATACATACATACATACATACATACATACATACATATAATCTTTTTTTTAAGAATATAGTGTGTATTTTAAGAATGTACCAAGCAGAATTCGATTGAAAGTTATGTATTATATTGAATGTTATAATCTTAAAGATATACATTGAAGCTTAAATAAGAGTTGAATGGATAAAATTAAAAGATATAAAGGCGTCATACTCCAGTTAGCAACTACAGGAGAAAATTGGTTTAATGAGAAAAAAATAATATGAAATTGAAACAGGATAGACAAAAGTATAAATATAATGATTTGAATTGAGATGAGATAATCAAAATAAAGTTGAGAAAATTAAAAGAGGAGAACAACTATGTAGAAAATGTAAAACAGTAATAAGATATAGAATAGAACAAAGAATGAGCATGAAATTGAATTTGTGTCTGTATGAAGAAGTGTAACCCGGGACCATGCTATTTTCAAAAAAAAAGATGTTTTATTTGTATTATTTTTTTTTTTTTGTGAAAACCCAAATAAAATTTTCAAAAAAAAAAAAAAAAAGATTCCACGTGTAAAACTTGAAATCAGCCTATTGTAGCTGTGCTGCTTCATGCAACTGATGTTGATGCTTACGCAGATGCTGGGCAGCCTTGGAGGGGCCCATTTCTCCGAGAGTCTTAACATGAGAAATCCCATCATGAGACAAGGAACATCCCATTAAGAGTCACAAAATGGGGCACATCCCCTTGTCTTGTTGCATTGCAATATTTGGAGAACTGGCCAGATGGCTGTAAAAGCCCAAAGGAGGTCAGGAGAACTACCAGCTGCACTGAAATTTTTGAAGCTGAGATGCTGTCTGGGCTCCTACGAAGGCATCGGTTAAACCCAGAAGAGAGAGAGAGAGAGAGGGAGGGAGGAGATGATAGAGGGATAGAGAGAGGAAGAAGAGGGAAATTAAACTGATTGTTTTGGAGAAGGCTCCCAGACTTCTCCTCAGGTCAAGCAGATCCAAGAGAAGCTGGCTCAGATTCCTTCTGGCTTTTCTTATGAAGGGAATGGGGTTGGGGGAGGCCATGGCTTCCTTTTGGCTCTCCTGGCTGAAGGGGGCAGAAGGACACAGGCCATCCTCTTGGGAATCCAAGGAAAGATCCCGGAAGTGCTGCAAAATATATGGGAAGACCTGAACGTCTGGAGACAAGGTAAGTCCAAGAGACTACCTGGATGCCTTCTCATCAGGAAGTTGCAAAATCCTGCCATTCGTGGCATCTAATCCAACTGTTTTATTCCATTTTTCTACAACAACAACAACAAAAAAGATGGTAACTATACCTGAGTTTGCCAATAGTGGCCGAAGGGTTGAAGATGATCTCTGCTCCATTCAAACTGTACATGAGCCAGTTGAGGGGATGATGGCGACCAAAGCAAATATTCACCGCAATCCTCCCAAACTGCATCTCAAACACTGGGTGTCCTTGGTCCCCTTCCAGATAATATCTCGACTGCAAAAGAGTTGACCTGACACTTCAGGACTAAGTCACGGTTAGAACCCCGGAGCCTGTTGCACTCCCACCCTCCGCAGGAAGAGCATTCTTAAGCCACGCCTCAACGGCCCAGGCCCAGCTTCTTCTTCTCACCAATGTCAAGATGGAGAACCCACAAGCCTCTGCAGGTGGGCCTCGCCTCCCCAGAGCAGCACTTCCTGCCAAAACCTTCCTTCTTCCATTTCAATGAAGTCTAGGTGGCTGCAACTGACACCCCTTATTTCTGGCCCTAGATTTCCCAGTGGCCTGGGGAATAGCCCCTCTGGGACCCCCTTTTATGTAACTGGGCCCTGGCATCCCTCCTGTAGACAGTCCTCAAGGCCTGGGTCATCTTGGAAGGTCTTCTGACCGTCTATAAGTCTCTGGGACTGTGGTGGCCAGAATCGTTCATGATGCTTCGGGTATGGCCTCGCCAGGGCTGAGCGAGGGGTGGGTAAAACCTTCCCCTTCCTTTAACGCTTTAGTGCTTTTTCCACCGTGGCTCTGCTGTTGGGTGTGAGGGCTTTCCAGCAGCCCTCTTGCACCCAAGACATCGTGTTTCCAAGCCTTGTGTGCATCCTACAGTATGTTTGACCTCCCTAAATAGGATACCTGGCATTTCTCCCAGTGCCCCACTGATCCCAGGCGCCTCCATGACCCAGGTGAGATTGCAATTCTCCGTCAGTCTTCCTGGGGGTGGGCCAGGCCTCCCAGCTTTGTGAATTAGCCTCCCAACAGATGTCTGGGTGATTGAAATCTCTCATTGCAGCCACTTCTTGGTGTGTTGAAGTTTCAGCTATTGCTTGAATAACTATTCCAAGTCTGGTTGGTGGTGTGTAGTGGACTCCCAGCAAGACCTCTTTCTATGAGGTCCCCCTTTTGCCTGAACCCAGACACCTTCCACGCTCACATGACCCTAAAGGAGTGGCCCAACCCAGGACTTCGACACTTCCCCTCCCCCCTTTTCTGCTGCATCTTCCTCTGGTTCAAGGTGTCCACACCATTTCTCTGGTGGGATCTTGGGGTCCTTGATCGGTCTCTGTGCCTCATGATATTCAGCTCGTGTTGTTACTCGTATTTCAAACGTTGGTGCAGAAACAGTGACTTCGTTCTCCCTTTTGCTTTCTTTCCTTAGTTTTTTTATTGAATTTGTAGCCTCCCAAACATTTTGTTTGCTCACTGTGTTTAATCCATTACAGACAAGTTCATTATTTGCAAATACTTCTCTAGAATCTCTCTGGATATACTCAGTTCCTTCCTTGAAAAAAATGTTAATGAGCAGGAAAACAAGCCAAGTTAGTACACAGAGCAGGTGGAGGGACTCACTTCAGCCCCCTCCCTCATCCATTTAACCCTTTGTTGCTGCTACATAGCTCTAAGCTGATGCTAAGAGCTCCGTGGCTGCCTCTGAAAATATTCAGAATCTTTACCCATTTCTTCCAAGAGCAATTTCAGTTCTTTTGCTGGACTTTGCACAAATAAATTCCTACCCAGTCTATGTCCGGCCTCATCTACAGGATCCTCCCCCACCAGGATTGAGCTGTTCATAGGGCTGACCTCTATGCATGTCCTCTTCCTGCAGACCCTTCCCCAGCCCTGTTTCTCACTTCCACATGAAATCTGGAGAGCTGCTGAGCGCCAATCTGGTTCCAAAATGCATGGCTTCATCCCAGGCCCGATGCTTGAGAAGGCATTTTGAGCACTCCCACGTTCCCAGGAAGTCCCTGGGGTTAAGGGAGAGTGACTGGCGATGCTTGGCAGCGGGTCTGGAGGGGTTGGTGAAGCTGGATGTTTGGCTAAGCTAAACGTCTGCTTGCACCCAGAGCCGCTTGGTGGGTTGGCTCCCCAATAGCTTACAGGTTGGCTTCCATGCTCAGGCGATTGGAGGCTCTGCCCTTTGCCCGGGATGATTCCACTGTCGCAGTCTGAGCCTGTTTAAAAATAAACCTGCTGCAGAAAGTGAACTTTCTATGCAGCTGGTAAAAAAAAAAAAACGTGGAAAATATTCCAGGGAGGGAACTATTCTAATTGAGTCCCCGGTTGCCGGGGGGGGGGGGAACAGGGGTGGAGGGGAATACATCTCTCCTCACTAGAGAGCCACTGGCAATTGGTTCCTTCCTTGTTGTTTGTCCACTTAGTTAGGAGAGGGAGGCCTAATGGCATCTGTTCCAGAGAACCTTTGCCCTGCCGGAGATCCGGGCCTTTCATGCCACTGCTGGCACGGGAACACCTTCCTGGCTTTGCTGGACCTTGACGAGGCAATTGCAGGTCCCGGCATCTGTTGCAAAACCCCAGAGGCCCTCCTGAAGTGGCTCCTCTGACTGGAACCTCAAACCCTCAAAACAGCCCATCTCACCCTTAAGCATGCAGTTTTGCCATCCCCATGGGATCCAGAGTTGTCCTGGAACCCTTTCAAAGCCAAACACTGTACGCCCTCTATCCTTCACCAAATGCCCAGGTCTGGAGAGGCTCCCCTGCCCCGCCAGATGATGGCAGCTTCGGCTTGCTGGATGCCGGTTTCCCCCCCCCCCCTTTGGGCTGCTTAGCTGCATCGTCCAACTTTGCCTGCTCCGAGATCTCTGCCTTCCCCTCGGCTACTTTCCCTTGTGGGGATTAAGCCAGGACGTGGCTCCCTCTCCACCACCGTTCCCAGTCCTGGGAATGCTTTCCTGCCACCACCCCAGATCCCGAAGCGCCAGCCTCGCAGAGGCAGCTGGGGTCCCCCTGTCCTCCCCCCCAGCCATCCCCCAACTCACCTCATTGAAGTCGCCCACCCGGGGGATGTGATTCTTCCTGCTCTTCCCCAGCACACTCCCAGAGCTGGAAATGACCACGGCTGAATTCCACAGTGTTCCTCCGTGGGCAGCGTCCCTTTCCAGGATGGGAGAGACCACAACCAGGTTGTGTTTCTTAGCCAGCTGCAAACAAGATTATGTCATGTTGGATGCAGCCCTTTTGGGGGGGGGGGGTGTTTGCTCACTCAGAAAGCTGGCTGTACCCGTGGAGCAGAGCCGCCCCTTCGCACAGCACCTTCTGAGATCAGTACCAGGAGCAGCGTGTTCAGCATTCGTTTTCCAGCAAGAGAGCAATTATCCTCTCTGTGCAACTTAAGAGTGAAGGGATTATATTATGATCCTTTCTGGAAAGTGCATTTTGTATTCTATTGCATTGATCCAATTACATCCTCTCTTCCTTCCCCTTCGGTCATCTTGTGATCCTACACGTCACACAACATCCCCCAGGATGCAATGGATCTCATCACCCATTCTTGAACTTAGGCTTTAGTGGAAACAGGGGAGATGCTCACCCGAGCAGCTTTGCCCCCCCCCCAGGCTATTCATTTCTCACTGTTAGTTTCTTCCCAGTCTCATAATAAACAAATGTCTCATTGAGTTAAACGGGCCTGACTCCCAAATAGCTCCTGCAGTAAAGGACATTCACAGTCCTCCCAATCTGCAGAAGGATGAGAGAAAATATAGAGAAAATGCAGGGTACGGATGCACCATAACGTTATGCAGAGCCAAATGGTGTGCTGCAGACAATGTTAAAAGCACAGCACTTGCAGGGGGGGTGGGGAGCAGATAAGGGCCCCTCTACCGTCTGACAGAATCTCGTGGTGGGTCCATCTTCTGCCGATTCTGCAAATTCAGTCCACGGCAGTTTCTCCTGGGTGCAGAAAGCGAAGGGCATGGCTGGGGAAACAGCATAAAAAGACATGAGCGCCAGCTTTGCTCTGGCGAAAACAAAACAGTTTTTAAGCTGGTCAGGAAGCCTGTAAATATTGACTGACTGCCTCTCTGGCACCAATGCAATCCCCCCCTGCCAAGATGGGAATCTAAAGCAGGGGAGGGGGGCATGGACTTTGCAGGGTTACATTTCTTAAAATCAAGGTCAGGTACTTGCAAAACAGCCTTCGGTTTTATTTCAAAACTCACAGAAAATATTACAACGAATTTCAGAGGAATGCTGTGGTATGGGCCTTAGGACAGGTCGTTTCCTCCCCCCCCCCCCACATGAAGGCTTGTTGCATTCACTCTGCTGAAGTCAATCAGTATCTGTATCCACCTCTGTCTGTCTGTCCGTCTCTCTCATTATCATCTATCTCTATCAATCCATTCATTCATTCATTCCACTCAGATGCTACCCATCTTGCCTAGATGACTCTAGGCAGTTTTACAAACAAAGTGAAAACAGCAACGTAAAACAACCAAGTATTTTTTTCCATCTTTGGTGGCTTGACGGTCTTTCGAAGAGAAAGTGCTGAAGACCCACACCTGTCGTTCTCTGAGAGTGATGCTGTCACTTGGACGCAGGGCGGAGTGACAGGAAGCCAAGCCCTTCCCATGCGCAAATGCTGCCCAAATCCAGCCCCCCCCAGCCCTCCCCCTCCCAGTCACTGCCCTGACTCTGTCCCTGAGAATGAAGGAGGGGGAACTTCAAGAAGACATACTGGGGGTCTCTCTCTCTCATCCTGGTCAGTCACCTCCCCCTTCTCCAGAAGGAGTCGCGTCCCGTCTCCCACCGGGCTCTTGGGGGTCCAGGCAGGACCTGGGAGGAGTTTTCAAGAGGGGCCTTTTGATCTAGCCAGCCTGAGCATTTTCTCCCTCTGGCTTCTTCCTAGCTCTTCTGATCCTGCCCTCCTGACTGGTCTTTTAGCTTTGCCTTCTGGCCGTTTCCTCCCTCGTCTTCCTCAACCAGGATGGCTTATGCCATAATGAACATATTTCCCCTCACAGGGTTGTTCTGCAGTCCAATCAAACCTGCCCAACAAGGTTATTTCATGCCCCCCACCCCCTGGATGCTAGCTCAGGGCAGTCCTTCCGTTCCAGATCTCTCCATGGGACCCATGTCTGTCTGGTTACTATATGACTCTATACATCTGATTCTTTCAGAGGGCAGAGGGTGAACAGGGACTTACTCCAAGCCTCTTGGAAACAGATCACATTTACTCCGCATACTTCAGCCACTTCCACAATCTCTTGTATGCGTCTGTGCAGTGCGGTTACCTAGGCAGAAGCAGCATCCCAGGTTAAAGCAACACAAGAGTGTTAATCAATCACTGTTACTCCCCTTCCCCCCTCTGGCTCAAAATCATAGGAAAATGGCAAGTGAGGAAAGGGGGGGATTGCAAAGGAGGCTTTTTGGAGAATTGCACACTTCAAAGCCTCTTAAAAGATGTCAAGGAGTATCTCTCTCCTTCCCGCCCTTTGGGAGAATAACAGCCAGCAGTTATTTGGAGAATAAGACCCCAAACCCAGCAAAAGGATAGTGTGTCTCCCCTCCCCCATGCCAAAGGGTCCAGCTCCTGCCAGGGACATCCCTGGAATCACGAGAACCTTCTGCTTCTTCAGCCCAGGAAGGGCTTCCTTCGCCACCGGTTGGACAAGGGGTGCCCTGCATTTTGCTCCCTTCAAGCTGGTGCTCAAAGCCAGGATGGCATCCCAGGGGCCGTAGGACCCAGACATCCCAAAATCACAAGCCCAGAGCTAAAATCTTGAGTAACGGGAAGGTTACCAAAAGGGAAGAGAAAAAGAGGAGAGTCCCCACTGTTGAGTTCTGTACTTCATCAAAATGACTTTGGGGTGATTTATTGTAAGGAAGGCGGTTGCATGATTTACCACAGTGATGGGCGGCCCAACTTGCTTTGTGGCCTTTTGAAGGAGGAGGCATCTTTTGTGGACAGTATCTGAGGACCTGTACCTGTCGTCTCAGTGCCCTAGAGCCAGAGGTGGGATTCAGCAGGTTCCCACCAGTTCAGGAGAACCGGTAGCAGGAAATTTTGAGAAGTTTGGAGAACCGGCAAATCCCACGTCTGACTGGAGATTTTACAGTCTCCTTCCCCTGCCACGCCCACCAAGCCAGGCCCACAGAACCTGTAGTAAAAAAACAATGGAATCCCACCCCTGGAAAGGAGCCCACCCAAAACCCAGGCTGCCCCACCATCTCACCCCCCACTTTCTCTGAACTTGCAAGGGAGGAGGAGCAGGTGGCAGCTGCCCCACTTGATAAAACATGTGGAGGGTGCAGAAGAAAGAAGCATTTCCACCCTCCTGGCTGCCACTAGGCATCACTGTCCCCACCGAGCCCTCCAGGGTTTCCAGCTGTCCATGTGGGCTGGTTCCATCTCTTCCTTCCAGGGGCCGAGGGCCTCTGCGGATGAGCGGTTCATGCGGAGGCTGCGTTGGTCCTATACCTGCTCGGCGACTGGCGCGTCGGTGGCCAGAGGAATCTTGTTCTGGACCAGCCCCACTCGGACCAGGCGTGGCTGCCGCAGCTGCTCTGGTGCAGCTTCAAACTTGTGGCCCTGCAGCTCAAAGTCCCTCTCCGCAGCTGCCAAGAGAGCCTCCCTGGGCAGATCCAGCGGCCTGCAATAAGTTGGAAGGAAAGCCTCTGGGTTTTTTTTTTCTGCAATTACCTACCAAATAATAAAGGCATCTTGAGACTTTTTTTTAGATCCAAATGAAATGTGGAAAATGTATCATTGGGCAGAAGAGTAAAATACAACCATTCTATCTAAAATGCCAGGGAGGTTTCCAGCATTTAAAGTTGGGACACACGAAAGGAACTTCGAAAAGTCTCCCTTAAGCTTTGGGTGAGCCCTTTCTATTCACTTTGAAAACCACCCCTGGCTTTTGAGGGGGACCCCAGGCACAATTTCCAGGGGGGACACAGCCAGAACCAAACCTTGGCTTCCTTGTCTTTATTTTGAACGGATCTTACACCCATGTGGGACCCCCCACCTCGCTTCTTCCCAACAGCACCCCTGGACAAGCACTGGGGAGGGGGCTGCGGGCGCGAGGAGCTGCGCCTTGAGCCAGCTGTGCGGGAAGGGGGGAGGGGGCCAAGGAAGGGGGGAGGGGAAGCTCCACAGAGACCCCCCCTTCCATCTCGGGGGGGGGGAAAGAGATCAGGGCCGGCTAAGTACAGCACCAGAAGCCCAGGAAGGAAAGGAGGGGCTCGGGAGGGACCTTTCCCGGGGCTGCTGAAGCGGAGGGAGGACCCCCGGCAAGGGCTCCTGCTGCAGGCAAGAGACCCTCCCCCGTTGGGGACCCTCCACACCCAGGCTGGGGCCCAGCAGAGCTGGAGTTGCCAGGGCCGCTCCGCTCCTTCGCCCTTCGCGCCTTCTCCGAGCGCGCAACGCCCTTTCGAAGGGAGCCGCATTCCGGCCAGCCGCGCTCCGGGTCGGGCTGGCGAAGCAGCGGACGGAGCGAGTGCCAAGCGGTCTCTGGGGGGGGGGGGGGGGAAGGTCCCACCCGGCGCACCTGACAGGCTCCCCGAAGAGGAGCCGCTTCGCCTCGGCCAGCTCGGCGGCGGGCAGGTGCCGCTCCAAGCAGCCCTCCAGCGAGTCCAGCCGCCCCGCCATCGCCATCGCCGCTGCTGCTCTGCTCCTCCGCCTGGGCGGCGCGGCGGCTACGCGCGGGAGGCGGCCGCCAGTTAACCATTAAGCGAGCCTGGCCGCCGTTTAACCCGCGGGGCGTCTCCCGTCCCCACAACCCCGGGTCACGCGTGGGCAGCTCCCTCAATCCCCGCCGCTGCTCTCTTGGGGCGGCTCTCCAGGCGGCGCAGGACCCCGGGCCGAGCTCCGCGTCCAGCCTGGGGTGGGGCGGGTGGGAAGCGGGGCCGGGGAGGCGGGTGGGGGGTTGTTTCGTCCTCCCTTCCCTCAGAAACGGACACATTTCACGCCCCGCCAAGCCAAGCCTCCCTTGCCCTTCCCCAAGGGGAGGGTGGGGGTCCTCGGCCGGCTTCACTCCGCGCACACGGAGCCCTGGGGAGCCCTCGGTGGGAATCCGCCCTGGGGAGAGGGACGTGTGGGGTAGCCCGCCCGTGTGTGTGCGCCTGGCGAAATGAGGCCGGGAGGGGCTGAAGCGGAGGCCGCTGATTTTGTGTCCCACCCACCCAACTTTTAATTCGGAGGCAGGCCTGAAGTGGCATCCCTGGTGGGGCCACCAAGAGATTCCCGAGGACTGAGCAGCGCAAGGACTTTCAGGGCACTCCTCCCCAGCCATGGCAAACGGGGGGGGGGGGACGACATCTGGGGACTAAGCAGCTGCCTCCCCCCCCTTCCTAAATGTTGTCCAAGGCAGGGGTCTCCAACCTTGGCCACTTTAAAACTTGTGGACTTCAACTCCCAGAGTTCCTCAGCCAGCCACAGCAACAGGAAGTCTAAAGCAGGGGTCTCCAACTTTGGCCACTTTAAGACTTGTGGACTTGAACTTCCAAAGTTCCTCAGCCAGCCACAGCAAGAGGAAGTCTAAAGAAGGGGTCTCCAACCTTGGCCACTTTAAGACTTGTGGACTTCAACTCCCAGAGTTCCTCAGCCAGCCACAGCAAGAGGAAGTCTAAAGCAGGGGTCTCCAACCTTGGCCACTTTAAGACTTGTGGACTTCAACTCCCAGAGTTCCTCAGCCAGCCACAGCAAGAGGAAGTCTAAAGCAGGGGTCTCCAACTTTGGCCACTTTAAGACTTGTGGACTTCAACTCCCAGAGTTCCTCAGCCAGCCACAGCAAGAGGAAGTCTAAAGCAGGGGTCTCCAACCTTGGCCACTTTAAGACTTGTGGACTTCAACTCCCAGAGTTCCTCAGCCAGCCACAGCAAGAGGAAGTCTAAAGCAGGGGTCTCCAACCTTGGCCACTTTAAGACTTGTGGACTTCAACTCCCAGAGTTCCTCAGCCAGCCACAGCAACAGGAAGTCTAAAGCAGGGGTCTCCAACCTTGGCCACTTTAAGACTTGTGGACTTCAACTCCCAGAGTTCCTCAGCCAGCCACAGCAAGAGGAAGTCTAAAGCAGGGGTCTCCAACCTTGGCTACTTTAAGACTTGTGGACTTCAACTCCCAGAGTTCCTCAGCCAGCCACAGCAACAGGAAGTCTAAAGCAGGGGTCTCCAACCTTGGCCACTTTAAGACTTGTGGACTTCAACTCCCAGAGTTCCTCAGCCAGCCACAGCAAGAGGAAGTCTAAAGCAGGGGTCTCCAACCTTGGCCACTTTAAGACTTGTGGACTTCAACTCCCAGAGTTCCTCAGCCAGCCTCAGCAACAGGAAGTCTAAAGCAGGGGTCTCCAACCTTGGCCATTTTAAGACTTGTGGACTTCAACTCCCAGAGTTCCTCAGCCGGCCACAGCAAGAGGAAGTCTAAAGCAGGGGTCTCCAACCTTGGCCATTTTAAGACTTGTGGACTTCAACTCCCAGAATTCCTCAGCCAGCTGGCTGAGGAACTCTGGGAGTTGAAGTCCACAAGTCTTAAAGTGGCCAAGGTTGGAGACCCCTGGTCCAAGAGACCCTGGGGTCCAACCTAGCCCCTCAGCCCCAGGACTCACCCGGCTTCCCTTTCAGCCCATTTCCCAGGACTGGATGAGATCCTAAGCCTCAATTTGACTGATGGTTGCATGGACTTTGTATTGTGGCAGCCCCTCAAATCCTGGAAGACCGCCATCATGCTCCCCCACCCCCACCCCTCCTTTTCTCCAGACAGGCCCAAATCCTGCAACATCCTTCCGCTTGGATCCACCACCACGACGTGTTTTTGTCTCCAGGCCTTTCATCCCCTTAGCTGCTCCTCCTTTGTGTGAGTGCAGCCAGTTGGGTCCCTTTGGTGGGTCTTGGCCTGTGTGGCTTGTGGTCCCAGGATGGCTTCCAGCTCTGGCTGATTCTGCTGGGGGATTTGTGCTGGGGGAGAGTCCAGGAAAAGCCTTGTTTTGGTGTCCATCTCCTCAAGGACGTCGCCTGGCTGAACATTTGCTTTCTATTCTTAGTCTGAACTTCCACCCCCCCATGGCTTGTTTGCAAAGCTGTCTTGCCCAAACTCTGTACGTGCACAAGGAGCTGACTCTGGGGCGGCTTGGGTGAAGATTGGAAAGTTGATCCCAGGAAAGAGAGAAGACTTGGGAAAAAAAGGACTTTTGACAGCAGCTCAGCTCAATGGAGAAGGAAGGCCTTTTTTCCCCCTGCGGGGCATTTCTTGGCATAACACAAAGTCCAAAATGCAATCCCTGCTCAGAAATGCGCACAGCAAAACAGGAAGGATGCGCTCATAGGAAGAGCCACAGAAGGGTCAGCCCCCAAACTCTGCCCCGTGCACCTAGGAAACAGGTGGGAGGTGTTGATTGTACCATTGTAGAGCCACCATCTTCACAACCTGCAGATGCCCCTGGAAAGCAGATTCTCTTGCGGAACTTGATGACAGCAAGAACAATTAGCCAGGGAAGGTCTTTAAGGAGAGATTGGTCAGTCCTTGGTCCAGAGAGGTACAGGGTTTCCTACTTGAGGCACAGGGGCTCCTCCAAGATCCTTCCCCAATCTGTTATCCTGTATTCAGACAGCCTGGAAAGCATCATCTAGCTGATGGGTTGCAGCACATTATGTCATGCTGAGTTTTGCTTTCAAATGGGATGGAAACGTTCAATCGTAGGTTTGTATTAATTTTCGTGATAATTTGGGGAAAGCAAGTACACAAAGCAAGTTAAGGGCATGGCAATTCCTTTGGTCCTTGTGCAATGCTGCCATCTTCTGATTCCCTTTTAAAAAAATAAATCTGGTATCCAAGCTGAATCTCCCTTCACCAGCCCAGTTCACCCTTCCTTGAGCTGTTTTCTTTACCGAAGAAAAGGAGAACGAATAACCTAAGGATCGGTTTGCCAGATGGGATGTTGTTAAGTGAATTATTGCAAAGGTTAAAATAGTAACATGGTTGTTAAGTGAATTTGGATTCCCCATTGACGTTGCTTGTCAGAAGGTTGAAAAAGGGGATCATAAATATGAACCGTTTGCCAAGCCTCTGAATTTTGAACCGGATTTTGATCACGTGACCAGTGGTTGTAAGTGTGAAAAACAATCATGTCACTTTTTCAGTGCTGTTGCAACTTTGAATGAACTGTTGTAAGTCGAGGACTACCTGTATGCCTCCCGCCCTTCTATCACAAAGTGATCATTTTAATCTTTTTCCTAACCTCTTCATCCCTATTTAATCCCCCAGATCATCTTCTTTCAGAAAAAAAGTCCATATATGGTTCCCAATCTTTTCAGAAAAATCTTATCTTTTTTTTTTCTGATTAAATCGCTCAGCTTTCTACATTTCTGCAAGTTTATTTAGTTTTGTCTCTAACTGTGTTTCAATGTATTTCAATGTATTTCATTGCTTTTCCAATTTTTTGGCATACAATCTTACCACAGTTACCATATATTTCTTTTCTAATTCTATGCCCATGAAATCCAGGAGGGATAATCCTGTTAAAAGTGACCAATTGTTGTGGATTGAAGGTTTAAAAAAAGTCAACCGCTCCCAGAATCAATCCGTGCCGTTTTCTCAGGGACAAGGTCGAAGGGCGCCTGTCTCTGACCTCTTCCAGAAGGCTTATTAATTATGCCCTGAAGAGGAAATACTTTCCTTTAGCCTGGGGAGCTTGTCAAATTGATGTGTTTTCAGAACGCTGTATAGCAACTAGTCAACAACAAAGGAGGCTAAAAACAGCTCAAAATAAATAGAAGCTAAATAAGCAACATTCCTGGAAGGAGCAGCCGGGGTTTTAGTGAATTAATGAGGGAGGAGAACTTCTCTGGCACAAGAGGGCCTCCTTGCCCACATTTCCTGGGTCGGCAAAAGCCCTGGAGACAGCCGCTGTCCAGCCAACAAAGGCCGGTCAGGGAAGGCGGTTGGAGCTGATTCTCTGGCCAGGCTCAGCAGGGAGTGCAGGAGGACCAAGGAAAACCTTCGCATTTTATGCTGGCCCATTTCTGACACGTGCTTAGAGCTCGAAGCATTGTTAAGACCATTCCAGGGTCTCCGTTTCTGTTGCTCCCCTCTGGGGGGAGGAAGTTTCGAAGTGTTTCTAGTAGGACTTCCAGATTCTGGAACAGCTTTGCTCCCTAGGCCATCTGCCTGGTAAACTCGCACGGTTTGTTTCTCTCGCCATGCGCCTGGATACATCGAAAATGGACTGTGTCGTTTCTCTGTGTCCTATAATATAGTATTGATTTTGTATTTATTTATTTAGTCATGTTTCTGCATATTGGGAGGTGGTGGAGGCCCTTGGAGAGCTGCATGCCATGAAATTTCATTTTAATGTATGCCGATTAGTGTCCATTCCAAGTGGCCGTAAGGTTCTTCGAAGTCTCTAAATGGAGCAAAAGTCCAAGGGCGAGAAAGGATGAAGCCAAAGGGCACCAAACATGTTTCAAAGGCCAGAAGACCATTCCCAAAGTCTTACGCAGCTCACTGAAGAATAGAACCCAGCACGTGAAACCGTTTAGCTCCGAGACGATCCCCGGCTGGACCTGGGAGCTGACCTGGGCCAGGGCAGCCAGTCCTCTTGGATGGCCTTGAGGACAGGTGCAGAAGGCCACATGTCCACTCCTTCAGGTCAGTGACAGTTCTTGTATTGAGTTTCTTTCTTTCTCGTTTTGTGTAGAGCAGAATTGCCTCTAGGTAAGACATGGGCTCCTCCCACTCTTCCTTCTTCTGGCCCGCCTTGAGAGTTGACGGGACACACAGCTGTGGAGCATGGACGGAGGACATCACCCAGGAGGGCGGCGAGCAAAGCCAACTTGTGCAAGGCATCCTGCCCAGAGTGGCGAGTATGAGATGGGTGAACTTCATAAAATGATAAAAACAAATGCATATGTAGTTACTTACTGGCCTATTTAAAGTATTTTATTTGGAGTCAGAGATGCAACGTTCTGAGGTGGAAAGAGTTTTTGCTTGTAATGTCACCGGAACAAGCAGGGAGCCATTTCTGGGAGACAGAAATGAATGGGGTTGCCAGCTATTTATCACCCATTCTCCACCCATCCATCCATTGTGCCCTCTTTTCTGTGCTGTGTGTCGTCTACCCCCACTGCCCGGCACTCCCATCTGCTTGGCAAGAATGTGCTTGGGTTGACTGAGGGCCAAGCCTTCGATCCTCAGCTACTTCGTGGGGAAGAAAAGCCCCTTCAGCGCTGAGTCAGTGCTTAGCAGGCACTTTAATAGTTTTTAAAACTCTCACGAGTGCCAAAATAGAACAAGGGATGGATATCTCTCTAGCATATACAAAGTGGCTGATTCAAAATCCACTAAAAACATGATTTCATTGCTAGTTTTCCTAAACCAGCTAGTTTTCCTCCGGGACTTGAGCATGGGAAAACTAGCCAGCTCTGGAAAACAACAGTAAAAAAATTCTGCGCCTCCGATATGCTGGATTGGTAATTGCTTTCTTGGTGGTGACAATCATCTTCCACTTCTTATACATTGCCAGAGTTTGCAGCAATCCAACCAGCACACAAGTAAATAATTCAGCAGGATTCATTTACAGAAGAAACTTGTTTATATACAATAATATAAAACATGATGCATGTATACAATACCCATGCAGCTCTTGCAACGTAATAGCAAGCACAAGGAGCAGAAGCCAGAACCACTAGAACTCAGAAATAACAGAAGCTCTATATTTATACATACCAGTTACCCTAAGCCAGGCCCAGGCTCTGAGCTGTCTGACATGGCTCACAACAAGGTGCTGTTTCTTAGTCACCAAACAGTTCCCATTGGCTGACTTGTTATGGTTATCCCAGCTCATAATCTCTTATATACTGACCTACATGTCCCTGTTAAATTTTAGATTTGGTCTGGTGTTGAAGGCACCAGACTGGAGAGCAGGAGACGGAATTTCCACCTTAGCCACGAAAGTTGGCTGGCTGGCCTTGGGACAGTCCCTCTCTCTCAGCCCAGCCCAGCTTACAAGATGGTTTTTGTGGGGAAAATACCACGTTTCTCACAAAATAAGGCCAGGCCTTATATTTTTTTGAGCCCCGAAAAAATGGCTAGGATGTCTTTTCGGGGGCGAATTAATTTCTCCCCCCACCCCTGTGCGCACCAGCGCTGTCTCCAACAACAGCGTCTGAGTCGCTCCCGCTTTTCCCCCGTCCTCGTAACAACAGCAAAAAAAAAACAAAAACATTTTGAGGTACCTGGGAGCGCCGTGCGCTCCAATAACAGCAGCAGCAGTGGTGGGAACCGTGGCCCCCCACCCGAGAAGCGGCTAAAACACTTCACGGTTCCCACCGCTGCTGCCGCTGTTATTGGAGACAGCGCTGGTGAGAGAGAGACAGCTGCAGCTCGGCCTGGGCGCTTGGAATGCAGGAACAGGCTACGCACCGGGACTTTTGCAAACTTGCAGAGTCCGAGGCTGGAGCACCAAGCGTAGCAGCAGCAGAGACGCTCGCTTGGCTCTTCTCACGCCCACCCAGCCGCTCGGGATTAAACCAAAACGCAGCGCACAGCGTTCCCAGGTACCTCAAAATGTTTTTTTTCCCTGTTGTTACGGGGACGGGGGGAAAGCAGGAGCGACTCAGACACTGGTGTTGAGAGACGGTGCTGGCAAGAGAGGTGCCAGCACTGGTGGGAACCGTGGAAGCTACGGAGGCCTGAGAAGTGGCTGAAACGCTGCCAGATATCCACGCCAACACTTCCCGCCTGCTGACCCGGGTAAGGGAGGGGTAAGGGACCCCTCTGTCTTCCACCATGATCGGCTGTTAGGAGCGGCTGATGGTGAGGCGTAGCTTCCCACGGGGGACTCCTAATGGCAAGTTCCCCCCCCCCGCCTCCCCCCTCCAATTTCGCATGTTTTAAACTAGGCCTACATTTGGGGGGAGGGGCTTAGTTTCATTTTATGCCTAGAAAACATGCTGGGTCTTCCTATTGGGGGCCCTGTATTGTTGGCGAAACACAGTTGGGGGAAAGGAGGTTGGATATGTATTACCATCTTGAGCCATTTGTAAAAAAAATAATAAAGTTCGAATACCAATGGATAAATTAAACATTCCTCTTGCACCCACAACAGAGTACAGTACAGGAATTGAATACAGGACACCTGGTTCAACAGCAGTAACTGTGAGAAGGATCTTGGAGTCCTAGCGGGCAATCACTTAACTACGAGCCACTGCCGGCCATGTGTTGCAGCAGCCAAAAATGTTGCCAGCAGAGTCCTGTATCAACAGAGGGATAGAATCAAGATCACATGTAAAGTTTTAGTTAGTACCCCTTTATAATGCTCTGGTAATGCCCTGGAATACGGTATCAAGTTTTGGTCGCCACAATATAAAAGAATATGTTGAGGCTAGAAAAAGTGCAGAGAAGAGTAACCAGGATGATTAGGGGACTGGGAGCTAAAACATATGAAGAAGAGTTGCATGAATTGGACATGGCTAGTCGAGTGAAAAGAAGGACCAGGGGAGACGTAACACCACAGCGATTGTCCAGTACCTGAGGAGCTTGACAGAGGAGGACAACCTAATCTCTGAAGCACCTGAGGGCAGGACAGGAAGCAACAAATGGAAATTATTCAAGAAGAGACACAACTTAGAATTTAGGAGAAATTTCCTGAGAGTGAGAACAATTAAGCAGAGGAGGAATGTCTTGTCTCCAGAAAACCTGGGTGCTCCAACATTGGAGGTCTTTAAGAAGCGACTGAGGGTTGGAGCAGGCGGCCTCCGAGATCCCTTTCAACTCTGGCATTCTGTGGGAGGGCTTTGCTTCCCTTCCCATCACAGTCGATTAGAACGACGTTTCTCAGCCTTGGCAGCTTTTAAGACATGTGGGCTTTAATTCCCAGAACTCCCCAACCCGCCCTGCTGGTTGCATGGCTTCACGCATAGCTGTGACACTTTTGCATGCTGGCTGGAGAATTCTGGGAATTAAAGTCCACACGTCTTAAAAGCTGCCAAGGTCGAGGGAGACGGCTATATTTTATTTCTGTAAAAATATGTCAATGCATTCTTTGCTGAGGGATTCAATTACAGGGAGCATGCAAAGAATGGAGACCGTGGAGTCTGTTCACTCCTTCGAGAGCTTTGGCAGTCTGAACTCGAGGAATTCAGCCTCTTCCTCTGTTGCCCTTGAGGGGTCACCTGAGTCACCCACCAGGGTTGAGGCAAGGGGCCGCCTGCCTTCATCACAGCTGTGCTGGCACAACACTGGGCAGACTTAAAGATACTTGGCGCTTCCCTAAGTGCTCTCCATCCATCCTGGAGCTGGCAGAAAGTTATGTTGGCATGAAATGGGGTGCCTCCCTTGCCAGCCCCTGCCTTTCTCTGGGCCTCACGGTCACTATTGCCCCCTCCCCCCTCCGATCCCCTTGCAGGCCAAGCTAAGCAAAGGATTTGGGTCGAATCCTCCAGCTTTATTCCTGCCCAAAAGGGCACCAATGGGTAGGAAGCCACCCCCCCCAGTCCAAACCAGATGCTGGAGGGAGAGGAAGCTGGTGGCTGGGAGTTTCTGCAGCCCATTTTTTTTCCTGATAAATAAAACCTGAGGAAGCAGAAGGGTCCTTGGGCATCAGGTGGCGTGTAAATTCAGGATCATAAAGGGAGCATAAATGCAGGTGTGTGGAAGCTTGAGGGTGCAATTTAAGTGCTGTTTTTGCACCTCTGCACCCACAGAAACAAATGAAGCTTCTTAAGGATTGCATGGATAACCTCAAGTGCCTCGTGGGGGGAGGGGGCCATGGAGCAGCCCAATCAGGCCAATTAGGGCATCATTATCTGCCCATCTCTGCTGCCCCCTCTCGGCTTGCCACTCCAAGATGGCAGAACAGGCTGCAGCTGGCAGGGCTGAGACTTTTGCCTTCCCAGCTCAGAAGAGATGCTGCGGTCACCGGCTCCTCCTCCTCCTGGAGAGCCAGGAGCCAGGCCTAACCGTTGAGGACCCCACCAGCCAACTCAGGAGACCGTGCAGCCCTTGGCCTGTGAGCATTTCCACCAGAAGGCATCGCTTGGCAGGACCTGGCTGGCAGTCCACAGCCCAGCCCAGGGGCCTCTCTGGGCCGGCCGAGGCCCATTGTTCCCAGGGACACACACATGTTCATTGTTTTCCCAGCTTGGGACAAAACAGCCAGTTCTGTGGGGCCAAAGGCTTCCTGCTGTCCCTCGTTTCTTGTACGTACCACTCACCTCACCAGCTCCAGCTCCTCTGTCAGCATCTCAGTCCTGGACTGCTTGCTTCCTCCAGCCTGTGTCCCAAAGTTGTCTTGTCCCATATATACCCCTCCAAAGGTCTGCTAAAGTGCAGCGCCACACGTAGGCCATTGAAGGAGGCACTTCTCATGCACAGGCCCAGCTTTGTCCAGTGCCAGGTCCCTGGAACCTGTGCACAGAAGCAGCCAACTTCTCAAAGCCCCTGGCACCCCTAAGGTCTGTTATGGCCTGCCCTTTCCACGTGCCCCCTCATAGGAGGGGGCTGCTCTCTGCTTCTTGAAGGCAGGAACAGTTGAGGTGCCCTCTTCCCACTCTCAACCCATTGCACTTGCTCTCCACGTTTTGAAGTGCTGGCCAAAGAGCTTTCCGCCTTAAGCCCCCCTCAACCTCTCCTCAAGTGTCCCTGGAGGCTTTCAAGAAGAGACTGGACTGCCCTTTGTCAGAAATGGTGTAGGGTCTCCTGCTTGGGTGGTGGTGGTGGTGGTGGTTGGACTAGATGACCTCCAAGGTCCCTTCCAACTCTGTCAACCTGTAATCTGTAGTGCTTCCTTTGGGTGTAGTGACAGACCAGGCTCAGATTCACAAGGGTTAGGGTGGCAGTGCCTGGTGCCTTCTTCCCTTCCAGGGGCTGGTCACACCCATTGCATCCTGGAAGCACCAGTTGGCCCATGACTAGAGTTTAGCGCTGGTCCTCTCTGAGCCCCTGCAGTCTCCCAAGGACCAGCGGATCAACTCTCAGGCCTGAAACGGGCATCTTCAGGGGCCAATGGTGGTGTCACAATGGAGGGAGGGATGGACAGACAGATAGACAGACAGATAGAGGGAAGGAGGGAAAGTTTGCAGGGGGTCCCAGCAAGCCAACCTTTGGGGAAATCTTTTGGCACCCTTAATTTCACAAATGGGCGCACTTTCCCGTCCGGTTCTGCATGATGCAATTTGTGTGTGTTCCCACTGTTTAAAACTGAACAAGGGAGAAAATGAAAAGGCAAGCGAGGGGGTTTTGCTTCCCAGCCTGATCCTCCCAATCCTCTTTTGGTCCCTTCTTTCTGATTTCCGAGCTCTTTGGGTCAGAAATGTAAGAATCCAAATTTAGCAAGACTTTGAAAAAGCTTTTCACCAACACAACTGGCCAAATTTCCCCTTGAAATCCTGTTTGCAGGTCCGGCATTTCCTTGCCACAGAGACCCGCTCAAGTCTGGATTGCTGCAGCAAATTTGGGGCAAAAAAAAAAATGAGAAATAGAGAAGAAGCAATCAGGTGAACATGCAGGAGGATTATGGCTACTTCTTCTTAGCACAAGGGGGAAAGGGGCTTGTTAAAACCAAGGTGGAAATGGATACATCAGCAACCCCCCTCCCCCGAAATTCCCTCCCCTGCCTGATCTCCAGTGAGGTCCTTACAAGCGTCCTACAGCGTGACTGTAGCAAGGACCAGCGGATCAACTCTCAGGCCTGAAACGGGCATCTTCAGGGGCCAATGGAGAGTGACGAGAGGGAGTTTTGGCGCCCATCAAATATTCCCCTTCCACTAAGGGAAACTCCCACCGCAGCAGGAGAGTTTAACTGAGAATGAATGGGGCCTCTTCTTGGAGGCCAAAGTGCGGCATTTAGGCAGACGTTCACAGCCTGGCCCTGAGGGTAGTTGCACCTCCAGATGGGCAGCCCTTCCAGCCAGGGAGGGGGTGTTTCAGGACCCTTCAGGGCCCAGCAAGCGCTGGGATAGGAGAAAGGCTGAAACAGTCTTGGGGGGCTTGAAAATGGAAAGCAGCAGGGATAAATGGCCCCCACCACTGCAGAGACGTCCCTGGGAGGCACAGTGACAGGCAGATGATGTGGGGAAAAAGATGGAAGGTTGATCAAAGCCCCAGTTCCCCCTTCCCCAGAGTTAAAACTTGGGCAGCTGCATTCTTTGGAGTCAGCCGTTAATCTACCAAGACAAAGTCTCTATTTCGTCTGACGATTCTGTGCAGGAATTTCCCAGGCAAATCAGGGGGAATCAGAGCTGCAGCTACTTAAGCAGAGATTCGGATTAGGTGCAGGTTGGAATCCATGAGTTCAGCTTCAGAACGTATTTGCCTCAGTGGATCTGAGATGTCCAAAGAGTGACAGTTGTTGTTTCTGCATATTCCTTTTTAAATCTGATTGTTTTATGTTCAGAGGGTGTGAAGCAGTCGTTACAGAAGCATCAGGAAAAGAGACGAGGATCAGATGATTATCTAACATTACGTGATGTGTTTTGTTTGGTATGTCAATTCAAACAGGCTCTGGGTTGAACTCCCAGGGGAATGGCAGGATAGAAGCAGGACAATCAGCAATTAAACAAACCCACAGCCTAATTGGGAGCTATTGAGTAATAATGTCAGTGTCAACTTTGAATGGAACCTGGCAGAAGACATTTTTGTATTCCTCAATTGCCACACAGAGGGGGAAGGGGAATGGAGGATGAAATACATTGCTAGATAAAACACAGAATTTTCTCGTGGGAACCAAGGTCATCTCTACAGGTGGCAGTTAAGATGGGGAGGAGTGCCTGGATTAAGCAATTAACCTAATTGGCCAACCAAACCTGTGACTTTTGGGAAGTTATTTCCTCTTTTAATTATACTGAAACCATGGGAAACATGTAGAGTTGATTTTCCATTTGATCGTGCCAATATGATGTACCCAATAAAGAAGTTCTTAGGGGAAGACCCCTGCCTCAGATTCTGATTTGCTTGGGTTCATTAGTTGTGCTGCCAACTGCCATGGAAACGGTGGGAGGGGGAAGCAATGGGTATTTGGAAGGGGAGGCATGAAGGTGAAAGTGGAATCCAGCTTGGGTTGTTTTAACATCTTCAAGGCCAACTGTCCTGGGATTGGCATGCACAAAGGAGGACAGGTGCACCGGGCCAGAGTCTTTCCCAAAACATCTTCCTGGTTGATGATTGGCTGGTTGGCTACCAGGAGGTGGGCTCTGGGTTAGTTTCAATGTGTTGCTTTGCACATGTTCTGCTTCAGACCTTGCCTGACTTTTGCTGCAGTTAGCTGCTTCCTCTTCTCCGAATCTATGGAGTCAAGACTTTTCTTTCCCAGATCAGAGGCAGCCCTGTCATTAGGCAAGATCACCTTCACTGGTCAACCCAAAGACTGCAGTCCATCCTGGGGACGGAGCATCTAAATGTCCAGCCATGAGAGCGAACTGGAGGAGACCAGGCTTCCCTGCAGGTCACCTCCCAGACCGTGCCATGTCCAAGATGAAGCAGAATAGCTGGAGGAGCTGGACATTGACTTGACCTCTCAGGCCCGGATGGTTGTTGGGCATGGAGCAATAAGAGTAATGACCCTTGGGGGTAACTTCTACATGAGGAAGCCAAGGTTCCCATAGGAGGGAATGGAGTGAGGGGGACAGAGACCCTCTTCTTGAGGTGGACCTGCAGGGTGCCATGCTGAGCCCTGCCCTGTACCTGTAGGAAGAGGCTACCAAGAATTGGAAATTCGCGCTCAGGCTCCTTGACCTGCCCCAAGTCAAGCCAGGGATGGAGCTGTCACAGCAGCAGTCACAGCGGCCGTCACGCCTGCTCTGCCTGGACCATTGCCAGCCCCAGCGGTGCCACCAGTAGCAGCTCCTACTGCACGAGTCCCTCCACCTCAGATGTGCCGGGCCTCGAAGGTCCTAGCCTTGGAAGTGAAGTATGGGAGACCCCGAGCAACTCAGGTTCCTTCTAGTGCAAGTCTGCAAGACTCTGGGGCTGAATTGGGGCTGGAGGCAGGCTGCGTGAGATGCGTGACCATGGCTCTCAAGGGTGCAACAGCCAAATGGACGGTCTCCCTCCATAGTAATGCCCCCCCCAGCTGCGGAACTACAACCACTTTATGGCAGCCATTCACCAACATTTCAAGGACCCCCTGGCAGACCTGAATGAAGACCCTCACCCAAGGTCGGTGGTTGTTGGCTGCATACACCCAGAAGTTCTGAGAGTTGGCATGCCGGCTAGCCACATGGCCTGATTGATTGCTTCAAAGATGGCCTCAACAATGACATCCACCACACCTGCATCTCGCGTGGGGTTGCACGTACCCCCACCATGTTGGAAAGTGCTGGTGGACAAAGTAGAGGTCAGCCTAGCCCAAGACAGACACCGTGGTGGCTGCAGGTGGCATAAATCCTCCCCTCCTGGGCATAAGGAACCCCTAAAGGCAGTGAAGGATGAATCCAGGCCCAGACTGTGACCCACAGCATGCTTCAAGTGCAGAAAGGAGGGGCGCTGAGCTGCAGAGTGCCGATCCACCAAGTCCACCTCAAAGCAGTGGTGAGCCAGGCAGAGAAGACAGCTCTGAGAACCTGTCAGACATCTCTGCAAGGGGCAGAGGTCGTTGAGTTCGCCCCTCCTGATTATGAGGGGCTGGGAGCTCCGACCAGCCCAGGTGAGAGTGACGCTGATGAGCCCCTGGTAAGTCGACCCTTCATACGCACAACCATTCTGGTGGAACTAGTGGTATCAGTTCCTACCAAGGGGAGGAAGTTGCCTCTACCAAACTCGGGTTGCACCAGGTCCGCGGTTAGCCCTGAATGGCAGAAAAGTTGGCGTTGAAATGCAAGCAGCTGGAGGTGCCCACAGCTTTTTGCCAACTGGATGGGACAGTAGCAGGTGTGTGTGTGTGTGTGTGTGTGTGTTGCTGGCTCATTTTATAACTGAGCCAGTGGAAATGGGAATGGGAATAAGCCTGAAGAGACCCTGAGTTTTAAAGTCGCAGGGGGGATGGAGAGACCCCTCCTACTTGGATGGCCTTGAGGATCCGGCATAAGGCGGCCAAAGAAAGAGAAGAAAAGAAGGAAATTGGCTTTAAATCAAAGAGGATGTAAATTCCCCAGAGCGAAATGCAGCGTTTTCTCCCTCGAAGTGCAGCTCACGCCAAAGAGCCCGTCCTTTGCAAGCCAAGTCACTGACGGAAAGTATAGAAGAAGGGCTGCCCAGCCTCGTCGTCAGCGAAATCATCTTTAGCTGTCCAAGATGGCTTTCAAGGACAAATAAAGCTGCCACGGATGCATCGGGTATCATTGTGGAGAATGTGCAGGCCTCTCACTTTGGAAAACCAGCTGCCTCTGAAGAAGGACTGAGCAGGTTAGCCTTCTCGGTGGCCACCTCTCAGGAGCCTGGACTCCATTGGGCCCTTCTGCCAACCGAGTTCCCTTTACGGCTTCAGCAGAAGGCGAAGGCCGAGCTTCCGTCTGGGGTAGCTGGCTGGCAGATTAAGCAGCTGCCCCCCACTATTTTGAATGTGGAGTGAAGCTCCCGGAGGTTCCGCTTTATCGCCTCTTTGCACTCGCAGCCGCCTCTCTTATCAGGACTCAGCAGCCTGGCAGTTAGTGGGGAAGCAGCCTCTGGGTGCCACTTATTCCTCCTGAAAGAGCTTCGTGGGCCCAGCCCCTCCTCAACCCAGGGCAGGCGTCCTTCTGGGGGCCCCAGGCTGGAGAGAAGGGGCCCCTTTGCCAAGTCCTTAGTCACCCTTACTTGGGCACTGAAATTCCTTTCATCAGCCGTTTTATGGTGCCATGCCTTCCTTCAAGGTTTCTCTTCCTTTCTGGCTGCTGCTTTTGTGGATTATTGCTATTGCATCTGTGATCCTTTGGGGGGTATGAAATGTGTGTCCGGAGAATGCATTCTGCCTCTATCACCCAACCTCACTCCCGTTTCCTGCCAAGCCAGCCAACCATCCCCAAGACGCGCGTTTTTCATGGGTGTCACTGAGGTTCCCCTTTGCTTTAGCTTGGAAAAGCTACCCTGGTGGTGAGGAGTGGGGGGGGGGGGGTTGTTGCCATTTGGTGAGACAGTCAGGAGCTGGGAGGGAGGGAGGAAGGGAAGGGGGGCAGGCTTCTTCCACCGGGCCTCCTAGCCTGATGCTTCAGCCTGGAGCACTTCCTGAGGTCAGCCCCCCTTCCACGCCTGGTATTTTCCCACACTGGGAGATGCCTGTGGATCCCAAGTTCATTGGCCCAGAGCCAGCCTTGACCTGCGCACTCTTCTTCTTCTTCTTTGGGATGAGGAAGGAATTCTCCCTTCCAGCTGGGAAAGCAGCTCTGTAGCGAGCTGAGAGAGGAAGCTGGGAGAGAAAATGCTGGGAAGGAAAACGGGACAGAATCGGTCTTCTCTTCTCGGCAGCCCCCCGTGGCTCTGCTCCTCTGCTGGGCGGAGGCTGCTCTGCCAGGCTGGCTTGGCTTTAAGCACAGAAGCATGAAGGGTCACCTGAGGGATCGTGATGGGCTGCAGTCCTTCTTGCCTTTGATCCTTCAAGCTCCCCACCCTCCGGCATCCACGCAGGTTACCTTGCCAGAGCTGGGCAGCCAGAAAGGAGTGGGGGAGGGGAGCTTTTGTATCACTTGTTTTTTTTTTAAATTCCAGATTTGTGTGGGGAAGGCCATATACCCTTCCAGGACTTCGTTGAAGGAGCCAAGGAGCAGCACAAGGCCACTGTTAATGGTGGGCTTCTGCTTGCACGGAACACAAGGCCATTTGTGGCCTGGGCACCTCTTCCTCTCCATGCGGAATACTGCCCACTGATTTTCATGCCCTTGTCAGAATCTAATTTGGGGGGGGGAGGACGAGCAGCTGATAGGAAGTGGGAGTGTGGTTCCATTGGCTGTGGAGGAAACTGGGGAAGGGCAAAGGCCAGCTGGACAGAGCAGGAGAGAGGTAGAACAGGGGAGAGGGAATTCGGAGGAAGACTCAGGCCCACCCCCTCTTCATCCTAGGGCACGCAGGGAGGAACGGAAAAGGGAGCAAGGTGAGTTGTGTGGCTTATGGGGGAGGAAAGGGCCCTGATTCCCTTCACTAGCTGCAGTTGGGAACACAATTTAAAAAGGGAAGCTGCACACAGCAAAGTTGTTGAGAGCAAATCGTGAATTATCTGGTATCGTAGAGGCTGGGTTCCTGGCTTCTTCCCAACTGTGTGTGTTTTGCTGAGCTTTCAAGTCTGCAATTCCTTCTCCTTCCCTGTCCAGTTAATGACTGCAGTGTGGCTTGTGTGGATTTTTATTTACAGTTCGTACATACTTTGTTTTCAGACTGAATTTCCTCCACTTAAAGACTGTTCTTGGGAGAGATTTTTCTCCAGCTGAAGGTAACTTGGATATTGGGGAAAAAGTTGGAGATAATAAAAGGACACTTCTTGCTTATTTGACTGTGTTGCCTTTGTTCCACGCCCCTTTAGGTCATCACACAGATGTTGAGCAACAGTTGCCTTTGGCTTTTTGGGATCCCTGCCAAGCTGTGGCTTTGAAGAGGCCCAACGGGCTCTCTCATCCTCTCCTCGCCCTAAGCAATCTCCGCGTGAGTGGTCTCCAGAGAGAGCAGATTTCAACCCCCATCATCCCTAGTTAACATGGCTGGTGCTTATGGGAACTGTAGTGCAATATATCTGGAGATTAACTATTTGGGGACAAATGCTCAGGAAAGCAACCTGTGTTCCAAGTTTCAACTTCATGTGGGATAGGATTTTCCATTTGCACCCCTCCAAGCTACAGTTTCGGGGAGGCCTGCACAATGTACGGCCCCCCAAACTATGTGCAGTCTGTCAAGCCCCCATGCTCACTTGGGTTCTTGGAAACCCCATCAACCCGCCACTACCATGGTTGCCACCACTGCCTTGAAAGGCCTCGTGCCAAGGGCCTCCATGCTTCACTGGCCCTTGGTTCCATCACGGCTACTCTGCCACTGCCCACAATAGTAGCCCTGCCCGTGACTCCTTGGTAGCTCACAATTCTTTCTAATTGTTCAGCCTGGCCTTTCTTCTTTGAGCAGCGAGGAAGCAGCGGTCTAGGGGGACATTTTCAATTAAAATGGCAGGATTGACAGGTCACTTTTTCATGGTTGAACGTCTGTTTTATGCTTCTGCAGAAAAGTGTAATATTTAGTTAGGAAAAAAATTGAGAGAAAGCACAAAAGACTCGGGAGAAGCAGCATCCTGACAGGAGGCAGGTTGAGCAAACCCAGCAGCAAGAAAAAACCTGGGAAGATGGATTTGGGTCCTCAGGGATCCTGAGAGACAACAACCCCCCCCCCATATCACATCCTGGTTGCAGAAGACCCTTCTTCCGTCTCCCAACAGCCACGGCCTTCGAGCGGCTCCTGCTCCCTGGTGGGGGTTCCCTCCTCTCTTCTCCGTATCAGCCCCCTTCCCGCTCTGCCCCTGGACTGGACCTGAGAAAAAGTCCCAACGGGGAGGAAACTTTGCTCTCCTGCCCCGCCCCCCACTTGAGCAACCTCTGTGCCCCCAAATCCCCAGTGGAAGGAAAGGAGCCGGACAGCAAGGAGTTTGCACTGAAGAATGCTCTACTTTGTGTTCTTACGCAAACAGCGGCATTTACACAATGAGGTTTGGGGCTTTCGGCCAGGCAGCCGGATGGACTCAGTTGCCACTAGTCAGCCTTCCCTCCCCCCTGCAGAAAAACGTGCAGTTTCTTTGCTCTTTGATTCTCCAAGTGCATCTGGACTGTGGCCAAATTTGGCCACCAACTGGTATGATCACGTGGGCTGTTGCCCCTCCCCCATCCTCCAAAACCCCTGAAGCATCCATGAAGTATGTAGGGAACTCCTTGGCTTGCCGGGCCTCCGCCTGCAAAGGTTCCTGCCTGGTTCGGGTGCCTTCTCCCTCTTCTCCCCAACCCTTCAGAAGGATTCCCACCGTTAGTTGCAGCCCAGGAAGATTCAGCCCCACCATCTTCAGGATGCCTTCGAGGCTCCCAATGAAGCCTCCACATTGCCATAAAACCCAGGAACCCCAGGAGGCTCTTGGCTAAGGGGCTTTATTTTTCTGGAACCCCCCATTTTTGCAGGAAACTAAAAGGTGTCCATTCACTTCTCCAGCTAGTCCATTTTGGCTTGGGGTCCATTCCATGCAGATGCTTTGCCCCCCAGAACCGCCCCCATGGATGCTGCTGAAGTCTCTGCTGGAGGAGAAGTTGAGCGAATAGTTGCTGATCTGTATGGTGATGTTTTCGGTCTCCCCGTCATGAGCAGAAGTCCTCCGGCTGGCAGTGGCGGATCTGAAGCCCTGCTTTCTGCACAGGATGTACCGCTGGATGATCTTCCTGAAGGTGCAGCGGAACTCCCGGATCTGGTAGGCGTAGATCAGGGGGTTCACCACGGAGTTGGCATGGGATAAGATAATGGCTAGGTACATGACCCCAGGGGGAGGGTCTTTGCAAGTGGGGCAGAAGAGGGTGAAGCAATTGATCAGGTGTAATGGCAGCCAGCAGACGGCAAACATCCCAACAATGAAGGCCAGAGACTTGGCTGCGTGGACCTCTTTCTGCAGGATGTATCGGGATCGTTCTCCATGCATCATCTTGTTTTCCATCTGCTTGAGCTGCTGCCGGGCCGTCATGAAGATCTTCAAGTAGATCCCAAACATCAGGAGGAGAGGAACCAGCACACATGCAAAGAAGTTGTAGTAGACCATGTAATCCATGGTGACCACAGTCGCAAAGAAGCAATGCATCATATTGCTGCTGCAGTTGGTTCTATTCTCACTTGGCCCATTCTCTTCCAGAGGCTTCTTGTGCCAGCCCAGCATTGGCGTCAGGCCAATAATGAAGGATAAGAACCAACAGATGGCTATGACTCCCTTGGCACGTGAGCTGGTCACAAGAGCATTGTACCTGGAAGAAGAGCAGAGAAAGGCAAGGCGTGAAACCCCATCTACACGGGATCAATGGATAGAATCTGTCCAGATTCCAGCTTCTTCTGGCTGCAGAATCACTCCATCACAACAGGAGAGAGCTGGGATTTGGAGCTGTGGGGTGTGGCCAGCACTGTGTGGACTGACTGACAGTGGGATTCAATCCAGATCTCCAGCCATGCCTGGTCTTTCCCTCAGTTCCAATTAGATCTTTCATGAGAGATAGATAGAGCCTTGGTGGCGCAGTGGTTAGAGTGCAGTATACAGGGCTACTTCTGCTGCCTGCCAGCTGCCTGCAATTTGGCAGTTCGAATCTCACCAGGCTCAAGGTTGACTCAGCCCTCCATCCTTCCAAGGTGGGTAAAATGAGGACCCAGATTGTTGGGGCAATATGCTGACTCTGTAAACTGCTTTGAGGGGGCTGTAAAGAGATATATAAGTCTAAGTGTTATAGCTATTGCTACGTGAGAACTGAACGCTGCACTTGAGAACCTTAAAAAAAAAAAAAAAGCTTTGAGGGACTTCCGGTTTGAAGGGCTTCGGTGACAGACAGGAATCCACGATCGTGTGCAATTTCTGCCTGGGCTCGCCGCTGGAGCGCCCCGAGCCGGCTGGTTTTGCAGCTAAGCCACCCCATAGAGGTGATGAAGAGGGGGGAGACCACCAACAGAGTCGAGGAGAGCCGCATCTCTCCTCCTCAGCTGGCCATTACTCGCTTTCCCGAAGGCAGTCGGAGCGGTGGTCAGAAATGGCCACCTCAAAGAAGAACTCAACCGGAAAAGAATGTGCAGGAGGAAGATAAGAAATGAAAGTTTTGGCTGACCGGGTTAAGCTGAAAAAGCAACAACTAAGGTACCCTGGAAATTAAATTTTACAAAAAATAACATCGCTCCCAAAGAAGAGTCGGAAGCAGCGAAAGAAAGTAAAAAAGGAAAGGTTTGGCTTTTTTTTTCTTCTCTCTCCTTCCTTACATTGACAACTAAGAGACCTAAATAAGAAATCGGAAAAACCCGCTTTGGCATCAATAGGCAAACCTGAAAATATAACTAAATGCCAAAGGGACAATAAAGATTTCTGGACATTAAAACTTTTTCTTCTATAAGCAGGAAGGGAGAGAAAAAGAACAAGGGCAGGATCTGGAAGAGGGTGGAGACTGCCTGGACTTCAAAAGAAACTAAAGTAAAATTTCAATAAGACTTCTAAAAGATACATTTTAACTGAAACTTTGCAACTAAATAGTAACCCCAGGAAGAGAAAGTGAAAAAAAAAGAAAGCGTAAAAAGAAACAGCTTGCGTGTATTTGGATTGCTTGGTGACTTTTGGATTTTTGGTTATTATATTTGAATGACTAAAACCAATTGGGTGGTTGTTTAAAATTTTTACAATGGCATCACTTCTGGATGAATTGAAAATGGAACTTAAAAAGTACGAAGAAGATGCACAAGAAGGGAAAAGCTCTTTTGGCTTCATTTTTCAATTCTTAGAAATGGAGATCTGGAACTATGAGAAACAACAAGACTGCAAAACAAGAAGACTGGGACAAAGAAGAAGCCATCTTTAATGAACAAGTAACTCTATGTGGGGAAGAAAAAGGAAAGGGGGGAAAGAGAATAGAAAATTTAAGACTTAAAAAAACAACCAAAGAAAAGAAAAATAATTTGAAAAATAAGTATAATGCTGGAAAGCAACAGAAAAGGGGAATACAGAAGAGGGAAATAGAGGTAGAGAAACAAAGGGGTAAAAAGGGGAGAGAGAAGAAGAGAGGGAAGAAGGAAAGGAAAAGAAGTTACAAAGGTCCGGAACAAGATATAAGGAAACAGGACCTATTTAGAGATAATGGTGAAAATCTAACTGAAAAAGGGATTCTGTAATGGTATATAAGATTGTATTGTTATATTTGTAATAGAAATAACTTTAGAAAATTGGAAACAGCATATGATTAGAATGAGGGATAAAATAGTTAGTGTAATTTAGTGAAATGTTTGTGAATAAAATAAATGAAATAAAATAAATGAGAAAATTGAATTAGGAAGGAACAGGAACATTTTAATTAGTCAATGTTTTATAAAATATAAGTGAAGAGGGGGGAGGAATTAACTATGAAAAGTTTATAATTGTTCCCATAGAAGTATGATATTTAATTGAAAAGTAATGTGAAAAATGTTAAGATTTTAATGAATATTAATATTAATGATAGAATTGAATTGGAATGGAATGTTGTTTTAATTATATTATACATTTATAATTTTTTCTTTTTTTAAGAATACAGTGTGTAGTTTAAGAATGTACCAAGCAGAATCCGAATGGAAGTTATGTATTATATTGAGTGTTATAATTTTAGTGGAAAGATATAAAGGCGTCATACTCCAATCAGTAACTACAGGAGAAATTTTGTTTAATGAGAAAAGATAATAGACAATTGAAACAGGACAGACAAAAAATATAAAAATAATGATTTGAATTGAGATGAAATAAATAAAATTAAATTGAGAAAATTAAAAGAGGAGAGAAGCTATGTAGAAAATGTAAAATAGTAATAAGATATGGAATAGAATATAAAAATGAGCATGAACCTGAATTTGTGTCTGTATGAAGAAATGTAACCCGGGATCATGCTGCTTTCAAAAAAGATGTTTTACTTGTATTTCTTTTTTTTGGTGAAAACTCAAATAAAATTTACAAAAAAAAAAACTAACCAAGCTTTGTTAAGTTCATCCTAAAAGGATCCTCTTTCAACAGGAAGCCGGGGATTTGTGATTCTATCCACACTGTAAATAATCTGGGGATTTGTTCACTGCGGAGTTCCCCAAAGAATTCTGGAAACTTAACCTCAGAATGGTGAGGGTGCCTGTTGCAGACTTCATTCACACGGCTGCAGTTCCCAGCCTTGAAGGTGAGACCATTTTAAGGCGAAGAGAATCTCCTTCTGGGACTTGGTAGACAGACTTGGCACAGCCAGAATCCCTTCCCAGCTGTAAGGGGTGGAGGGCCTGGGGGCACGATCAATGCCCCCCCCCCCCATCGACACTATCAGTGGAGTGGAGTGGAAACCCAACATTGCTCCAGCGCACATGCAAACCCAATACAATCAAGTCCACTGAAATCAAGTTTCAGGTGGCATTTGTTGTAATGAAGATGAGGATCGTGTGAATTGATGCTTGACATAAAACTGGAACCAACGACACCAGGAGCTTTATTCTCCCCTTGCTGATTATATATTCTTTTCCCTTTAAAAAGAGATTTTTAATCAACCCTGGAAACTCTCCCTGTTCCAGCTGGAACTGCCCGGGGCTCCACAAAAGGGCCGAGGGACCTCAGAGGTTGTCCTTGTCCCAAAAGACAGCTTACAACTATTATAAATTGGTTTTAAAAAAGAAGAACAAATTCAGGGTCACTGGGGTCCTAGTTTTATTTGGACAAGCCCAGAGTGGCCTTTGCCAGGCGGAGGCATCTTTGCCCTGATCCGTTGGTTGGAGGCCCTGCCAGCTGCCTTCCGAGCTCCATCCTCCTTTGCTGCCCATGGCAGGCCAAGAGCAGAAGACTAAACAAGGGTTGAGAAGAGACAAGGAGCCCCTTCTGAGGAATATACAATCGGTGACTGAAGGGAGGCTTATTTTCCCAGACAAACCATGGCTGACTCCTCTAATCGAGGCCCTGGGAAGAGGAGGGAAGCTATTTTGCTTTCCCTCTTTGTGCACGTCCTGCCTTTGGGCCTGGATGATTCTTGATCACACGGCCTCTGACCTATGCAAGGGAGGAGGCCGATGGGCCCGTTCTGCTTCCTGAGGTTGGGGGCTGCTGGTCTGCGGGGGGGCAAACTGAGCACCTCAACATCTGGAGGTGCTGTGAAAGAACCGGCAATTGTTTGCTAAAGACACTGCTTTAAAAAAATGAAACAAAACAGAAAAGACTTTTAGAGGATCAATCTTGATGTTGGATATAACATGAATAATGTTCACAAGCTTATGTGCCCGATGAACACCTGGTGCCTCCTGGGTGTGAAGCATTCAGTGCCACGTTCTGTGTTTGAAAATCCTTTATAAGGAGGACTCCACTTTCCATTTTCCTGGAGTCAGAGAAGAAGAAGGGGAACCCAGATGGCTTCCCTGCCCCCCACCCCAACTGGTGAACCCTTCCTGAGCCAAGAATCCTGGGCAAAGCCTTGACATGAAGGAGCCTCACTGGGAAGCCAAGGGACCCGCCAGTTCCCCCTCCCCGTTGCTGGCAGAGGTGCAGTCTACACAGGTTGTGGCCCCAGCCCATCTTCTTGCCTTTGAAAGGTCCCAAGAGGCTCTCGGAGAATTCTCTCCTGCAATCCCTGGGAGCAGATCTGCTGGGAGACAGGCCATTTGAGAGGCAGCCTGGAGGTGTGTGTGTGTGTGTGTATGTGTTGGTAATGGAAAACGATCCCTTCCGGGCTCATAAAGAGAAGTCAAAGGGGGATTTCTAAGAGCCACGTTAATGAAAGATTGAACGTGACAATAATCTGCTCGAGTGGATTCAGGAAACTGTGATAATCCAAGGAGGAAATCAACCGGAGAGGGCAGACAGATAAATCTCCCAAATGAAATAAATAAATGAAAATAAAAGTGGTCCCTGTCTAATTACGTTTGGTGGGCAGTTTTGCAAAAAGGAGCCTGAGGAGAACCCATTGCCGGGAGTTAGGAGGCAAAGATCAAGAGGGAGTAAAAACTGTTTGGGCTGCATCAAAGGCTGCAGAGGTGGGGGCTGTAATTCATGTCAGCTCTTAAAGAAAGAGCACCCCATATGGAGTAACGTTTATTACAAATAAAAGCAGTGCTATTGCTATTCCTTTACAAAAAAACAACAACAAGAAATTCTGAATGTCCATTTCCACTGAATGAAGAACTTGGCACTCCTCTCTGTTAAATTTAGTTCTGCTATTTTCAACCTATTTACCTGTGCTAATAATGTGGGTTTTTTAAAAAAAATTCTTTTGTCTTCTTAGGATACTAGTAATCCCGCTGTACTTGTGCCATCTGCAAATTTATTAAGCATTCCTGTTTTTGTTCCCCTGAATCATTATTATAGAATCATGAAAAACAAAAGTTTTAGGTCTGATATTTGCACCTCACTCAAATCTGATTCTCTGGTAAATTTTTATCCAATTATATATCAACTTAATTTTCATCCCATCCAACTTCGTTGTTTTTAATGTTTTAATTGGTTGAGTTTTATAGTTTTTAAAATTATTTTATGATTTTTAACTTTTGATTAGGAGGAGTCCAGAGTTGGTTGAAAGATGGGTTGAAAGATCTAAATGCTTTAAATAAATAAACTCACCATTAACTAATCTGCGATCAGAATGTCATGGCACTTGTCAGACACTCCATCTCTGGGGCATCAAACTCAACTTCATTGAGGGCCACATTACGGTTGTGTTTGGCAGCCAGGGTGTGGGGTGTGAGTGGCATTGGGCCTGACCATGGTAGGCATTTGACACACAAGCTCAAAATGCATTTTTTCCCCCTTTCCAGACAAAGTGAGGTTTACTTTCTGGCACAAATAGTCTCAATTCCATAACGTAGAGATCGAAAACATGTAGATTCCCCAACAGCTATGGGTCTTGCCTCTTTTGTATAGGAGCAGAGCATAAATGAACTGACAATCTCTCCAGATGTCTCTAAAAACTGTCTGTCCAACAGTCAATCAATCTTTGTTACTACCTCTGACACAGCCCTAGAGGAGGACTTAATATTAGCAATAATTTACAAATTTGATATACCACCCAATTCCCAATGACCCTGGGTGGCTCACAACCACACAGGTAAAAGATGAAGATAAAAGATGACAAATTCAGCGATATGAAGGGATTCACCCTCTCTCATCAAAGACCTGGGTGAAGAGCCAGATGTTTTTGGCTCTTCTGAACAACAGCCAACCAGATCTTGGAGGGAACGTAGTTCTAGTTGGCAGATGCTGCTAAAGACTAGGTGAAGAAGCAGCTGCCTCCTTCAGCACTCTGCCAGCCAGAAGGGCCCATGGAAATTGATTCTAGTGAGTTTCTATTTAGAAAAGGTTTTGAAAGATGATATAAACACCTTGCTGTATTGTGCCCTGGTCAGTTTGGACACAACTGCATTTAGGTCATTATGCTGCCGCCAAATGATTTAGAAACTATCTTGGAGCAGAGAAAAAAGAACAAATGTTAAATGAATCAAATGTGGAAAAATTAGATCAAGTTTCAGCAGGCAGAGTCTCAAGGTTTAGATACAATACTTATCTCAGAAGTTCAAAGCTTAGCATCTGGCTCTCCTTATCTGGATTTAGAAGCTGTGCAGAGTTGAGCTTGGTTAATATTTGCGTGGAAATATGGCGCGGGGGGGGGGGGGGAAATAACCCAGTCTTGGAGGGTACCTAGTTCTGGTTGGCAGATGCTGCTAAAGAGAAGGTGAAGAAGGCGCTGCCTCCTGCAGCACTCTGGCAGCTGTGGTGGAAGGCCTCACGAACCCCCTCCCTCCAGCAGCCCGTTTGAGCCGGCAGAGGCACTTTGATATTTCCAGGCCAGCCCTGTGGGCCAGATCTAAGCATCCTGCAGGCCTTGACTTCAATAGCCCTGCTCTACCTCAGTCAAATTATATTAAATCTGCAGCATTTCATTGAGGCTGTTATAGGTCAGTCTCCTAATCTGCTTCCCAATTTCAGATCTTTCTAATCTATTGATGTCAGATTGGTAGTTCCCCATAGATTCCTTTCTTTCGCTCTCTTTCACTTCATAATTTGTCCAGGTTTTCACAAAAAGAAAACTTTTCAACAGCAAGTTTATTCTTGGTAGACTGAAACTCAGATATTCCCTACCTCAAACTTCAATTCCTCCCCTTGGTTCTTTTTCCACCACTTTCCCCAATTGCCGAGTGGAAAGCACTTATCTCTGTGTTAGTGAAAACTGTCTTTTTTGTTGTGGTGGTTGTGAGCTCATAGCATTTAATTGCCCCCATTAAGGAACAAGTATTTTGATTCTTTTCATTTGTGTATATATATATATATATAATTTTCGAATCTCACCAAGCTCAAGGTTGACTCAGCCTTCCGTCCTTCCAAGGTCTCATAGTGAGGACCCAGATTGTCGGGGCAAGATGCTGACTCAGTAAACTGCTTAGAGAGGGCTGTATAAGTCTAAATGCTATTGCTATTGCTATTCCAAATGTCTTTCTCCAACTGTCGCTCATTCCTACCCAGAGAGCTCCAGAAACTCTTGAACAAACAGCTTTCTAGATTCACCTTCCTGCAATTCTAACCCAGGTTTTGAGCTGAAATCACTTGGGGCCCCTTTTAAGGCCTGTGCAAGAGGGAAGAGGTTGACGGTTGTCTGTGCGGCCACTCAACCTTGGCACCCTGTTGGAGTCTTCCTGGCTAGGAAGCTGGTGCTTTGTATTTCAGGATGGTGCTATTACTTGCATAACAGACCTCAGAAGGAAGCGCTGGGAGGTGGCTGCTTTCTCCTGGGCAGTTTTGCTGTAGGGTTGACTCCTGGAACTAGGGCCCCCTTGTCCTTTAGCCTCTGGGGCAGCTGATTCAGGGACAAGGGTTGAGATGTCACAAGGTGCAGCGAACACCTGCGCTATTTCTCAATGTCCAGGAAAGAAGTGCTCTGCGTGTTTCGAAGGAGGCTCCCAGAGGCCAGCAGGAGCCCGTTCTGCTGCAGACGACAATGACATGCACCTGGGCACAGGCCCTGCTAGACCACAATCTTGGAATCCTGCAGAGAAGCCCCTCCTGAGGGTGCAGCATTCAATAACTGAGGGGCAGCCACAAAGAAGAGGGGGTCTGGGGGGAGGGGGTCAACTTATTTTCCAAAGCACCAGAAGGTACAATGGATGGAAGCTAATCAAAGAGAGAAGCAACCTGGACTTATGGAGGAACTTCCTAACAGTGAGGACAATTAACCAGTTGGAACAGAACTTCCCTCCAGAAGTTGTGGGGGCTCCATCGCTGGAGGCTTTTAAATGAAATGATTCAGGGTCTCCTGCTTCAGAAGGGGGCTGGATTAGAAGACCTCCAAGGTCCCTTCCAACTCTGTTATTCAGTTCTGCATCTTTGGCATATTTACCTGAGAGGGATGCGGATAGCAATAATCCGATCGATGGCAATGGCCAGGAGGCTGAAGATGGAGCTCTGGGTCAGCACCAGGACAAAGCAGGCGATGAAGAGGCAGCCATAAAAGAAGGCGCAGAAGCCGGTGCTGATGGTGATGGCGAAGGGGATGGCCAGGACCCCCACTGCGATGTCAGCTATCGCCAGGGAAGCCACAAAGTAGTTGGTGACGTTCTGCAGGTTGCTGTTGAGATACACAGCCCAACAGACCAGGATGTTCCCAAAGACGGCCAGCAGGGCAATGACCAGCTCAAAGGCAATATAGATGACGTCGGTAAGGAAGTTCTTGTCCCCTGGCACTAGCATGGTGAGGGTGGCTCAAAGCAGGGGCTGGGCACCCCTGTGTCCATAGCTGCAGGCCTCTTCAGGCTGTGATGGCAGAGAGGAGGGGGCAGCCTTCGGGAGGCCAAGGGTGGGCCAGACTCCAGGCGGTGCAGAAAACGCATGCAGCCGATTCATTCTCCAGGGTAGCTGCTCAACTCCTGTTCCCGCCCAAAGCTCCCTGGGCCATTTCTGGCCTCCCTGCAGGGATAGCAGCTCTTCCTGTTTCCTCTGAGATGGAGAAGGTGCGGAGGATATTCCGTGGGGCACTCTGCATGGGGGAGGAGGAGGAGGAAGAGGGAGGGAGAGAAAAAGACGATGAGATGCAAGCCAAGAGGCCTCCTTCAATGGAGCAGCAGCCTCCACTCAGGGGCCCCCTGAGCTTCCAGACTGGTAGAAGAGCTCATGGTTTATTCTTTAGTATATTCCACCTTTCATTCAGGGGTTCAGGTGGTTCCCACACCCCTCTTCCCCACAACACCCCCATGAGGAAAGTGGGGACGGGAGAAGAGGACTTGGGCAGGGGTCTCCCATTCCTAGACCGGCACCTATTTGGCTCTA
Source organism: Hydrophis major (assembly GCA_033807585.1). NCBI lineage: Eukaryota > Metazoa > Chordata > Lepidosauria > Squamata > Elapidae > Hydrophis > Hydrophis major. Next base: position 13,178,602 of record CM066339.1, read on the forward strand.
TTTTTCTAAGCCTTACAGGGCCTCCAAAGGGAGGGTCTTGACCTCCATAGCCCCTTCCTCTGTCTGACTCCAACTACTCTTCCCCCGCCATTACCCACACAAAAGCCCAGATGCTGTTAAGTGGCGGTGGCAGAAGTTTCAGTCGGGATCCTCAGGCCACAGACAAGAGGTGGCAAATGGCTCCCGTTGTCTCAGGAGGTCCCCAAAAGTTCTTTAAGAAGCACTGCTCTGTGTGGTGATGAACGGTGAGACCTGCCAAGAAGCCATCAGATGGCCTCCAAATCATTTATGCTTTGCAGAAAACCTCTGAAATCCACGCCAAATAAAACCCGGAGAAGCTGCACCTCAAAGCCATGCTGGAAGGGATTCTAGAAAGGTACATAAGACTGTATTTTTATACTTGTATTTAGAAGTAATCATAGAAAATTAGAAATAATATGTAACTTAAAATGTGATAAAACATTTAACATAAATTAGTGAAATTTTTGGTTAAGAAAAGGGAGTACTGTAATGAAACGTGATTTAAGATTGTGATATGGGGAGGGGGGGGTAATAATTTTTGGAAAGCATAAGTGTTCCCACAAAGGCATGATATTTAATTGAAATGGATAAAATGTTCAAGATATAAATGATTGTTAATATTAACGATTAGAATATGGTATAGCAAAATCTTTGTGAAATGAGATTTGAAGTAGAAAGAGGAACATTTTAATGAAATATTGAGCTATAATATGTGATGTGGGGGGGGGGAATAATTATGGAAAATGGGGCTCCCATAAGAGTATGTGATTTAATTGAAAAGCAATGAGTTAAATGTTTAAGATATGAATAAATATTAATATTAATGAATAGATTTGTATTATTTTTGATAATATAGTATAATTTTAAAATGTACCAGACAGAATCCCAATGAGTTTTATATTAAGTATTATATAGGGGAAAGAGATAAAGGCATCATACTCCATATAGTGTACAGGAGAAGTATTTCTTCTTCTTTTTTTAAAGAAGAAAAATAAATGGTTGGTTGGAATAGAACAGACAAAGAATAATAAATATTATGATATGAATTGAGAGGAGATAAATAAAATAAAATAAAATTGAGAAAATTTAAAGGAGAGAAGAAGTTATATAGAAAATTGAAAATGTTGATAAGATATGAAATGGTATGTAAAATGAATATGAATTTGTGTCTGTACCAAGAGTTTTAACCTGGGACTGAGCAACTTTTAGAAAAGAGATTTTTTATGCTTTTATGTTTTGTGTTTATGCGTATTTATGTATTGTGTGTTTTGAAAATAAAACTTGTTTTTTTTTTTAAAAAAAACACCTTGCTGGAAGCATCTCCATTGGTTTAGGAGGGCCTCCTCCATCGCCTGGGGTGGCTGTGATGTCCTTCAGAAGGGACCGGTGGGCTGAGATACGGCCAGACCTCCCTATAGCCAAATTTGTGAGCAAATTTGTGTGTACAGCACACTTCCAAAGTTGGCTTGGGGAGACTTCTGCGGCTACCCTTCCAGCAGATCTGTACTTTAAAAAGAAAACGGTGCATGCTGAAGATGTGTTTTTATATACATAATTTATACCTACTTACTCTATCAAGCTTCTATTTTTCCTGATTTATTTTGTCAGGAAATGGCTAGAAACCCAAGACTGAGAATCCTATCCAGGCATTGATGAGACCTTTTGAAAAACAACAAAAACAACAGAGTTGCTCAGAAACCTGGCTCTTGCACCCAGGACCAATTTCTTCCTGGCTGGAGAAGAATCCCATCAGCTTCAACTCCCTGCTCTGGAGACATGCAAATCTCCCTCTTCACCTCCTATTTCTTCCGGGAGTTATTTATAAAAAGGAAGACAGGAGAGAAGGACCTAAAACTGAAAAGCAATTTTCAAGCTCCCCCCATCCCAGCCCTTTCTTGAAGCACATTCCTCATCTAGAGTCCGCATTGGGCTGGAGTCAAAAGGCTGCTGTCCTGGGAAGACGGTGGTCTCATTCCTTGTGGCCAGCTCAGCCTTCCTCATCCGGGACAGTGCTGGGGAAAGCCAGAGGAGGCATGAGATGCCCCAATAAAATAAGCTACTCAGTCTAATGAATGAGCAACGGAAGTATTGTTGTTGAGACTCCTTTATTATCTGTGGATCAAAAGAGGCCTCGGAAGTAAATTTGCATCATTTTTGGCTGCAGGATGCAATGAAATAATAAAGATGGATATTCTCCATGAAAACATTGGGGGACACCCCCTACAGCAGTTGCATTCTTCAATGATTAGAAGGAGTCCAATTGTGGTTTTGTGGTGGCACAGTATGGAGTAGCAACCACGGTCCCACGGCCGAAGATGGCTGGATTTCCCATGCTCCTTATTCTTACGGGATTTCAACAGGAGGAGGAGGAGGGCTTAAACCAAACGACAATGTGATGGACCGGCCCTTGGAAGAAGGATGCTCTTTTCACAGGCTTACACCTCATTGGCTCCGAGCAAAGATGTGTTACGTGGGAGGGATTGCATCTCAATCCACAGAAGAGCTGCTTTTGACTGGAAGGAGACTAAATATGTCCCTAAGGAGCCCAAGGCCTCTTCTCAAGCGTTTACCACCATCTGAAGAAGCTGTGCTATTGCTGAGTAGCTCCCACCATTCAAAACCTTTCCTTGGTGGGCAACGAAAACCTTCTTCCAGATGGCATCACAGTGTGGAGGAGGAGATCTTACAAAATTATCTAATGTATTTTTTTTTCTCATTTATCCCTTTTGGGAGAGAAAGAGATGGATTTCCTGTCAATCATTTTAGCCAATGTAGGCAAATGTAACAGTCATTTGGAAGACAAGCTCAGGGAGTGATTTCTGCATTGACAGAGGGACAATTTCAGGTCACACCCACACTGGGGACTTGGGAGTCACCTTGTTTGTCTGTGGTGGCTGTTGCATCTCATCAATATGTCACCTGTCTCCCTGGCAGGAAACAGAGAGAGTGCTCCCCTCGGTGGTCCTGTTTTCCCTCACCAATGGGCTTTGGCCAACACAGGTGAAGATGATGCCGATAGGTGCCAGAAAGAGCAGTCCTTGGGCACCTGCAGCCTGACAATTTGAAGGGTTGGGAAGAATCCCCTGGACAGTATGACTGGCCTTGAGATTAGTGCTTCTCAACATTGGCAATATTAAGATACCTGGACTTCAACTTCCAGAATTCTCCAGTCGCCATGTTGCCTGGGGAATTCTGGGAGTTGAAGTCCACCCATCTTAACGTTGCCCAGATTGAGAAACACGAATGTAAAAGGCCGGTCATACTGTCCTAAGGACTTTTTTTGGTCCCCGTGGGATGCAGTGAACCCCAAAATGTTCCTTGTTAATGGCAATGAGGAAGCCGTCGGGAAGTCAGCATGGTTACATGAGCTCCTCCAACCAGCAATGCCATCATTGAGCAGCCTGGTGAAATTCTGACAATCACTTTAGAACTGCATCGCTTGGCAGTTCCAGTCCTCATTGCCATCGTTAACTGGAGACTACCTGTATGGCAACATGGACTCAGCCAAGCCCCCAACTGCATCAGACTGCAAAGGAGCGTTTCAAAGCTAAGCCCTGGCTCTTCTCCATTTTCTCTTCTTGGATTAGAAGGTCATTGGTAAGTAGACAGAATGATTTGGGGAAATAGAAGCTTACATCTTTAGCATCTGTATAAATGATGACAGAAACTTTCTCGTAAAATCTGCCTTCCTGCACAGCTGCTCAGCTCTCCAACAGCTTCCATCTTAAATCTTCTAGGGGAGCCCAACCTCATTCGGAGAGTCACATCTGGGTAATGGCTGAAGGAATCTGAACTACAAACTAGGAGTCCAAGTTCTCCTCCGGAATTTCACGTCGCTGGAGGACTTTGGGCCTGTCCCTCTCGGCTCTCAAACAGGGAAACCACTTCAAAAACCTTGCCAAGAACACAGCAAGGGTTCATCCAGGCAGGTACCAGGGGTCAACACTGACCTGCAGGTGCACAGGCTGTACACATAAGCACCCCTTTCTCCCAGGTCCATTGTGGAAGGAGGGAGGTGAACACTCACAGTCCTCTGGTAGGGCAATCAAAAACAGCCCTTCTGGGGCAAAGCGTGGACCGAGGGTCACTCATGGTTTTCAAGGGCAAGAAAGGTGGCATGGCGAGCCAGGGTAGTCATGAAACCACCATTTTATCATAATATCGGTGTGCTGATAAAAATAATAGTAGTCATGGAAACATAAACATTCTCATTTCCTTTGCTACTAATTGAATTTATAGTCTATCTTGGCTATTTGGTCTGTTTTCGGTAATAAGAGGAAATTAAGTATTAATATCCAACAATTTCCCGGATGGTTGCTTGAAGGAGGCCCTGCACCCCTCCTCCCATGCTCCGTGGGTGCTTGGCAGGCTATTCTGGGGAGGGTCTCCCCCTGGTCCTGGCACCAAAACAGACCCCTGGGGGCCAGAGATCTCTTTCTGCTGCCCTCTCTTCCCTCCAGGAAGGCTGACCAAAGAGTCTTTCCCAATTCCCGTGGCTGCTGCTGGTGGAACTCTTGCCAGTTGAAGGCCACATCTTACCAAGACTGAGAAGCATCCTCAGCTCTGCAAGTGGTCCTCCACTGATGGCCACAATTGGGACCAGAATTTCCATTGTTAAGCAAAGTGGCTGTTAAGTGAATCATGCAGCTGTTAAGTAAATCTGGCTCCTCCCCTTGACTTGCCCCCCAGAAGCCAGCTGAGGAGGTCATAAATGGTGGATCGCATGATCCTGAGATACGGCAACCGTCATGAATATAGGCCGGTTGCCAAGTGCCTGACTTCTGACCCTGTGTCTGTTGGGATGCTGTAAAGCGTTGCCAGTGCAAGGAGCGGATGCCACTTTTTTCAATGCTGCTGAGGCTTTGAACAGCTGCTAAACAAATGGTTGCAAAACCTCCGACTTCCTTTCTTTCTTGGGGTTCTTTTCCTTCTCCTCAAGATCCTGCCCAAGGGCAGCCATGAGGGGGCTCAGACCCCATGGCAGACTGGGCCACAGCACTGGGAACAGCCTCTGTTGGGCTGCCCTTTCTTCTCATGAAGGCCTTTGGAGAACCAACTCAGCCACCAAAGAGGGAAGGGCAGTTCTGCTGCACAGGAAAAGGCTCCCATGCAGGAGGCGCCTGTCCCTCTGGGTGGCCTGAGCAGGCCAGGGAATATCCCTGCCCTGCTAACAGAAAACAGAGGAGAGCCACCTGTGTGCGAACCTGAACTGTGTTGGGCAGGAAATGCACAGGTTGCCTTCCAAAAGTAGGTCTAACCCCTATTTGACCAAGCTTTCAACTGCTAGGACTTAGGTGGCCCTTCCCAAAGGCTGGTCTCCATTTTTGAAGGGCCCCACCCCACCCCACCCGCAGAGCTTATCCAGCAGAGCCTCCTTGGGCTTCCCATCCTTGTGGTGTGGCTGAAGGCCTGGAAGGTTCTCCATCAGCCGCTTTTCTTCAGGACATGGGACAGCTCCAAAGAGCCTCTCCCCTAATGGGAGCCAGATCTCCACCTGAGCTAACTTTAGGTTCTTCCTGCATAGGAAGGAGATGGTGCTCCTCTCCACGCCCACAGTTCAAGCTGTGGGAGTGGCCCCTGACTACATGGGAAGAGGGGAGACACAACCTGTTCATCTTCCTCTGTGACCTCAACGGAGATCAGAAGATGCTCAGAGAACTCAATTTTGGTGTAGCATCCCTCAATATCCCTACTGGGGCAAGGAGGGGGTCTGCAATGCCACCACTAAGACCCTGGCAATGCAAACTTGCACCTCACCCGGGACATCACACACCCCTCCCCTTTCCCATGGACCGCCCAAAGAAGCCAGCTGCTGCCTAGATGCCAGATTCTTGGTTGGCTCCTACCTCTTAGCACTTTCAATGCGGTTTCCCAGCTAGCTTTACATTCTGAGTTGGACGTGCATCCCACCCCCTGCTGACACAGAGCAGCCCTGGCAGAGCAGGGGAAGGGGCACCGCAAGTGGACCTGGCTTGGCACCAACCCACCTCCTCACCCAGTGGATTCTTTGGGTTTCCCTGTTTGTGCGGGGAAACCCGTGGAGGAGGAAGTGCGCGCATGGCCCTCCTTGATGAAGAGGTACAGAGGCTGGGCGACAGGTGGGCTGAGCATGGAGCCCGTGCAGAAGTTGGGAGCTCCCAGTGAGTGGCATTGGAAGCGGTTCTTCCCTTGGGGCTGCGACTGGTGAGAAAAACATCACTTTTGTACAGGTAGCCCTCGAGGGATGGGCGGTTGCTTCACATCTGGGGCTCTCGGCAACTGAACAGGATTATGGAGGTTTACAGGCTCTGCAGTCACAGCCCTGCGATTATGCCTTATTTTGTTTTTTTGCAAAAAAACCTACCATTTGGTCCCTCCCATTGCAATCAGTGGACTTCCTTAACGACCACAGCAGTGTTTGCTTAACAAACATGGCATTGGCTTTATGACCAACAGGTACATTTAATGACCATTACAAGAACGTTATCATATCAGGACTAACCCATTTAACAACTGGCGTGACTTATAACCATAATGCTGGGCTCAGTTACAGTCGTAAGTCGAGGACTACGAAAATGAGCTAGCGTTCCTTGAGAGTATCTTTGTTCAAGGGGCGTGAATACAGAGGATACTCAGACGATGCCCAGTTGTGTATCTTCACCAGGGCCGTCTGAGTCATGCTGTGGAGGTCCTGTCTTGGGGCCGGGAGGGGTCTGGATGGGGAACAAGGTTTCAGCTCAACCTCCTCAGACCAAGTGGCTTTGGCCTTTAGGATCTCTTGGCTCTCTTGTCCTGGGTGGGGCTGCACTGTCAAGGAGCAGATGGCAGCTGCGCGTCCTGCTGGGTCTTTTGAGCCAGTTCCTGGAGCCTTCACACCTTAGCCCCCCCCCCGCCCCCCCGCTGTTGCTATTGCTATTTGAGTCTCTACCTTAGTTAAGCCTTTTAAGTACTACAGAAGCCATGAGAACAAAGGCATGACCTTGCCAAGAATACCCCCCCACTTCTATAAAAACCATGGCTTTAGTGGGGCAACCAACCTTATATAACTGTGGGGTGGGGGCAATAGTGCCCCTATGCTGAAAGAGAGCAAGGAGACTGGAGGCAGGGAAGACAACCTCGTGGGCAGGACGAGAGGTCCCCTAGCTCAGGACAGTCCCTAGCCATCTGGATGTCTCTCTTGGTATTTGCCAGTCCTATACCAGGGAGCAGTAAAAGCAAGACTTTGGTGTCCTGGTCTTGCAGGGCAGTTGGATCCAAGAGGTTGTCCCAGATCCCCAGTCCTGAATCTGTTGCTACAGATGGCCTGGCCCCCTCCTACAAAAATAGTGACGAGCTTCCCCCCATCCACCCACCGCTGCTGAATGCGAGACTGGACTTCAACTGGACAATTTGTCTGCAATGCTGAGATGCAGAAGAGCCCAGGGTGCCAGCCTCCAAAGCTGCAAACTTGGAGGATCAGCTTATGAGCAGCTCCCCGCTCCCCAGGACAGGAGCTACCCTGTAGTAAGATGGGTGGCCAATAAATTTAAAGAGAGAAAGAAAGAAAGAAAGAAAGAAAGAAAGAAAGAAAGAAAGAAAGAAGGAAGGAAGGAAGGAAGGAAGGAAGGAAGGAAGGAAGGAAGGAAGGAAGGAAGGAAGGAAGGAAGGAAGGAAGAAAGAAAGAAAGAAGGAAGGAAGGAAGGAAGGAAGGAAGGAAGGAAGGAAGGAAGGAAGGAAGGAAGGAAGGAAGGAAGGAAGGAAGAAAGAAAGAAAGAAAGAAAGAAAGAAAGAAAGAAAGAAAGAAAGAAAGAAAGAAAGAAAGAAAGAAAGAAAGACATGGAGACCCCTCTCAGGGCTGGGCTGCCCTTCTGCCAAACTCAGGTTGGAAACAACCTCCCCTTTTTGAAACTGTCTTCCAGGTGGTCTCCCCAAAAACCCCTGGATGGGAGAAAGAGGCTTTTTTAAGGGGAGTGGAGAAGAGATCTTGGTTGCTGAACTGGAACTCTTTCTGGCAATCATTTTCTGCTTTAGCAAAGAATCCAGCTGTTAAACAGAGCCAAATATGTTTCCAGCTGCTGCTTGTTATTTATTGGGTTCAGCTCTTGTTCTAATCCTGGACATATTTTACAGGAAAGCAATAATTGCACAAAAACTGGAGCCTTATTTAATGTTGTTGGATGGCACGTTTTTCTTGGGAGGGTATTTTGTCTAATGGACAAAAAGGCCAAATCACTGGGATCCTGGTTCAACTGTGTTTCAGAAAGCTGGGCTATTTGAGGGCTTGCTTCGTTTTTTGCAGGTTTCCTTTTTGCAGTGGGGGCTGTGGGGCTCCCCAGCAAAAAGGGACTTGGGGGGGGGGAGGCAGAAGCTGAGATACATACCCTGGCTGCCCTGGGGCTCAACTCTATCAGCAAGGTAAATTAGCCACAGTTAAAGCACCCAGGTGAGAGCTGGAAAAGGGCCCACCTGGGGCACCAACACCCAAGGAAGAGTCCCAGGTGGGGGCGACTGCCCTCGGCTTCATGCAGGGAAGGGAGCCTCCATCTCTCTGGGTGACCGGGCCAGGCTGGGACCCCTTAAGCCCTCCATGTCCACACGGCCATCTCTCCCCCCCCCCTCCTGCAGCCACACTTCGCAGGGGTCTCCTTGGAAGCTCCCCTCTCCTCTGACCTGTAAAGCCCCCCCTTCCACTCCACCCCCAACTCATTCAATGAGTATTGAGAAGGAGGGGACCTGAAACTGATGCCCCCCCATTGATGGGGGCCTCTAATTGGAGGAGGGACTTTCAAAAGACAATTAGAGATTAGCCCCCCCCTTACTGCAAAGCCTGAGAGGGCTGCAGGTACGTGGGGGGTGGGAGCTGCACCTGCTTGAGAGACCAGACTTGAAAGGGGGGGCTTGTCTTTCACACCAATCCCAAAGTTGGGGGGGGGGGCACAGACATTTCCTGGGTCCTCAAGGTGGGGGGGCGCGGAGGTTTAAGGGAAAACGTCCAGGAACAGAAGCAGCCTCTCCCTGAAGGGCCCAGCTGACACCCAAAGGAGCCCCCCCCTCAAGAGAAACGAGCCATTCCAGGTTGCTCAGACCTTTCTCTAGCTCTAACCCCCCCCCCCCCCAAAAAAAAAGACGGGACCCCAAACTGATCGGTACGTCCAGCCGCTGGCAGGAGAGTTCAGCGGAATTCTTAGTTGGGAGGGTCCCTTGTAGCCCTTCGCCCCTTTGGGCCGTGCTGGGAGGGGCTCCGCCTGGGGCCGAGAGCTCCGGCAGCAGATGCTGAAGACCCTGCCCCCCTCCTCCTCCGAAGGACCGGCACCCTCCCCCCCCCAACCTCGTGGGTCAAGCCTCAGGAAGCCTCTTCCCAGAAGGCGCCCCGACCGACGGGCCGGAGCCTCCGTCGCGCCCCGAGTGGCCCCAGCAGATGCGGGCGGTGCCGGGCAGAGCGAGCCGCCGCTCCCGAGAACCCTCCGCGAAGAAGATTCCCTTCCCGCCGCGGAGGCTTTGATCCCCCGCCCGCCCCGGCTTCTCAGCGGCGGTCCTGCCTGCTCCCAGCAGAGCCCGGCGGGCAGCGCCCCTTCCAGGCGAAGGAAGCCGCGGCCGCTTCTCCCTCATCGACGCCTCTCGCCCCGACCAGCCTCGCCCGCCCCGAGGGCTCCGCTGCCCGGCCCGGGGAAGAGAAGCCCGCCGCCGCCCCCGGGGCACAAGGCGGGAGAAGGGGCAGGCAGGGGCGCCTTTCTGAGGCGACGGAAACTTCCCCGGCGGGCCGAAGGGGCGCCCAGAGCCGCCTCTCCGTTGTAGTCCCCGCAGCAGCCCCGCGAGGCTCGCTCCGGACGGGACGCCGGCCGACTGTCCGCCCCGCCCGCGCTCACCTGCTCGCGCCGGCCGGCCGGCCGCTCCTCCCGGCTCGCTGCTTGCCCTCGAGTCCCGCTGGCCGCCCGCCGGCCGCCCCTCCCCGCCCCGCCCGTCGGCCCCGCCCGTCCGGCCGGCCAGGGCTCCGTCCCCGGGGCCCGGGGAGGCGCGACCTCTGCTGGCCAGGCGCGGCGCCGGGGGCTCCTTTCTGCTCCGCGGCCTTTCCCGGCCCTCGGGGGCTCCGGAGCGCCAGGCCTCCCGGTGGTTTCCCCCTTCCAGGCGGGAAAGGGCGCGAAAGAGGCCGGCCGCTGCGGAAGGGGCCGGCCGAGCCGGCAACGGCTTCCCGGGAGAGCTCGGCCGCCGCTGCTTGGCGAGGGAGACGTCGAGGCGGAGGGCTCTGGCGGGCGTGGCGGCCCCCAGGGCTGAAATTAGTCGGGCGAGGCTCTCCGGCTCCCCGACCCTCTGCGGGGAAACTTCCCTCCCCACTGGAGGGAGGCCGGGAGGTCTTCGCCTGGGTCACTTGAGGGGATTTTATCGAGTGCCCCCCCTCCCCCCGGCCCGTCGATAATGCTACCCCAGGCAGGCTGGGCTCTCCAGGGAGGGAAGGGGAGGCAGGCAGGGGCCATGCCAGCAAATGGCCTCTCACCCCTCAGAAAAGCCCCGGGAGGGGCTCTTGGAAGAGCCCTTCGAAGCCACTGGAAACCGCGGGAATTCCTCTGTCTGCCGCCACCCCCCTCCAGTCATGATGAGATCGTGGGCCTCATTGCAGGCGGTTTTATATTGGAGAAGATGGGGGCCAGTCCATGTTCTGTTGTGACCCAGGACTCGTGGCCTGCAGGAGGGTTGGGGGGCCTTTCCGCCCAGCACTCCCGTTGTTCATCCATTTAGCCCCATCTTGATGGGACCGCAGGGCAACTTTCCCGAAAATGTGGGGCACCTCCTGCCCTTTGGCAACCTCTCAGCTCAGGAGGGAAACAGGCTGGCCAGTGGTGATCTGAATGCTTCCGATTGAGCCTCCAGTGACATGGCCACCTGCAGACCTTTCTAGAGCTTATTGTGGAGGTGGGATGGGACAAGTTGCCATGGCCAATTCAACAAATACAAATGTCGAATTAATTCTGATCTAACTGTGGCCAATGATAATAAAGTCAATCCAGATATACAAGAGTTACAATGGTTTCAACGCAAACATGGTCACAGATTATAAAAAGATCAGAATGAAGCGATTAATGCAGCATTGAATTCTCCTATAGCGATTTGGCCGTGGTGAGCTGCCCAGTATCGGTCCACCCATCGTCGTTTCCACTCCTGTGCTGGCAGAGTTGGGCCCTGTCTGTCTTGTCAGACTTTGTGGGATGAGTTTCGGTTTCCACAGGAAGACCAGGGGTGCTGCCCTGGGTGAGCCAGCCACAGGTTCCTTGCTTTCGTGGGTTGGCACATCCAGAGAGAGAGAAGTGGAGTGTGGGGGTTATTAGTGCCTCCCTACAAGAAGTGGACTTGGCCTGATTAAAGGAGGCCCAGAGTCACAGATGCCCCTGTCAGAATCTGATTTGGAGGGGGAGGCTGAGCAGTTGACAGGGAACAATGGGAATGTGGCTGGGGAAGGGCAGGGGAAGGAACTGGGGAAGAAGAAACTGGGGAAGGGCAAAGTCCAGCTGAAGAAACTGGGGAGGGGCAAAGTCCAGCTGAGCAGAGCAAGGGAGAGGGAATTCAGAGGAAGACCCAGGCCCACCCCCTCTTCATCCTAGGGGATTCAGGGAGGAACGGAGCAATGTGAGTTGTGTGGCTTATGGGGAGGAAAGGGCCCTGATTCCCTTCATTAGCTGCAGCTGGGAGCAGTTTTTAAAAAGGGAAGCTGCGCACAGCAAAGTTGTTGAGAGCAAATCGTGAATTATCTGGCATCCTCAAGGCTTATCTGGGTTCCTGGCATCTTCCCAACTGCGTGTGTTTGGCTTTGCTTTCAAGGCTGCAATTCCTGCCCTGTCAAGTTAATGACTGCAGTGTGGTTTGTTTGGATTTTTAGTTACAGTTTGTATGTACTTTGTTTTCAGACTGAATTTTCTCCATTTAAAGGCTGTTCCTGAGTTTTTTTTTTTTCCAGCTGAAGGTAACCTGGACATTAGGGGCAAAGTTGGAGACAATTAAAGGGACTCTTCTTGCTTATTTAACTGTGTTGCCTTTGTGCCACGCCTCTTTGGGTCATCACAGATGCCTCTCCTGAAGGAAACAAGTTTTGTCCTGGAAGATCTAAACCATCATTGGTTGTTGCCCTGGATCGCCTTCCTGTGGCCGGGTGCTCGAGTGTGTGGTGGCTGATCAGACCCAGACATTTTATCTGTCTCTTCCAATCTGAATTCTGCCAGCTACTGGCACGGAAACAGCTTTATTTGTCTAGATGGAGGATGGCAGGAGAGAGGAAGGGAGGAGCCATTATTATGGATCGTCATACAATCAGCTAATGGTTTAGACCATTATTTAGACCCATATTTATTTATATTGTTCAGACACTACAGAATGTTGCAGCAAGAATGCTGGGTGATGTGACTTCATTTCAACTGGGAAAACATTTCATTGCCTGAATATGCTCAGGACACGGCAATGAGGACCTGCGTGCAACTTCCAGCCTTCTGCCCAATTTCAGACTTTCCAGCGTTCATCTCATGACAGCATCACCCTGATGAAGAGGGTAAACATCTACTCTGTGTTATTCTGCAAGGACCCGAAGTAGAAAGCCTGCTGCATTCTTATTTGGTGGCTTAAAGAGAGCCCATTTTTCTGACTGCTTACTTATTGATTCAGTCTGGGGCCAGAGTCATAAAGGATTAGCTACCTTCCACTGCACCTCAAAATCCTGTCCAGTGGGGAAAAAATGTCTGCGCCATGGTCTGAACCCTTATCGTCTACGATTTACTTGTCCTGCACTTCATAAAGAAATGCAGAAATGGTAGTAACTAGCAGTCAGCATGGAGTTGTTAAAAACAGGTTATGTTTTTAAAACCAATCTTATTTCATTCTTCAACATAGTGACTGAATTAGTAGGCCAGCGAAATACTGTGGACATAATATACTTAGACTTCAGCAAGACATTCAACAAAGTAGACCACAACATTACTTCTTGGTAAGCTAGAAAAAAATGGAGTAGATAGCATCACCACCAGATGGATTCGTAACTGGCTGGCAAACCATCCTCAACGAGTAGTCCTTAATGGGTCTGAGTCTACATGGAGGGAAGTAAGCAGTGGGGTGCCACAAGGTTCTGTCTTAGGCCCAGGACTCTTATAAATGACTTAGATGAGGGAATAGAAGGGGAACTTATCAAATTTGCAGGTGATATTAACTAAGCTGGCAGGAATAGCTAACACCCAAGAGCAGTAATAGTGAGCCTTTTAGAGATCGAGTGCTCAAACTGCAACCCAAAACCCACTTATTTACCACAAAGTGCCAACATGCCAATTTAACCTGAATACTGAGGTTTTACTACCTAAAATAATGATAAGTTCAGCTAATTGTTCTGAGAAAAACATGATAAATGCACTTTTATGCCTTCATTCCCCCCCCCCACTTTTGAAATATGTTTAGCAACAAAAAACAAACTTTTGTCATCCCTTTTCCTCCCCCTTTCCCTTCCCCCCCTTTCTTTCCCTCCCTTCCCCCCTTTCTCTCTCTTCCCTCCTCTCTTTCCCTCCTCTCTTTCTCTCTCTCTCTTTCCCCTCTCTCTGTCTCTCTCGTCCAAAGACCAGCTGGCCGGTGGGGAGGCAGGGCATTCTAACACCAGCAGCTCTGCAGGAAGCGCGCAAGTGAAAAAGTTCACTCAATACCAACTTTGCGAGATCTTTTTCTTTGGCGAGAAGTTAGAATTGATTGAACTTTTTAAAAGCTTTTGTTTCCCTGCAAATGATGGCAAGAAACACGATGGAGAAACACAATGGAGCTGAGCCGGGGCAACGGTGCGTGTACCCAAGAGTGGGCTCTGCGTGCCACCTCTGGCATGCGTGCCATAGGCTCGCCCCTAGAAGATAGGCTCAAGATCCAGAGGGATCTTGACAGACTAGAACCCTGGGCCCTATCTAACAAAATGAAATTCAGTGCAGAGAAAAGTAAAGTCCTATACTTAGGCAAGAAAAACCAAAAGGACACATCCAGACTGGGGTGAAACCAGGCTTAATAGCAGTAACTGTGAGAGGGATCTTGGAGTCTTAGTGGACAACCAGCTAAATAGGAGCCAGCAGTGGGCAGTGGCAGTCAAAGAAGCCAATGCAATCCTAAGTTGTATTAACAGAGGGATACAATCGAGATCAAGGGAGACACTAATACTTCACTTGATATTAAGGTACTAACTGGAAAGCCTTAGAAAACCCACACCTAAAATCCTGCATCCAGTTATGGTCACCCCATTATGGGAAAGATGTTGAGACTTTAGAAAGAATGTAGCGCAGAGGCAGTCCGCCTATTTTCCAAAGCACCTGAGGGCAGGACAAGAAGCAATGGATGGAAACTGATCGAGGAGAAAAGCAACCTAAAAATTAGGAGAAATTTCCTGACAACAGTTGTGACCTAGAGGTTTTTAAGAAGGGATTGGATTTTGCATTAAAGGAAATGAAATTCCTGGAGGGAGAAAGTTCCTCCGGAGGAGCAGAAAAATAAATGCTGGAGAACCCAAAGGTGTAGAAGCGTCTCACCTGGAAAAGTCAGACGACCAGGAGGCCTTCAACCTGATGCAGGTCAGCAACTGGCATCAGGCTCTAGCAAACAATCTATAGCAGGGGTCTCCAACCTTGGCCCCTGGAAGCCTGGTGGACTTCAACTCCCAGAATTCCACAGCCAGCTTTGCTGGCTGTGGAACTCTGGGAGTTGAAGTCCGCCAGGCTTCCAGGAGCCAAGGTTGGAGACCCCTGATCTATAGCCACCTCGGGAATCTTGTCTTCTTGAAAAAAGTTGAACAGCAGAAGAGTCAACCCTCCTTGGGTTGAAGAAATCCAAGAATCTAAAGAAGAGCTACCCTGCAACGGATGACCCACCAAGGCTGGTGTGAAGACCCGACACAACAGTGAGGTTGGGCTGTCTTCTAAGTGCCCATTGCATGATGTGAGGGATGGTCCATTGAGACTCTGTGAACTCACAATTACCTATCCCTTCCCAAGGCTTCTTGAAGGAGAATATAGAGAAAATGACATTGTAATTAGTCCCTGAGCAGACCTCCAGAGTGAACAAAGCTTTGTGAAGGAAGGAGAAGGGACAGGGAGCGCAAGTAAGGGTTTTGTCAGTCTTTCCAGTGGAGCATTACAGCATAGAGAGAGAGAGAGATCAGAGCCCTGGAAGTGAACAATTGGCAGCATCGGCAACCAGACATTCCCAAGACTTTAATCTAGCCAAGACATAAAATACTGAAAGAACCTCAGCTTTTCTTAGCAGCATCTTGAGGATTCTCCAGCCCAAGGGACCCATCAACTGACATTATTATAATCTATAATTTACATATTTTGTATCCATGAAACTCTTACATAATTTTAATTTGAAACAGAACAGTAACAAATGAAACAGACAACAAAGGCTAAGACCCTTGGGCATAATATACTGATACAATAATGAGGAAATGTATGGCTGAAAGGACTGAAATTTATATCATTTAAAAGATAGCTTTTATAAATGGATGTAGCTGATGTGGGACTCCAGAATTATTATCCAGAATATACAAAGGTACTTAAAATTTATGTTGGAAATGTGGAGAACATGAAAAGACATTATGTCTAGTAGACTTGCTAAAAGACAGAACATTTTGGGTTCAAATATGTAAGCAATACAAGAATTCAAAAAAAATATTCACTTGAAAGCAGAAATCTTGTTGGGACTAACGGACCAATAATTAGAAAAGAGTTATGTGAGACTGTTGTTATATATGGCCACTGCTGCAAGATTATGTGCACAAAAACGGAAATACTCTGAGATGTCCACAGTGGAAGAATGGCTGGTGAAGACGACAGGATTAGCAGAGATGGCAAAATGACCTTGTTTGGTTAGAGGAAGGACAATAACTACATTTATTAGTGGCTGAAAGCTCCTGGTGGACTTTTTTTGTTGAAAAAAAAAAAAGTACCTCTCCCGCCAAGACCTCTGCAGGCTTTGTTCTCTTCCATCCCTACCTTAAAGGCAGGTGCCAACGTGTCATTCGGGGAGAGTCCACCTTCTTCCCATGGCCTTGGGCTACAGAAGATTACAGGGCCCTCCTCTGCACATCCCCTGCCCCCTTTATGAAGGTTCCAGGTGGGACCGCCTGGAATTCTGGAGCTGGATGTTACTTTTATGGGATAACCCTGTGATCTGTTTATGCCTCTCGTTGTCAGAGGTGCTGATCTCTATGGGAGTCTCTGGCTTTGGATAAGATGGAGACACTGAAGTTAAATCCAGGGGAGACCTGAGGGGTTCCTGGCTGGTGATGATATCTATCCAATCATAGACTTACCTGCTCCCCCTGAAAAAAGCAGACTCACCGGGGGGGGGGGGGATATTTGGGCCTAGGCTTTCCCCAAGTGCTTAGGTGACTGACCACAAGGTGATTAAACTCCTGTTCTTTTTGGAAGACAGTCCTAAGGATGAACCA
This sequence comes from Hydrophis major, assembly GCA_033807585.1. NCBI lineage: Eukaryota > Metazoa > Chordata > Lepidosauria > Squamata > Elapidae > Hydrophis > Hydrophis major. The sequence goes on from CM066339.1 coordinate 13,195,025, forward strand.
CCTGAACTCCCACTGGGCAAAGGAGAAGCACAGGGCCTCCCCCGTCTCACCACTCCTCAAGGCACCTCAAGGCAAAACTTCCCCAAATAGCTGAAAGGAAAGGAAAATCAAAATACTGGCCTCTAACTGAAACACAGAAACATTGAACAGACTAGCTTTTTTATCGCATATTCAAAATATTTAATAAGACAAACGTAACAAGAATATATATTTTACATAAGTTAATTGGTTTTTAGAAGATGGCTAAAGAATTCAAGAATATTTAAAGAATGTAACAAAGAACTTCTCTGTTCAGCGTTCTTCTATGGTAGAATAAGAAACTTCTTTAGATTTCTTTCACCCTTTTGAGTGTTTTCCTTGGTAAAATATTTTTTGGGGGGTGAGATCTTAATATACAATTCCATCTTTAACAAAAGTTACAGATCGTCACTGCCAGAAAGCAAGCCTTCCCTGTTCTGTAGGCCTTTCTTCCTGTGCACACCTCCCTTCCACCGACACCTCCTTCCCTCCCTTGAAAGGAAGAGAAAGAATTCCTGGAGCGACTCCTATATAAAACTCAACTCACCTCGCTCTTCCTGGGCTACAATGAGTTGCCATCTGCTTACAAGAAAAATATACGTCGTCTTCTAGGATGCAAAACAAGGGGGGAAACGGGGCACAAGACACAAGGCCTCATAATTTTAGACTCCGAAAGGAAGAAGAGACGGAAGGCCACCTTCCTTCCAGCACCATGTCCAGAGACTCCAGGGGCGGCAGTGCCCCATTTGGCGCAAAGACTCCCTTGAAGACCAACAGAAGACTGCTGGGAGGCGTAGAGCCAGCTCCCCATGTATTTTCTCTCATGCTCTCATCTCCACAGAAGGAATCCCAAGGCAAATTTGTCGGTATTTGCAGGCTCCTTTGAGGAAAACCAGAAAGCGAGCGTTGGAGTGGGGAACCCACGAGGCAGCTGACAGATGTGAGCTTAAGAGTTTGTAAAATGTTTTTTTGCACTGTGAATGATGTACAAGAGGCACAAGAAAACTTCCTGGCTACATTCTTCAGAGTTCATTCTGACTAGCTTCAGGACTGAGTCTGGTTTCAATGCCCGCCCAGAGCGTTTTCGAGGCTAAATTGTGGAACTGGATTATATTCTTGACAGCTCAACCCACCAAAAACATTCAAAGTCCTCTGCCAGGCACATCGAAGAATGCAGAATGACGTTGAGTGGGAAAAAGCAAAGTACATCTACAAACAAAAGGTTGTAACAGGCTTGCATTCAAAAAGGCAAAATGGGTTTGGGGAGATGACCACTTGGCCCCTCCAGGGAAAGGGGGAGAGGGAAAACCCCCTTTTTCATTGCCAGGCAGTGAACCCTGGCACTGCTTCTTTGCCAAGGCCTCTTGGGGGAGGGGGGGCGCTAGACACTCCCTGGAGCTCTCTGGTCCTGGAGGCTGCTGCTGCTGCTCCCCCCTCCCCAACAAGCGTTGGGCCAGGCTGGTTTAAAGCCACAGGCGGAGCTTCAAAGTTGTTCTTCCATCTCCCGATGAGGATTAATTCCACCTATTAAACCAGTTTTAACCCAAAGAGCTCAGCCTGCAGAGAGGGACACCCATTATTCATTTAAAGGTGCTGCACAGGGAGAGTCCCAGAATCCCCTTTTCCTTCAGCCCACACGAGCAACAGCAGGAGCAGCTAAGGAGGTGGACAAACTGCAAAGCCACTTGCAGACCCCACAGGGGTTAAGATCTTTATGGTAAAATGTTGAGCAGTTTTTGAAAAGCTTATCCTGTCCTGTGACCCAAACATTCTCTTCATCTGAAACAAACTTTATCCGAAGCACCGTTAAAAAAGAAAAGCCAAGAAGAAAAAGTTAGTTCTTCCCAAGGAAAAGTCAACAGATCTCCATGTGGTCGTCTCCTGGAATCTGGGGGTGATATGCCTGCTCCCCCAGACACCCCCCCCCATTTAATTGAGGCAGGGCCTTTATTACAATCGAACCTTGAAAGAGGTCGCCTGAAGACATGGACTCCTTGGCTGCGCACAGCCCTGGTCAGGTGGCAGCACCTGCAGGCAGGTGAACGCGGCAAGGAAAAGGCACCTGTGCGCTTCTTTTAGCTGAAGAGACGGAGATGATCTCCAACGGCTTTGACGAGGTTGCAACAAGCCGCTTCTCCTGCTCTGGGGAGCACTGGGGGTGTCACAAAAATAATATTTACCCAACATGGAGGAACTTTCTAAAGAAAGTCTTTGTGATACAATCAGGTGACCTTCTTTAGCCTTGTGCTTTTTGCAGCTTATATTCGGTTTAGTCTCTGGCAAGAAAAGGACGAAATCTTCGTTAACACTTAATGCTGAGTTTGCCCAATCGTTCTGGTAACTAAACCCGGCTCGCTCAACTGACCGGAGGGGTCCACCAAAAGAGGTCAGTTAGGTTTTAGGGCACAGTCTTGAGTTTCTGCTTCTCTCCGCTTGTCCTGCTCTCAGGTTTCAAAGTATTTGTAAATTGCCGTGACATAGAGCATAACATTCTGCCAGTCTGGACGCTCCGTTCGTACCATTTCATTAATATCCTACCAAGAAAACAAGAAGGGAAAAAAGAGAGGCATAAAAAGACACCAGTCATGTAGAATTAACTTCTTCCCCTCTGAATATCAGCTTGTCTATAAAAGCAATTGCATTGATAAACAAAACTCTGTGGCTGCATCTGGAAGCAGGTCAGGGCCTGGCTGCTCTCCTTACACTGAAGGCCCAGCTGGCATTCAGACAGTCTGGGCTGCCGATCTGCATGGACCAGTTTCAGCACCCATCTGCAAGGAGAGCAGTCCCTTGTGATGTCATCAGGTCTTCCTCTTGGGCTGGGAGGGGGAGGCAGAGAGGGGGGAGGGAGGGGGAGAGAGGGACAATGAAGAGAGGGAGGAAGGATAGGGAGGGAGAGAGAAGAGAGAAGAAGGGAGATAGGGAAGGAAGGAGAGGGAGAGGGAGGGAGCACTTTGCACCAAGATTTGCTGCTTATTCTCGGCTGTGCCTGTGAGTGACAGGCACAGAAATGGCAACTGATGACCAGCAGCTGAAGATGCCTGCCACCTCTGCCCTCTTCCTCTCCTCCCTTTCGCTGCCCTGCACAGGATGCCCTTCTCCGTGCCCTGCTGCTGTCTTTGCAAGGACTTACCAATGTGGATTTGATGCCAACGCTCTCAGCGGCCTGGAAAGCCAGCGTGAAGTTTCTTCTCTGAAACAGAGTGAGAGGGGAGGCATATAAACTTAATAAATAAGCATTATTTGCAGAGCCTCCCTCAGACGCAATCATTCCAAGCGGGACGCCTGCTAGGATGCAGGCCAAGGAGAAAGGACCGGGGTGCAGCCTTGTCCGGTTCCTGTTGGGCCTTTGCTAGGAACGGCAGGGTATACAAAGGGAGCAGTGAAGGCGGTGCTCAGAAAGGTGGCTTCTGGCATGGGCTGTTCGGGCAGCTCCCAGGCAGGTAGCATACCTTGTCCTGACTGTTCAGCTCCTGGTAGGGAATGTGTGCTGGGAGGTAAGTATGGAGGACAGCACAGAACGCCAAGCCATCGTTCCAGCTGCTGCTGAAGTTGGTGATATCGATATTCTGAAATGGGGGAACCAAAAACAGGTAAGGGACAGCATGTCTTCCAGGAACGAGGGGCTTATTTTCTTAGACCCAAAACACAAGTCAAGATAAAACAGAACCATAAGCAAGTAAAGACAGTGGAAGGGGTGACAGCGGGAGGACCCTGGGCTGCTAACCTCCAAGAATCACAAGAGTCACTTAAGCAATCAAAGCCCATCTGCACCCTACTCAGAAGAGGAAGCCAAACTGGAGCCTCCCTGATGGATGTCTGCCTGCCTGCCTCAGAATTCCCGCTGTGTCTCTGGATCAAGGGACGCCCTGCCTGACTGCTCTTCCCCTCCAGGCCTCGCCCTCTGCGGTGATGAGAAGGAATGCTGGAAGGAATAGCTGGCTGGCTCCTTTGGGGTGCTCAGCTTCTGGCCCTGCAAGCATCCTCCTGCCCTCCCCAGACCTCGTCTCCGGTTCTCTCTGCATCGGTTCACACCCCCTGCGGCCTCAGGATTTCATCAAGCAAATGGTGAGTCTTTTACAGAAGGAGTGTTTAAATGTTGGGCTTATGGAAGAAGAGCCTCTTTCGGCCACTGACATGAACCGCTCAAGAGAAAAAGTTTTGCACTGCTTGTTTTTCTCGGTCACACAAAACGCCTCCACTTGGATTCCTCTCTTGCACACAGCTCATCCCCGGGGTCAGATTAAAGCCCCAGAAGAGCAGCGGATAAGAGATCCCTTCCATCCCTCTGATCGCTGTAACCTGACCTACAGCTCGTATCTGAGAAGTCTGAAACTGATGCAGCTCCAGGAATTTTAAACAAGCTTGAATGTGCCTTCTTCTTTTCTTTTCCTTTTAAAAGGATACAAGATTCTTACAAATGCAGGGGCTGGAAAGCAAGATGGGCGCAGTGTTCTCGCTTGATTTCGTTTGTCTCGTGGACGGTGAGAAAATGCTTAGCACTCGCACTCAGTTGGCTGGGATCTCTGCCATAGTCAGTCATCTCTGGCAGCCCTGCAGTTTGCTTAGGTTCTTGATACCCTTGGGACTTCCCCTGATTCAGGGGTTTATCTGAGATCATTTCAACTGTTTAAGGTCACCGGCAAATGCCCAACTAGGTTTAGCATTAATTCTAAGCAAAGGAAAGGTAGATGAAGATTTCTCCAAAGGAGCTTGTAGTAACGTTACAGGTTTACGGAAGAACTGCTGACTGACGGCAACCTTGCCACCGTCCATGGCACTGTTTGTTCAATTTGCTAAACCACCAACAACTAAATGCCGAGGGCTTATCTCTCTCTGGAGGATGCTCAAACACAAAGGCATGAGGTATCTAACATTTTGCCCAGAGACCACTTAGTTTACACAAGTTGCTAAGTTTTTTTCTCAATTAAATACATTTGTCAGCACAGAAATGTTGGTATAGGTAACTATTGCCAACCAATACTCGTTAAGCAATTGTATTTCTCTATAGGCAGGATTAATTCCACTATTACAAATGGACACCAGGTTGGTTTATGTATTTGTTAACTAGACAATCCTTCTCTGACAACAATATACTGTTTATTCCTTTCTATTGTAAATGGAAATGTGTGTCAAAATATCAGAAAACTACAATGATATTTGATAGCTGTAGAAACAAACCGGTGGATGAACTGCCCTTTCATGGAAAAGCTGCAGCCTGTTTCAGGGCTGAGAAAATGTAGTCACAATGTAAATGGGAAAAAGGAATCCTCTAGAAATAACTGAACTATTTGCTGAATTTGGAAGTGTAAAAAGAAATAGAACAAAACCAAAAAAAACACCCCACCCATGAACAAACCTATCTTTTTATAGACATATATCTTGATTTAAAAGATGTATCTAAATATAAAATATACAAGGCAGAGAAACTCAATTCCCTTCCCATAAAATGATCCCAGGTGATGTCAGAATTCTTTGGAATTCTCTCCCCTGCCACCCTCTTTTCCTAGTCACAGAATGGACTACTTCCTGATATTTCAACTTCACTTCACTATAATCCTCATAATACTGTAAACCACTTGACTTCGTTAAGGAAAACAAAAGTATAAAAACCAAAGAATTACAACCTGTCATCAATTCCTTAGGTGCTTTCTTTATCTGACTGGTGTCAGATCCACCAGAAACACCTTTTAGATACGTGGCACTGAGATTATGAAATGAAGCAGACAATCCCACGATGAAGGCTTGCTTCTCTGAACAAACACAACAGTGTCCAAGGAATCCTGCAGGCTCCCTACTACTGCCAGACCTGATTCAGTGCAGAAAATCCACACCTGGAGCACTGGGTGGTCTATGCTATTAATCATGGGAGTAGCAGACAAATTGTCTCAATCTTCTTTGGATACATTTACTTTTCTTGTTTACAATCCTAGATGCATAAAATGGAGGGATATTTAAGACATAGGGGAACCCCCCCCACCCCAAATCTGAAACAATTAATGTTGAGAAGAGGATATCAACTGATGTCTACGAGCCCCAGATAGATCTTGTCGAAGGAAGACTAATCTCCTGATCAGAAAAGAAACTGCAGAATCTAATTGAGCTATGATGGCACAGTGGTCAGAGTGCAGTACTGCAGGCTCCTTCTGCTGACTGCCGGCTGCCAGACGTTTGGCAGTTCGAATCTCACCAGGCTCCAGGCTGACTCAGCCTTCCATCCTTCTGAGGTGGGTAAAATGAGGACGCAGATTGTTGGGGGCAAGAGGATGACTCTGTAAACCACTTAGAGAGGGCTGTAAAAGCACTGTGAAGCGGTGTATAAGTCTATAATTGTTGCTAACCACCGAGTTAGGAACATGAGGGGCCAAGGTAGCACAATGGGCACAGTAGTTACTTGGCCTCCGTATCTGAGCAGACACACATAGAACTCCACAGGAAGTTGGTGTATTTGCCTAGAATGAATGCGTCATGTGCAGGCCACACCCACCCCAGCTCTGCAAAGGGAAAAATCGTCATGGTACGTCATGTAACAGAAACATGACACAGCAAGTTTGACACCTGTGGCCTAGAGACTCCAGAATAAACCAATTTGAGCAAAGGAAAAATATTACTTTGTATGATATTATTGATTAAGAGCAAAAAAAAAAAAAAAGAATATCATTTTTGGGTTTGTTTGTTTTTTTCCTTTCTATTTTTCTTTTTTTATGGTGGACTACTTTGTAATTGGATTAGGGTCAGAAGAACCTGAAGATTTTTCTTCTTTCTTTTTTCCTTTTTCTTCTTTGGTTTTGGGTCTTTTACTATTGTTTTTTTTTTTTTTTTGTATAATAATTGACTATTCTACCAGTTGGATTAAAAGTCAAAAAGAATTTGAAGCTTTGGAAGCATTAAAATGAGCAGGAAACCAATACCAGTTGGCATTTCTACTTCTACCTCTGCTTCCCCACCAGCTGGAGGACAACGTTTAATTCGGACAATGTTGAAGCAAGATAAAGAACAAGAAATAGTAACTTTACAGATGATTATGCAAGGAATCCAAGATCTCAAGATAAAATCAGACATCATTGAACAAAGAATAGAGAAGACTGATGAAAAAGTGGAAAATATTAAACAAATGATGGGGAAGTATGAGGAGAGATTCCAAAAAATTGAGGAAGAAGGAAAACAAAGAGAGGAGAAGATTGGAAATATTGACAGTAGATTAACAGTGGTTGAACAAGAAAAAAATGGGATGTGGAGGTGGGAGATGGAAAGGTCAGAATTTTATCTTAGATTTCAAAATATAGAAGAGGAAAAAGGAGAAAATTTGGCTGCGATAATGATAGAAATTTTGGAAGATGCTTTGGAAATTACAGAGGAAAAGATGATGGATGGAGTAGATGAGGTACATCGAGTTTATACAAGATATGCGATGAGAAATAAATTACCAAAGGAAGTCCATATTAGATTTACCAAAAAATCCATCAAAACACAAATATTACAAGTGGTAAGAGAGAAAACATTGAAATACAAAGGTAAAGAGATTGTGGTTTTAAAACAAATACCCAGAAGAGTGAGAGAGATGAGAAGAGAATATCGATTTCTGACCAAAATGCTACTGGAAAACGAAGTGAATTATAGATGGCTGATTCCAGAAGGATTAATGTTTACGTGGCAAGAGCAGAGACATAGAATTGATTCAATTGAGAAAGCAGAACTTTTCCATGCAGAATTTTTTGGAAGAAGGAGAGAGGAGGCAGAGAAAGAGGTCTCATTAATTGAGTTTCAAGAGGAACAACTGGAGACTGAAAAAGAGAAAGGAGCTATAGGTGGACAGGTGGACAGTAAAGAACAGCGTGAAGTGAGATCCACGAGAGCTGTTAGACCTAAATATAAAGCATAATCATGGAAGAAAGAAAACTGATTACAATGAATATAAATGGACTTAATTCAGCTGTTAAAAGAAGGAAAACTTTTCATAAATTAGAGAAGTTAAAATTTGATATAATTTGTCTACAAGAAGTTCATATTAAAAAACAACATGAACAATTGTTAGTACAGCCAACATTGGGGAAAATATTTACTTCTTTGACTCAATGTAAGAAAAGAGGAGTGGTTCTATACATTAAAGAGGCTATCCCAGCAAAACTGATCTACACTGATGAAGATGGAAGAGTATTAATGGTGGAAATAATGGACAATAATATAAAAATACTCTTGATTGCAATTTATGCTCCGAATGAAAAACAAGAAGAGTTTTATAAAAAGCTACACATGAAAATAACTGGACTGGACTATGTTAATATAATTATGATGGGAGACTTTAATGGAATTGTGGACAATAAATTGGACTATATAGCAACAACAGCCAAGCAAAATGGAAAGGCTCTCCCAAAATCAAACGGAGGGATTCTATGATAAGCAGACTGATTTAGATAAGATCTTGATGGGTACTGATGAGAAGGTGATTAAAAAATTATATGGTTATTTACTGGGAATGAAATTAGAGGAAGAACAAGTCAAAGAGACTATGATTGTTTGGGGGAAGAATTTTGGATATGGGATTGATCTAGAGAAATGGCAGAAATTGTGGTCTCAAAATTATAAAATGACAATGTCAACAGCATATAAAGAAAACTTGTATAAGATGTTTTACAGGTGGCACTTTCCCCCGACAAGAATAGCAAGAATGTTTAAGAACAAATCTGAAAAATGCTGGAAATGTCATCAGATACCCGGCTCGTATTACCATATGTGGTGGACTTGTGAGGATGCTAGAAAATATTGGACTATAATTCGCATGTGGTTGGAAAAAATGACAAAGAAACACATAGACTTGAAAACAGAGATCTTCTTATTGGGAATTTTACCTGATATATATAGTAAAGATTTGAAGTACCTGATTGTAAATGTATTAACAGCGGCTAGGATTGTATTTGCTAAAAATTGGAAGAATGAGAAAATACCATTACAGGAAGAAATTATTAAGAAAATATTGGAATGTGCTGAGATGAGTAGACTGACATTTGAAATTAGAGAGCAAGAGGATAAACAATTTTATGAAATTTGGGATCTTTTTTATCAATGGATAGATGATAAAATACGATAATAGAATATTTAGAATGCTAGACAGTAAGGAATATCTTTGTTTTGCTATTATTTTGTTATTTGACATTATATTTATAAAGGGTTTTTTAGGATTGATTTGATATGATTATATGATTTGTTATAGAGTAAACTGGTTTAAAGTATTGTTAGCTCATAAAGCATGAATGATTAAAAATATAGTCAAAAACTTCTTTTTTTAGTGATATTAGGATACATAAGTTTGGATTGACAATATGAGTTGTTATGTAACATAATTGTAATTGAGACTACAGAATGAATGCACAAAAATGATGAACCAACTGACACACTGGATGTACATATGAGAGTTGATGTTTTTATGTTTTGTTTGTCTTGTTTGTTTGTAGAAAATTAATAAAATCTTTTTCAAAAAAAAAAAATTACTTTGCATGGACAGGCAACATAAAGGACAATGGAGAACCTACTGGAGGACAATAATACGGCTGGATGTTTTTGACTATAATTGACTATAAGGGAAACATTTGGTGTTAATACAAAACAAAATCTCTGTGAAGATTTTTCTGTCTGATGCAGGACCCAGAGTTTGCATGTCTTTTGAAGCATTGCTTTGTAAAGCTGGATTGCCAGCCTGGTTTGTCTTACAGCTTGAAAGGATTCTCATGAAAAACGGCCTTTTGAAAGTGTTGATTAATATCTAAAAACCTTTTTCTTCCTTCTTATCCAGGACCACACCTTTCTCTTGAATGATAGAGGAGATTCATCACGAGAAACCATATTTTTCTGTTTAAATTCCATTAAAACTTTATCTGGGTTGAATGAGAAGGAAGAAAATGCCAACCGACTGGAGTCCGTTTGCCTTCCCAGGGATGGGGAAAAAAAGAGCTCCTTCGGGAGGGCAAGATGAACCCAGGACTCAGCCTTAGAAATGTGCTTCAGCCAAACACGGACAGGGCTCCCATGTGAGATGCAGCCAAGCGCTGATCGAGCCAGGCCTTGGTGCTGAGCAAGGGTTGCTGCTTTTAGAAACTTAGACTGAAGAGCTCTTTAAGGCACTTTACTTGGCTGTAGTTATTGCTTTAATTCCTGTATGCTACTGCAGTGACTTCCAATTTGC